>VWZX01000692.1:393074-537191 GCA_013399015.1 Galbula dea
CGGGGGTGGGGGGCAAGTCCCGCGGCGGCCGGGCCGGAAAGGTAAGCGTGAGACAGGGAAGGTGAGGCGGCGGCACGGTCACAGGAAGGGCACGGGGCCGGAGGGGTGGAGGGAGGTGCTGCCCCCTGGGCCGCCCATCCCCGAAGAGGCGGCTGCGGCGGCCTGGGGCGCGGGGAGGGGGCGGCGCGGGNTGTCCTCGGATGAACCCGGCGGGGCTGCCAGCGCCAGCCGAGTGCGCGCAAGGCGAGAGCCGGGGCTCTGCCGGCGCGGCGGCGTGCGACACCCTTTCGGCGGGGATTGCGGAGACGNCGGGTTGGGCTGGCCGCCCCGAGGAGGAGGGAGGTGGGGGCGAGACCCCCTCTGCTCCGGACGGGGAGGGAATCTCTCCCGGCAAGCGGGGATGCTCATCGGTGAGAAAGGCAAAGGGCCTCACGGCCCAGCATCCTCTGCCCCGATGCGCAAAGATCAGGCTCCTTTTGGGCGAAAGGTGTATCGTTGCCCAACAGCCTTATCTCCCCGCTCCCGGCCGCGGGGGTGGCAGGAAATTGGAGCAGATGTTGGCAATTGTCGGCGATGTCTCGAAAGCCGCGGGCAGGGTCACGGCTGGCTCTGCTCCCCGCTGCCCCCAGCGCCACTGCTTCTCTCCCACCAGCGTGTCCCCGAGGTGGCGTCATCGGGGGTGGGGGGGAGCTCAATGTCAGCGTCTTCCGTTATTCCCACCTGTTATCTTTAGGGTTTTTTTATTTCTTTGTCGCCCGCCCTCCCCATACCCGACAGTTGGAGCGGGTAAGTCCCCAAGGACGCTGCGAGTCCCGAGGGACGGGGCAGATTGCCCGCCCAAAAGCATGGAAAGTTTGAACCCCGGAAAGACGCCTTCTGCCCTCTACCCGTCCCGGGCGGCCCCAGCGCCGAACTTCTCCCGGGGCTTTCGGCGAACCCTGGCTATCACACCGGCGTCCGCCGGGAGCTGCGGTGTCCCCCCACACCACGCCTTGCAGAACGGGGGCGGTGGGGAAAGGATGCCTTGCTCCCCCCGAGGAGCCGCGCTGGGAGGCGGGGTGCCGCCGGGAGAGCGCTCGGCATCAAGGAGACGCGACCCGGGAAAGGGCTTTTAAGGGAATTCTCCCTCGGGGAGGTGAGTGGGGGTGGGAGGGACGGAGCCCCCCCCGCGCACGCAGAGGAGGTCGTCGCAGTGCAGCAGGTGCCTCCGGGGCCCCTTTTTTTCTTCCCCTCTCCGTTCCTGAGAGCAGGGCCCGAGAGAACCCAGAGACAACACCTTAATAGCCGTAATAATTAAAAACAACAACAACAACAACCCCCTTCTGCCTGGCCTTAATGATCCTTTACACACATCCCCACCCTCTCCCTCCCCCGTCCCCCCAGTGAAGGGCACTGATTATTCGCACTCCTCTGCTTGCCGAGAGCGCAGCCTGATGAAAGGACTTTATCCTCGAGTGACTCCATCGCTTGCTCCTCCTCCTCTCCCTAGCCCGCCGGCCGCCTCGCTTCGCTCTCAGCCCTAATTGGGCTCTTGCTAATATGATTAAAGCCCAGTTAAATGTTTCTTGATAAATCTTGTCAAGAGAGGATCCCCCTTGACCCCTCCCCTCTCTCTGTTGGTTGTCAGAAGCCCGGTTACAGACAGGACATGCCCGGCTCCTGCTGTTCATACTCTGGTGGGAAGTTGGCATTTCACAATTGTTCCTTTAACAGGGTTGTTTTGGAGCCGCTCCTGGGGATTGTTCCTCTTCAGGCCAGGCTTGCCGATAAGAACCACCCGTGGTTTTTATGTAACACGTTAGGATTTGGTCCTGGTCCCAAAATCGCACTGTTTCTTTAGGCTTTTATTTCATCGCCCCCACCCCGCCTCGCTCCCGCTGCTGAGCTCTTAGTAGCCTGTTCCCGGAAAGGCTCTCGCGGGATAGTAGCGGGCCAGGCGCTATTGCTCGTGTAAAAGCCGCGCAGGTCCCGGAGGAGCTTCGCGGGGGTGGAAGGTGCGCACAGGACCGGCTCGTCCGCGCGCAGCCGGCGGCGGCCACTGCCGTCCCCCTCCCCAGGAAAAGCCCCGCTTCCTCGGCTCCTTTTTCTGATCCGGGAGCTTTCGGGAGAGGTTCTCCCGTTGCTGCCCGCCTCCAGCGAGGCGCCCCGGTGCCCGTTATAGTGATTGTGCTCTCTCTATCTGAACCTGCGTCTGTTTTCTTGTAGTTGCACTGCAATGGGGCTCGGGGGTTAAACCCTATCCCGCCCCCTTTATCACCTGGGGAATCTGTTTGACTTCGTAGGAATTGGGAAACCAGCAGACGGTGATCGAACGGAAGGGTGGATCCCGGGGAGCCGGGCCCCCTGCGGCCGGCCACGGGCTGACAGCGCGGTGCCCGTGCTGGCTGGGCGGCTGGACGCGCCCTGCCGATTTCGGGGTGCTCGTTGGTGGTGCCGTTGACCTGTCTCGCTTTTTGGTTTTCAGTTTTCTTTGGGGATGCTGAGGGCCTTTTTTGTTGTTGTTGTTTTTTCCTTTCCTTCATTCCTTCCTTCTCCAGGGCCTTTGGAGGTTGTTGCTCCAGCCCTACTGGGTTTGGGGGCTGGGGAAGAGGTAGTTGTTGGGGGGGGATGGGCTCGGGGGCTGTTTGTCCTCTCGTCGAGCCGAGCGCAGCCACGGGCTGGAAGCTTTTCGGTCCGGGGCTGAAGATGACATTTCCCGATGGCCCAGCGGGCCCCAGGTATTAGCCCGCGCCCCTCCGCTGCAGCCCGTGCCCCTCGGAGATGCAGAGAGCTGCTGCCGCATGGCATTTCCACGGGAGACACACTCTGCCTTCAGCCGTGGGAAACCGGCGCACAGGCCACCGGGGGTACGGACCGACTGCCTCTGTCCCCTATCCCGAGAGGGGGCAGTGCCCCCGAATCCCTCCCGCTCGCCATCGTTTCAACCCCGCAGGATGCTCCACTTCGTCCTCGGAGCTGGGCTCGGGGACAGGACGGTCTGCGGGAGACGGAAGAAGAAGAAGAAGGTTAAAACCAAACAAACGAAAAATCATCCCCAGCCCTCGGGAGCGAAGCTCCAGCAAAGGCGCCTGTTCCCTGGGCAGGGGGAAACACTATCTAAGGGGCAAAACGGAGATATACTTCCCCGCCGAGCCCTGCTGTAGCCCGGCCGCCCTGCACTGCCTCCCGGCGGCGGGAGACTTGGGGGCGTGGAGCAGAGCCCCTCGGGGCAGGCAGAGAGAGTGCAGAGCCCCCCGGGGATGGCAGGGAGAAGGCAGAGCTCCCTGGGGCTGGCAGGGACCTTGGAGCTCTTCCGGGTAGGGGTCAAGGACCTGCATCCCGGCAGGAGCTGGTTTCTCCGCGCTGTTTCGTACTAGGGGAGCGTCGGCCCCCTCGGGCGAGACCTCGGTCGTGCTTTGAGGATGGTTCCCTCTCTTCTCCGCTTTCTTCCCTTCCTCCCTCTCTCATCTATGTGTGTCTTCCATTGGTGGGTCTGGGTTTCTTCGAGACCACAAGAGGTACGGCCCCTTCGCCCTGGGGCTGTTGATTTACCCAAGTTCCAAATAACAAGCTGTTTGTGCTCTAGCTGGAGCGCTGGAGGCTTTCTAAGAATGGCGCTTTTCTTACTCAGTGGTTTGTATTTTTTTCTTTTTTTAGTTTGACTTTATTTTCATTGGTACATCGAACCAGCCTACAGCATTGCTGGCGTGTTTCCACCAGGTGTCTGGGGCTCAAGAGGAAAATTCAAATGAATTTTTAAATTATGAGACAATTTTGCTCCCCTGCTCCCAGACAAAATAATCATAAGAGAAAGAATTGGTACAAACTGGCCGGGAAAGGATTAAAGCTGGAAACAGAAAAGCACCTTCACCCCAACAGAGTATTGAGGATGCAGAAAGGCCTTCCACAGGTGGGAAGGAATCAAAGTAAATGGAAGATGAAATTTGACTGATTTGTGAATCAGCTTTGGAGATGTGGTTCACACCCAAAGCTTGACCCCATGATCCAAAACATCCCTTCTAATCCTCTTCTTATAAAATAATAATTTTTCTTTCTATACATCAAAAAAAAATCTATGTTGCTTGCATTAAACCCTTCTGCTTCAGTCTTGTAGGTATGAGAACATATACCCAGAGTACAGCAGAGTTAACTGGTTTGCTGCAGGGGTCACACCTGGAGCTGGGGCCACTCATTTGGTTGTGACACCCAGAGCTCCCATTGCTATCCTACACTGGTCTGCTTCACTGAGGTCCCAGAGGAGACCAACATTGTTAGAAACTGTGAGAAAGCTACCTGCAAACACAAGAGGCTGCCTTGCAAGATCCAGGAAATACCAGTTCTGGATGTTGTTTTAAAGCTAAGTATACAGTATGAGGAAACATACCTGAAACTGGAGGGCTTAAGTTTTAGACTCTTGATGTTTGACTATTATATTTATTTAACTGAGCTCCATTTAGTCTTGATAAGTATCCCCTGTCACTATCAGAGAAATCTTGCTGAACTTGCTGAAAGCTTTCCCACTCACCTGACTTACAAAAGCTTTCTGAATAAATGGAGAGGACTGGCTGATTCTCATGCTTTCGATGTAGACAGAAAAACCTAGACTCAAATCTACTTGCTTTTCTTATGCAAATCTTCTCACAGGATTAGAAGGGAAAGTAAACAGCAGTCCAACCTTAAGATCTTTTTCTTTTTAGAGACAGCCTGTTGTATAAATCTGAAACAGAAACTGTTTTCATTTGAAGATCAAATAGAAGCTATCTAGTGAAGCTGACAAACAGGGGCAGAATAATCTGTTTGCATTTTTGGGAAATGGATAGCTCTGGTTTTGTTTCAAGGCAAGTAACTTTTAAATAATATTTAACGAAATAATTGACCTTGATGTTTAAACTACAACTTCCTTCACGTCATCAAGCCCACTGTTTTTTTAAAGAAATGTTTAGTATCTGAACGCTGGTGTTCATTCTGCTAATCTCATAATAACATTTGTTTCTTGTGGAATTTTGTTTGATGAACTCATTAGTGAAAGAGGAGTGAAGGAGTTCAGAACAACATGAGCTTTACAGCTCACTTATATTTGTTTTTCTCCTTGAAAAATAGCAAAAAAAATATGCAGAATGATTTTTCAGGAATAATTTTTCAGATGGAAAGAACAAAAAGAAGCTTTGTACAGCTGAACCATAAGCCTTGGGACAAAATGTGTTCTTTTAACATATATTCTGACTTTTAAAGCACGTTGCAATCCTTGGCTACAAAAAATGATTTTGTGGAATTTGTCCTCATGATAATTAGGGTCTGAGTCTGCTTTTGAAATGTGAGAGAAACGGAACTAACGCCATAAAGTGTGTCTATCACATAAAGCTTTTAGGACAGCTTGATTCACACTATATCCTGCTCTTTGTTCAACTGACAGATTTCCAACTGCAGAAAGAGGCACATATCTGGGGGCTGCTGTTATCTAAGCTAAATATGTACATTTGGGATCAGTTCTATTTTATTTGAATACTCGCAACTTCTGCTTGGGGATCTTAATCATGAAAGGATTGAAGAAATGTGCATTTTATTAGCTGTCAGTCTTTGTAGAGGGACAAAGGTGCATAAACATACACATTCATTAGTCTGCTCTGCAAGAGTTCAGAAATTTACATGCAAAATTATTTCAAATAAAAACAAACAAGCAACCAAACAACATACACATTAGCATACAAGAAAGCAGGCAAACAAACAAGGTGGGGGAAATATAAGCACTAAGTGAACATGCAAAGTTTAGCTTAATTTTTATTTGTCTGTAAATGAAAAAAATCATGGCAGTAGTGGATATGTTTTTTTAAAGTTACACGATCCTTGAACTACAAAACACTGCTATCTACCTAAACAGGGTTGTGTACCCTGCATGTCATGTACTCATACACAGATGAAAACTCTTCCTTTGACCCTGTTGGCACATATTTTTTTTCTCTCCAATGAGTTCCTACTTTCAAAGTGTGGATGTATGAGAAATCAGGTTGCTTTACTCCCAACATAGGACACGCAGCTAACATTTCCACTGATTAACAATATTTGAATTTACTCCTCAGTGAACAAACAGTCAGCTCAATAATGATTACAGGCCTGGGATCTAGAGAGCATGGTGATGTTACACAACTGGAGATGTGACATCATCTGGCAATCTGAGCAGGGTCATGCTGATCATGGGACAATACAAATTCTGTGTTAGGCATCGTGTTGATGCAGGTTGTCTCAACTTCAAACAAATGTGAAGCGGTGCAGGCAAGCACCAATTTAAGTGGCAGAGACATTTCCCATCCCAGCATCATCCTCTATCTCTTCCTCCCCTGTCGCAGAACTGGCACCTCAGAGCATACCAGTGCAGTTCCTCAAGCTTCCCTCCAGCTCCTCGCCACACAGATTAGGCACTAGCCAGTCGACTGACTGGCTAACCAGCTGTGTCTGACACAGGGGCACCACCCACATCAGGAGAGATTTTGTGTATTTGCAGGAGGTATGGCTACTGGGCATTTTCTCTTACTCCTTTACTACAAGCCCATGCTGTGGCTTAACACCAGCAAGTGAAGCGAGGATGCATCCCTTCTATATGGGGTTATTGTGCAGTTTCCCTGTCCACATAAGCTGCCTCCATACCTGCCAAACTGTATTGTTAACACTTCATATACAAGCTTGTGCAACTACTGCTCTTCAGTTTTACACAGAACCAGAACATGGCACCTAGGGTTGGCAGTTCTTGATCTGAGATGTTACAGATCCTACAGCAGAGTAGCAGTTGTTGTTCATCTATAGTTACCTGCAGAAGCTGCTGACTGTATTTTTATATATTTTTTTTTTTTTAATTATGATCTACAAGGAGCATACCCTATAGTAACTCTTGCCCATGGATTTGGTGCTGTCCATGCTCTAAGTTACATCAGACCTATGGCCAGTGTGTTTAGTGATATGCAGCTGACACCCAGCCAATACGTCTTTCCCCAACAACTGAACACAGCCTGCAACGCACTGGCAGTCATGAGAGATGGCATTTCAGTCATGCTGGGCAGACATGCCCATACCATCTTCTGTTACTCTGATGGTGATTTGTGAGGAACCCACCTGGCATATTGCCTTAGCCCAGGGACTGAACTATATCTCCTCAGCACAGATTTTAAGCAGGGAGCTGTGCAAAACCAGTCTTCTCTGTAAGACTGAATACACTGCTCTTCCCTGTTCCCCTGAGAATGATTTGCCATAAGATTGTGTTGGACCTTGGGAAATTGTCTCACCCCAATACTCATATCAACTCCCCTCACAGCAGCCTAGGGAGCCAGTGACAATGGCTGTGTCCTAAATTTCAACAGTCTCCAGTTGTCTTGCCTTAGAATCTTCTGTCCCAAGAACCTGCTCTTATCAGGTATGGGTATTCTTTGTATCCTCTGCTGAACTGGTATGGAGTATTTATGCACACTGCAAACCAGCCACTGAATATTTCCCCCAGTACATCTGTGCCAAATTCAGTGGTTGTTATGGAGATCATGTCAGTCAACTTGTAAATCTCTTTGGGGTCTGTAGGTAACATAATGCAAATGCCTCTGTCTGCTGCTATTTTCCTGAGCTTAAACAATATCTGTCTGGATACATTTCCTGACTCTTTCCTCCAAACATACCTCTGGCTCCATCAGACAGCCCTAGGGAAGCTGAAATCATGATGAAGGCACTAGTGGTGTGAATACATATAGGATTAAGACTGCTAGCCACTGCGGCATGTCACTTCTGCCTGCAACTTACTAAAGCAGGAAAGTCTTGTGGCTGACATGTCCCCCACTTCACTGGGTTACGTGACACATGCCAGAAAATGTGTCAACCCACTCCCCATCTCCTCAGCATTATTAGCCTAGGGAAGGAAACACAGCCAAAGAACACGCACACAACTTTGACAGGTTCTGCCTAATCCACCCACATAATGACATTTCTTATGCTAAGTGCCAAAGCAGTGTAGGGAGGCCACTGCCTGTACCAGCTGCTGGCAAGTCAAAGTTAGTTTCATGGTTATGTTTAAGAGATAGACTGACATTATATTAAGAAGTTTTTGTCTTCTGTGGTGCAGCGCTCAGAGAATGACATCAAAAGCCTTCCTAGTTCACCCTTAGGAGCATTTGATTATAGGCATGGCACACAGTTGCACTGCCCCAGGAGACCATGAGTCATGACAACACCCATGACTGCCTTCTTATTCCACGAAAGGCAGTAATGTGCTTTGAGCATAAACCAACAAGGAGTAGGTTACATCCTTCCTCAGGTCAGCCCTGCTGGCTGTCAGGGCAGGCACTGGAGGGATTCAGAGCAACCTTTAATTTCCCAGCCTTTCTCCTCCCCACCCCCACCTCAGGGAAGCTGTTCCTCCCCTTGCTGGGACATGACATGTGGGCACATGAGAGGGTTTTGCTCAGCCAAGAAAGGAAAAGGATGCTCTGGTTCACTTCTCTGACGTGGTACAGTTACATCACATGGTGAAATGACATCCATCTTTCCTCCAAAGGGCCAGGCGTATCTGATCATGAGGATGCTGTGTTCTCTGTCCCTTGGCATCTGTCTTTGTAATGAGTCTATCTATTTCTGATTTATTTATTTTCAGGCAGTCTTCTGCACCCTTACTCCCTCGCTTGGGCACTTGGGGCAAACCACAGACTTACCCTTAAACTACACAGAGAAATAAAATCAGAAACAGACTAACCACTAGAATCAATAGCAAAGGACAGAAAACATAATTGGATGCTGCAGTTCCCTTCAGAGATCTATCTGCTTCAAAATGTGGTGTAACTAGACTCATCTATCACATCTGTGAAGGAGGTAACAGATCCCTCTTCATAACCTGACTAGCAGGGTAAAACTATGATAGCTCAGAGAAGCAAAGGAATGTTTGAAACAATTTCTAAGGAAGAAAAAGTAGTCCAGTTTGTGTTCACAGAACTAAAGCAATTGCTTTCAAGTCTGACATGACTCCTGTTGGTGTTTTTGTTGCTTTCTAGAATTTAGGCTTGAATTTGGCAGGAGTTGAGAAGCAAAGGCATACACAGAACCACTTGTGAAAATCAGCGTATCTGTCTGCATGGGCCAATTCTTTCCTGAATAAACACCAGTCACTGGGCTGCTGGGCAAAGGGGCAATATAAGCTGGCAAGCAGACATGCATAGGCTCATACCAATGAAGCAAGGCTTTTTATGGATGCAATTTACCTTTTTTCCTACAAATAAACACAACCAGATAATGAACTACACCTCCCAGTGCCATTCACATACAAGTATTCTATTCCATAACTGTTCCTCATTTGTCTCCCAAAAGTAGCATCATTGCCTGGGAGGGTGTATCAAGACATTAATCAAAAATAGATGATCACTACAAGAAATGAAGGCCAAGAGGATGAGTATAAATAGCTTCCTGCATACCCAGAATACAGGAGCTGTCTGAAAACATGGTGATTAGAGTCGATGCACTCAATCCAGCTACACAGACAGTGTGCACAGCTGTCATTCCTATACTGAACATCTTATTTGATACCCTGTGATTTTGCAGCCCTTCCTTAGGTGAACCATGTGAAGTTGTTGTTCATGTGATAGATCAGACAACAGAGAAACCCTCCAGAGAGAAACCTCAACTTGTTTCTGGCTGGGAAAAATAAATCTTTCCTTCTTTTGGAACCCACAGAAATACAGATGCAAAAGCAGGATGTGGATAAATGAGAGAAGATAAGGTATTGCTTCTGCAAGCAGAACATCCTGTCTTCGAGATGGGTAAGTACTTCCAAACTTTCCAAATGTTTCATTGCCCCCCAGACAGATCACAGACCTGACCCCTCTCCTTCCCAGATACTATCCAATATTTTAAGCCATAATAGAAGTAAGCAGAAAGCAGAAGTTAGTTTTGAAAAAGGATATGAGACAAAGAAAACCAAACAAACAACAAAAATAACGACAACGGAAAAAAAACCCCACCAACCCTGAGGATGCCCTAAATTCCATAGTCAACCTCCTGAACACTGCTGTAGAATTTTTCATATCTCCATGAAGACTTGGCTGATCATTAGCAGAACTTGGTGCAGCTGTATAAACAGCAGATTTCTACACCTACAGCCCTTCATTCATTTCCTCCAGTGAGGTTTTTAATTTGACTGGCAGATAGCCTATCTGGGGAGCTGATAGGAGGAAAAAAAAAATCACCTTCTAGTCTTTACATCTCTTCTACCTTCCCTCCCCCTGGTTCACATCATAGAAGCACACAAAGAATTAGAGAGCTCTCAATACATTTGTAGCCAAATATTTACCCTAAGTGAGGTAGATATTTGCTTACTGTATCCGTTGCCACACTGGCATGTGGTCAAGACTGACTCCTTGGAGTCCTATTGAATACTTTGGAAAAAACTTTGTTTATAATAAACTGTTTGCCAATGAGTGCACGTTCAGCGTTGTCCAGGGTATGCTAGCTCCTGAGCTCACATGCCTGGTGTTTGGGATGGTGCTTTGTCTGGCTTCACAAACACAGCGTTGGGGACGGTCTTGGGATGTGGCCAATTTACCTTAGGCTTTTGCAGGATTATTGAGAGTGTTTTGAAATTCTCTCAGGTATTTCACTGAGAGGAAATGTAACTAAATGATATTCAGAGGAAACATTTTCTTTCAGGAAATACACTTTCGTTTTCACCAGCTTGATTTTTTGAGAGCATACTTATTCTGACAACATTTTTAATGGAGACAAATTAAAATATTATATACATACAAAAATCTTTAAAGTATTGTTTTCCCTAAAGTGGAAACATTTAATTTTGGTTTGAACTTTGTAGCATTCATATACTTAACATTTTTCCCACTAAAGTGAATATTTTAATATCACTGTAACTTTTGGGGGTTTAGGCTTCCTGGTGTGAGAGTGATTTGACACTTATGGAACACTTCCATCATGACAAATATATTTTCTCTGAATTTTCAACCTGTGAAAACTTCAGCACCTGCACTTTTTCCCCTGTGCGTTGGAATTTCCCAGAGAATGGGAATTCTGCTTCTTGACCAGCTTTGCTAAAATTTCTTGCTCTATCAAAAAGAAAGGGGGGAGAGTGTCACAAACACACAACTGTAAACTTGACAGGATACTTTTCTCATTGTTGGCTCATATGTTGCCCTCTTTTGGTAGCTTTTGTACTGTACTACACATAAAAAAATTAACAACTGCTGTAACTCAGCATCCAAAGGGAACTGAGAGCTGAATGCTATAACTAAGTAACTGTATGAGGAGAGGATAGGCTACAAGTTAGGCTCTTGAACTAGCTTAGAGAGGCATCTTGTCAGGAGAGGAAAAGCACTAGGGAATGAATGAAACAGTGCAATATAAAACTGGAGTATAAAGGGCAATGAGAAAGAAGAAAAAGAAGGATCTGTAGATACTCAGTCATGTGAATAATTTAACCCCATATCCTGACTTAAATCCTGTGATGTCAAACATAACTTTCAAGTATTTGTTTGATCAAGAAGTGTAAAGGGAAGCTCTATTCTTGGTTTTTCCCTGTTGCTTTTTTCATAATCTATGCAGGGGTTTTATTAAATTCTTATGGGTATTGACTAGTCAAGCCCAGAAGACTGCCTGTTAACAACCCAAGATTAAATTCCTGCCAAAGTCAAGACTTTATTTTCACTGTTAAATTGCTGACAGATAAAATTCACTATTACATGTTCTTTTACACAGGGATTTGCTAATGCTAATTATAAAATCATGTGATATTTATTGTATTATAAGTCTAGAACCAAAAGTGAAACACCAAAGTGTTATTTTTCTCCAGAAGAGAGTAATTTTCTGCTATTTCTGAGCAAAAAAATTTTTAAAACCCTCAATCTGTGGCAAAGATTAAAAGAGTCTAAGGAGTTGTGTATTCACCTTCCCTTGACTTTCAGAAAGAATCAAGTACTAACTGCCCCAAAATACCATTCTTAGAGAACAAACTGCTCTCTCTTTCAGATAATTCTCAGTTATAAGCACAATAAATGGTTACACAGAAGAGATATTCCCACCATATCTGTGATCCCAGTTCAGCATTTCACAGCCCTATTCTTTAAAGATTAATTTTCCTTGGTTTGAAAATCAGCATCAGAAGTTCAGCCTCACAAGAACTCTTTTATGAGTAGCTGCAGAGATGATTTCAGAGCTCAGAAGGGAACCATTCCTCCCACCTAGAATTGTGGAGCTTTTGTAGTGGCTCCATATGATCAGGAATTCTTAGGATAGGGAAGAACTCCCAGTCTTCCAATGTAAAGATATAAAGCTGTGCTTTATAAGCATTCTCTGGTGCTTTATTCAAACCTATACTAAACCCCCAGCAATCTGAATGCCCCTTGAAAGACCATCTGACAGCCTTCCAATTTTCACCTTAAAAAAAAAATACACCCAAAAGGCATGAGTTTGATGCCTTCCTTCCTTTCACTTAAATAATTCTCGCTGGTTTAAGCCTTTGCAGACCTTTGTTCTGTGCATAAGAATGCAGCAGTCAAGCCTTAGGGAAGGATACAACTGCCTGCTGATTTCGACACAGCCAATATGCACCTTTCAAAGGCCAAGGGCTCACAGGACATTTAGTCAGGTTTCCTCATGGTTGTAATCAAGTCCTTTCTGCTCCAGTCTAACCAAGTGCTTGAACATGTGCACCGTTTAAGCTGATACACAGTTCCTTTGTTAAAGCAATTTAGCAGGGCTATAAGAGGAGATGTAAATCAGAAGCACAACCCATGCACTTTAGGTTAAGTTTATGCTTAGTGAGATGCTGGGTTTGAGCCTCAGTCTTTCCCCAAAAGTGATTTTTCCAGCCTTTGAATTGCTGTGGGATTTATTCCAGCTCCTTCCAGTCAGTTAGTGGCTGGCAATGTTGAACACAGAGTTGAATGTAATAACACAGAGTTTACACATGAACTATTACCTCCCTGCTTCATGACACATGGCTGTATGTGCATAGCCTTTGTCACTATGTAAATTCATATTTCACTCCCATCTAATCTACTGTCCACTGTAACTTGGGACACAATGAGCAATATTGATGGTTAGGACATATACATACTAATGTTTTTTATTAATTATTATTATTAAAATTGGGTGAGTTGCTGGGAGGATTTTGTACCCAGCTTTCTAATATCTACCAGTCCTTTGATATCATTTGTCTGCTGTCTTCTGTTTGCATTCCTTCCTGGTTTAGTATCATCAACACATTTCACTATTGTGTTGTTTACCTCTATTTTGAGAATACCAGAGATATTAAATAGAATGGTCTGTCAAAAGTCTCTGCCATGACCCACAAGACATTTCTATAAACTATGATAACACAGAACTGATCATTGCCCTTTGTTTACATTCTTTTCAGTCTACAGTCTGCCACAGCAGTTAAAGTCCTTTCTCTCATCAGGAATACCTGAAACAGTAGCAAATTACATATCCAGCTCTCCCTATATCCTCTCTCCCACATCCCCAGTCTGTTTAGCTCAGTTCACTTGCTGTGCGTACTAACTTGCTTCTCGAGTGCCACCTTGGAGCATGCTGACAGTAGCCTACAGCCTTGGTTCCCAAATCTGTAATATCCAGAAGGTATAATAGTGCATGTTAACAGGAAAGGTACATTTGATATTCTTTAACCTTTCCAAGACCACACCGCTAGCTGCTCCTATTGCTAGTTGCCTCAATGTTTCCTTGGGATTTGTGGATGACTTAGCTGTACTAAATAAGAAGAATATGGCCTAAAATGTTCAAGACATTTTCCTTTATTTATGACTTTTGAGGCCGGAAAGGACAATTAACATATACTGTCTAACCTCTTCTGCCCACAAGCTATAGCATTTCCCCATTCTCCATGCACTGAGTCCAATAATTTCTCTTTGGCTGTCATGTACCTTTCAGAAAGGGATCCAGTCTTGATATGTACACTTACTTTCCTGAGCAGTTTGTTTCAGCAGTTCATCACACTTACTGCTGCAAATCAAAGCCTCATTGCTTGCTTAAATTTGCTTGGCTTACATTTCCACCCACTGATTCTTGTAATACAGTCATCTGATGCAGGAGACTTTTTTCTTGTAGTGAAGTTAATTATACACTGTAATTCAGCCATCTCATTTTGATAAGGGAAACAAAGCATATTCTCCAATCTACAAGCAGTTCTTATGCCTTTTCTTCTGCCCTTTTTTTGATTTCTAGCACCCACAGCACACTACTGCCATATAGTCAGCATTATACTCAAATCATATGTCCCTGCTAACTTGTTCAAAGACAAGGTTAATCCCCTTTTGCACCAGCAGAACAAGTCCTGTGTCTGGTTGCTTCCCCACAACAATACTAAAGCTTTTTCAATCACCATCCTTGGGATGCCATTTCTAGTGCATCCATTCAGCCATTGCTAGCGCATGACTTAAAATTCATCTTATCTGCAGAGGTTCCACTCACAGAATATGGGCTGTTGCATCTTCATAATTTATTTATTATTCCACCAACTTTAATTTCCTCCCTGATTTACTAAGCATTGTTTTACTAGGGATGTGCTCGTCTCTCAATCATTAAGGACAACTCTGTAGCCTGCCAGACATAACACCCATTTCAGCAAACTGACTCCAGAGATTTCATTTGGAGCTGACAGCTACTTTCTGACATCTATCAGTTAGTCAGTTCTTAATCCACTCAGCAGTCACTCAATAACTATTGTATAGCACTTTTTTTTTTGTAAGTGCTTAAACAGAGAAGGCAAACAAGTGCATTTGAATGTGAAAAAAAACAGACTTAGAGCCTAAATCCTGCAAGGTGTTAAAGAGCCTAATCCCCACTGGTGCCTAAATGCTTAAAAGCAGGCAGACTTATGGTTTAGGTCTGCAGTTATGAAACTTCATGTTTTGTATATTTTTATATTGATATTAGTTTCCCTTATCTATGAAAGATAAAACTTAGACATCACAGCAATTGGATGGACTACACATTTTCTTTTCTAGTCACAACCACACAGAGCTTTCCTTTTATTGTTTTTTTCATCTCTACAGGTAACTATTATTTTTCAAAAATAATTGGCAATGTCAGTATAAATCTGTTAGATAATATATGTAATACCCCTGGGTGTAGATTATGCAGCTTTTGTGACTTTCATCCATATATTCAAATATCTCAAGTATTCTATCATCTGTTTCTATCAATACAATTTATTTATTTGTGTCACGGTGTTTCTTTCTTGTTAATTGCTTCAAGTTATTTAATGTAATTAAAGACAGATGGTAAAGCAAAGTTCAGTATCTCATACATTTGTTAATCAGTGGCTTATGCAGCCTTATAAATGCAGCAGGGATGTTATGACTTTGGGGTTTTTTGTGTGCTGTGCTTTAAATTAAATCCTGGGACCATTTCCTAGTTATACTGAAGCCAATGACAAAAACTGCCATTGACCAGGATCTCGCAGTGGGAGACCATGGATGAGGAAAGCTGTGAGCCAGCTCAGTGTGGTGTTTATGCTTTACAGAGGCAGACAGCTCACACACTCTTAGACCCAGGTCTTACCATGGGCCTCTGCATCAACAGATCCATGGTGCATTGGTAGGAAACAAGCAGCTAGGCCAGGGCATTAATGAAGAGGTTTGTTCTCCTGCCTTTGTGGAATCCCATCTCTGGTCTCAACATTATTTGAGTTTATTCTATTTTGAGGGGTTTATTTTTTTTTCCATATGCAAGGGAGCAAAACATCTGTTTTCATTAAGAACATCTTGTTCTTCAGATTAGACAAAATCACCAAGAAAGGGAGAACACAAAAAAGTCTCCAGATGAGAAAGAGGCCCACCACGTGCTCCCTCTGGGTAGCCATCTTGAACTGATTCAGAGTGTTGCCTGCAGCTGGCAGCCTGCGAGCAGCCCCCACCCCCTGCCTCCCTCCCTTCTGCACAGTCCATGCACCACTCACTTCATACCCAACCTGTTCATGAGCTTGTTTTACCTCAGCTGTTTCTATCCTCCAAGTCTGATCTGAAGAGTGCTCTCCTCACTCTGAAACCCATTGGCAGGCTGTAGCATGCTGTATTATTTTGATGCCCTCATCCTTCCTCTTTCATAAAGAAAAGATTAATTGCATTCTTGCTGGTTTGCCAGTCTGTCCCCTTTGCTCACACATTGGGTGTACCATTCACACAGCCACACAGCCATCAGTGGGTTTCTCACCAACTTGCTCCTCATCTGCTTGCTCCCTCTTTCAGTCCAACAAGCAATTTGGCTTTATCTGTTTTGACTCAGTACTAGCCTGCTCCTATTGTTCTTCACATTCTTGCATTTCCACTAGAATACAGGACTGACAGAAATACAATTCCTCAATTAGACTACAAGGAGTGTGCTGGGAATCACAAGTCAGCCTAAAGATTTATGTGCCACACCAAATTATTGGAACTGACACAATACTTCCAGCAAGCAACTTAGGAAATAACAGAATCTCCCTCATCCCCTCTCTGCCCCTGGCTCTCTGACTCCTCCTTCAGTCTCCCCCTCCTCCCTTCCCCCTCTCCCCTTCTTTGGGAAGTCCAAATTAGAAAGAATAAGGATTTCTCATCACTGCTGTGAGTCATGCTCGCACTGAGCACATGGCTGGTGAGATCAGTGACAAGGGTTACTGGGCTTGGACTATAGAAAAAAAAATGGATTCTGCTAAGTGGCAGTGCAGTTAGGGCAATATGAAAGAAGAAGAGGAATGCAGAAGCTCTTAAACCACAGGCAGAACAGAAACGAAGACAGACTCATGCTTCTCAGAAGAATGAGCAGAGATAGGTGACATAGGACACTTTGCTCTTTTAGTCACCTAACCTTCTGGCCCTTAACGTAAGATTTTATTTTTTCCCCCTCATGGATGTTCATAAAAAAATCACCTAATACGCTCAGCCTGGGATGGGAAAAAGCATTAACACCACTTCTTATTCTCAGGAACATGGGATTAGGAATATTTGAAAATAAATGGGTAACTTCTGCCAGGTAGGTGTCATACATAATCCCTATTTAAAATGCAGAGATTTAACTTCAAGCACCTGCTTAAGTCCCTCAAAGACAATGAAATTTAAGCAAACTGTAGTTCAGCATGTGCTTCACCGAAGTGCTTGAATTCGGTCACAACAAATGAAGGATTACTCACACCAACAGCCCAGCAGTAGATTGTAGAATGGTATTTAGGTTGCTGTGCCTACTACAACAGGTTCTTTTTTCCTTTTTTTTTTTTTCTTCCCTGGTTTTTCNCTTCAGGAAACTAGCTGTATTTGGCAACTGTTGTAAGAAATTACAGTTGAAATTTCCAAACTGCTTTAACCACAGAGAAAAAAAAAAAATCATCTAATGCTGATGTTGAAACACAGCTTTCAGTTTTAAAGGTTGATTGTTTCGGTGTTTTGGGGGTTTTTTAATTGTTAAATGCTAAAACAGCAAGCAGACACACTTTACAGTCCATTGCATCAGGCTCTTTTTCAGTAGGCTGGCTCCTGCCAACAGCAGGTTCAGAACTGCCAGTTCTAATTAAAAACTTTATTTTAAAAATACATTTCACAGTTTATTCATGGCAGTTAAGTGCCTCCCACCCTTAGAAATTTAACTTGCTGGTTTGAGCAAATGGATACAGTCTCTTTTCTATTGATTCTAAGTAACATTTTTAACTAATTGTTTCAGCAGTTCATGATCGATCTACTATGGCTGTTGAAATCAATTTCCTCTTCTAGACCAGTCACCTAGAGTGGACTCCCGAGTTGTGTCTATTTCTTTGCCCGGGGTTTAACTGCATTTTGTGTTCCTTTGTAATTTTGTATTGCATCAGTTTACAAATGGTCAAATATTATTCTCTCCTCGAGAATTTCAGTGACAAATCCTTTTAGCAGTCCCAGTTGTAACGGACGGACAATTGGCATCATAAATTCTGTATAAGTAGCATTACAAAACCTGTGATTTATAAGCATATTCCATAGCAAAACATATTTTGATAACCCATGTTTCTCCCTGCTCTCTGTGTCAGAAAGAGAACAGGAGTGAAACAGTTTCCTGCCTTCCAGATTTGGTGGGAAAACAGTGCCTTCAACAGCAAACACCAGCTCTAGAAATCCCACACATATAGGTGGCTAAATTTTACTTTGGGTTACTTCTCTGCCACTTAAGATATATATTGAATAGGGTTTCAAAGAAGCAAAATGTGGTCTAGTCTTTTGACTCATCATCTGATCACAATTATTAATCAAATATAGGGTATGTATTATACTACTATAACTAGCACTTGTTATCTTGTATCCTTTATAAGATTTTCAAATTAAAAAGTACAATGGGTATTCTATTAAGTGATTAAATAATAGATCATATCTTCATTTTATTATTTGGCTATTCAAGGTTAAAGAAATAGACAATTTTACTTGTCCTCAGTGTGCTGATCATTAGCTATTGTAGGACACGTTACTGGCAGCAAGTCCTTCAAATAACTTGTATACTAACAATATCGCATCAGAAAAAAAAAATCATTACAATTGATTAGATACCTGTCTACTATTTCACAATTATATAAATACACCTCAGTCCCTTAATGAAGCAAGATGTTTGCATTTACTAACGGCTTTAAAACATGACATATACTCGAGATTGCTAAAGACTTTCAGACTACAGACAACATCTTCATAAATTTTGTCATTCAGGCTCACCCCTGCTTTCTGTTTACACAGGCCACCTCCTGGTTTTGGTGGCTGAACAACAGCCCTGAGGCAAGTGTAACTGTTAACATTTAGAAGTGATAGCTGGGAAATATTTAATGCTTTTTTAGCTTCTTGTAACATCATTAAGTGGTTGGAGAAAAAAAAAAAGAAAAAGTCAATCCTATCTGACCAGCCAGCTCTTTACAGACCTCCAGCAGGCACTCCCTAGGTCTTTGGTGGTCTACAAACCTCAGTTTGAAATCTACTGCAATATAGAAATGAGCTTACATGTGAAAGTTCGTCATACCTGTAATTTTAAAAAATTTTTTATTTTTTTTTACAGTAAGAGACAGATCTGGCTTCAATTGCACAATAAAGACATATAATTTTGACTAAGAGACATTTAACTAAACCACCAATGTATTCTCTTAATTCAAAGCAGAAATAAGGGCAACATCTCCAAATCCAAGGAATGTATTATATCATCATCATCTTGTTTTTAAGTGGTTCCAAATCATCACAAATATTGTGTAAGAGCAGCTGATTCCCAATATAGATATCCTTTACTTGGGCACTAAGTCATGCCAAGACCCTGGCTAAAATTTTACAAGTTGCATCTCAGATTGTACTTTAAATAATATTCTTAGTCATAAGGATTGGCTACCTTTCTTCTCTTTGAAAATAAGCTATAAATGTACCACCATTTATTAATTTCTCAAATAATAACATTGTCCTCCAAAAGAGTTGAGTTAAATTCATCAAATTCAGTAGCATACATTGTAGGGCATATATTTAGGATGTCTCTACTCAAGTTTAAGAGTATATGTCCCATCACTTGTAAATTCCATGAAAAGTATGTTCAGCCAGAAGTAAGAACTTGAGCCATTTCTGCACATTCCTGAAGGTGGGATTTGCTCCTCATTTATTGAAAGTTTCTATTTTGAATAAAAATAATCTGATAATTACTTATAGTCTTGCATCAATGTACCATTTCCAAGGTCCATCATTAACTAGAACTCCAAGTTAATAAGTGCTGTATGGACTGAGAGGAAAAAAAATTCCCTACCCCAAAGGGTGTGTAATGTAAACTCCTAATTTAAAATTCATTAATTTTACACATCACCTTACATAACAATCATGATGCCATAAAAGAGTGAACACATGCTTGTAATTAAAGCCATGGCAGTCTCATCCCATTGTATGAAAAATAGCTCTATCATAATGGTCCTGAGTTCATGCCAGAATAGCAGCTAATCATGGGAGAAAGATGATCTAACACTTACAGAACATGAAAATAGAAATGAAACATTCTGGTTCCAGCCTATTTTCTCTAGACTTGCTGGGTGATCTTGTGCGTGCTACTTAAGCTTTCAGTCCTTCAATTTACCCATCTGCAGAACAGCAATAACAGCACTCATCTGACTCAGAAGAGTTTTGTAAGAATAAAGCCATAAATCATTAAGTCTCTTACGTACTCTCAACAAGCTTTCTATGCAGCACCCGTCATAGATGTTCTTGAGAAGGACATATGGACTACTGGTTTTAAACCTGTAACACCTCTCAACAGTAAAGATCAGGCAATATGTGAAAGCAGTAAAGAAGATCCATCACAGTCAGACCATTTCTATTCCTGTGCTATTTGTATTTCGCCTCTAATATGCAAAAAAAAAAAAAAGTTAATCAAGTGCATTTTGTAATTTCTAGCTTCATAGTAGTTTAGCAAATATGTATTCAGGAAGTCAGACCAAGATTTTCCACTTAAAACTTGTGGAGAAACTCCTTTGATTCTGTATATTATTTTCATAAGAGACATCAGATTCTTTGTAAATGAACAGGCTCACAATAATATCTTACAAGGAAAGAAACTCTGGGAAATGCTACTGTGGATGACTTTTGACCTGAAAAGAATGTAGGAATAATGCTCAGTGGTCACAGCATCACTGCGTGCTTGTACCTAGCAATGGAAAAGCTGATAGCAGATCATCAGGGTCAGTAGTCCCACTCATTGACAAAACCATTCATGATATGAAAATGAATGAAGTGTCCTGAAAGTTAGCAGTCTCTGATTCTCTGAGCAAGTTTCAGAGTTCAGGACAGAGCCAGTCTATCAGTGGCATACTTTCAGCATGTAATTGTCTGTAAAGTCACGTCCTAACAGAGATAATGAGGTCCCATTCATTATTTGCCAGAGAAGTGCAGCAGTTTAAGCCTGACTCTCTGCTGGAAAATTAAGTGTTTGAAATTTGGACCTGATCCTACCTTCCCTGAAGTCAATACTGAGACACCACCTGATTTCAAGGGAGCAGCAGCAGACTTTTTGTAACAGAGATTGCATTAAATTCACTTATCCTTCTCTCACAGAGTGGAAAGCAGGTCGCAGATCTGATATTTGCAGCAAAAAATGAGGAGGCTTTATAAGCTAAATGGGATGTAGCTGATGATTTTAGCAGAAATTGACCTGAAGTTCTAATGACTTACAAAGCATTATTCTTATCTGTTGCACAAGCAGCACATGATAATGTCCAGAAACAGTGTAACTTCATACTTCAGGAAAAGACTCAAGGAGTGATACTCCGTTCACTCACATCTACGTAAACTGGGGGCAACTTCACTAAAGTAGTTGAACGACATGAGACTAAAATCAGTGAGGGGAGAAATAGGCCTAAAAAGGACCTCTCCAAGCAGTAAAAAGAAAGAAGGTGTCACCTGCCCCCAACCCTGTCCATCTGCAACAAGGGCAGCCCCAGTCTGCTGTGCTTTTGGAGAGCTCAGCTCCAGTGGGGACCACAGCAGCCCTCCCGTCACATAGCCTGTGGCAGCTTTGCTTAGGGCAAAAAAAGCTGGGGGGGTTGGGATCAGAGACAAGCTGAGCAGATGGGGCCACCCCAAAGGAAGATGCAGGGAAGAACAGGCCCTTGAATTTTACGGTGACATCAATTCACCTCAGACAGTTCCAGGCCAAGGTACAGGGCTGCTGTGAGTCAGTTTGCCTGGCCAGGGAGCAGACACACAGGTAGCAGTGCATATCCTGGAGGTATGGTGTCTTTTTGACACCTGTCCTATCTCCCTGACAAACACAGCTGCCTTCAGTAGAGGGGCACTGTCTGCTTCTGCCATCAGCTCCTAATTCCTTGTATTTCTTCAGTATGTTAACACAGGTTACTCATACACATTATATAACCATTGGTGAAAATACAAATTTCTCGGTCCAGTATCAGCTCCATTCCTTCCCAGGCATATTGCATACCCCACTATGACACAATGAAATGCTCAGCATGTGCACTGCTCTGCCATATCGCCTTTATTGTCCACCACACTCCTCCCCTCATTGCAAGATTCTGCCATGGGTCACCAGGGTTGCTCAAAGGGGCTTGTACAGCTCCTTTTAATGGCATCCTGTTGTAAGCAGCAGCAGGATGCACTGCAAGACCACAGGACAGTGTAGATGTCCCGTCCTGGACGTCGTCTAACAGTAAGTCAGGAAGCATTGGTCTAACACCAGGAACTGAAAACTGATCTTTGAGTCAGACTCTGAGGTCAGCAGACCATGTCCTACTCTACTCAACAAGTGTTTCTGTCTTTTTACACAAACTCAGTATCTTATTCTATTGAGAAAGCCATAGTATTTCCAAACTAGTAGCACGTTCAGCAGAAGACCCTTAACTCATTCTTCCCTTTATGCATAGCAAACACTGGTACTTCTATAGCTGTGGGCATCCTCTTTTATGTACAAAAAACTAACATTAAGATGAATGGTTCCTGTGCAAAAACTTAGCATTCATCATAACATACTCTGGCTTATGAACATAAGAGGTCTTCTAGATTGTGAATAAAGTGTTCACCAGTATTATACCTTTAAGCAATGTTTTATAACTCTCTGCAAATCAGCATCTTACATGGCTTAGAGCAATTAACTACATTGAAGATTTAAACTAAATCAACACTTAACAGAACAGCAGCCTTATTTTTGAATGGCAAACCACACTACAGAAGGCTTTGCTAGAAAACAAAGAGGATGCTGTTTTTCAGAGAGAATGTGTGTGTAAGAAGGCAAAACTTTATTCACAGCTAAAGTTGTAGATGAAATGCAAGATTACAAGTCCTGAAAATTTCATCTAGTACTTTAGATTAGGAACAATAAACTTTGCATTTTTCTGTAATACCTTCACCTGAGAAGCTTCAAATCTGTTACAGTAAGACTGATAACATCATGATACGTGTCTCCATTGACAGATGGGTAAACTGAGACTAAAAGTGGTTCTTTGTGCCAATTTGTGCCTGACCCAATCAATCACAGAACAAAACAACACAAAACTTATGATGTCCTGGCTTCCACTTTGCTGGTCAAACTTTTACCAGATCACATCTCATGCCAAGAGGACATCACGCTAACAACCTCATTGTACTTGAGAGTGGGACCCAGACCTTTCAACTCCATTATTGCAGTAACACTTCATCATTTGTATTCCTGCCTATTAGTTTAGAATATACAATTATTTTTACAGGCAAATCAAGTAAGTTCAGGAATTCATATATTTTAATTATTTTCCAAGCACCTCAATTAAAATACCATTGAAAGTTTTTCTCTCATTTGTCTAAAGTCCCAGTAGATTTATTCTCCTTTTATGTGGTACTGGATTATTTACTCTTTCTACATGGAACATGCCCTGACTAGTAACTAGATGGCAGACATGACATGTCCAAATCCCAGAAACCTGCTCATTTGACTTCATTGGTCTGCTGAGGGTTTGGCTTTTTTCCTGATCTTGCACATGTTAGCTCCATCTTTCTGCAAATGCATCAGCCAGCCTGCCTGAGCTAGTCACAGGCAGGATTAGTAAAATTAGGCAACCACAGATGTTAGGCTACCAAAAATGAATACCAATGCTGTGAAAGTATTCAGGAGCCTTCATTCTGTGAGGCACTGTGGGATTTGACAAGGTGGAGGGCCTTCTGCCCTCACTCCAGTGCAGAAGCTGCTTTTTAAGACCCTTATCTTTTCTCAGAGCAGCTGGGGCAGCTTCTGAGCCAGAACCAGGGCTGAAGCTCAGCTGGGAGGCGGCAGGATATCAGCAGAGCCCAGGTGTTGGGATACTCCTGCATGATAACTTATCTGCATGAAAAGAAATTGCAGGGTTTATAGGAGTTAGCAGCAGCATCGCTAATGAGGACAGAGCAGCCTGATCCATGGAAGTGTTGAAGAACCGCAAGTCCCATTTGCATCAGCACTTTTTGTAGATCAGACTCTCAAGGTTATTTGTTTTTTGGAATAAGTCAGTTGTGCTCTACATCAGCCTGCCCTCTTGGCAGTCATGGCCCAAGCCATTCCTTGCTGGCTTCTACCAGCCATGATCAGCAGGGCTGCTGATCATAGACCATGCCACACAGTTATTTTAGCATATCAAATACACAGAGAGACCTGATTGTTGTGAAACAGCTGAAGCACCTGTTTTCTCTCTCTCTCAAAGCATTTCTCTCTCCAGGCTCAGTAGGCTGTTGTTTTTGACAAACTACAACTCCCCATCTTGCCACTGGGCAAGCTGTATTTGGGAGAAAAGATCAGGTTAAATTATAACAGTGTTTAGAGGATTTGTTTGTTTTATCACTTCATTTATCTTTTCAGTGTTATTGTTCTGTCAAGTAATTGAGAGATGAAGAAGGGCTACATCACAATTATGCTTTGCTTTGACTCACACAAACCAAGAAAGATGGGCCAATGGTGTCTACAATGCACTGCACCCACTACCACTGGAAGGAGCCTTTGTTCATTCTTCCTCATTTCTGGCTACTCACCAAGAAGGGCCAGTGAAGTGGGAATCTTCTTTGAGGTGATCTTCTGCATTGTTTTCTCTCTTGCGTCAGTAGGAAAGAAAAATAATTCAACAACACAATGCAGGGAGGGATTTTTAACTCTAACTTACAAAATGCTAAGGTTTGGGGTTTTTTTTTCTCCACACACACTTTCCTACTGCCCTACATCACTGCCATTGATTTGTCTGTTTCACTCTGTGAAAAGATCATCCTCTCCTAGTCTGATTCACTGAGATATCATGTAATACCTTCTCCTGAAGTGTTTACTTGCAGGGTTTTCATAAGGTGAGACCTGTCTAAGACAGCTGTAACTGGATTGACTTTCAAAAAAACCCAAAACCAAAAAAAAACCATTTTCTAAAAAATTCTCCTGGGAGTCACTGAGATGAGTTCAAACCTTTCTGCAAAACATGAGACGTAGAGGGATCTACCCAACCAAATCCAATTGTATTGCAACTTGGCTACCCACCTAGATACAAATCCCTGCTTTGTCTGATTGAGCAATGAATGAAAGAGGTGAGAGCAAAAACAACTTCTAGAGTGAAAATTACTTGAGAATATTCCTTCTGGGATCAGGGAGCCCTTCTGGATGTCTACAGAGACAAAAGTCGAAAGAGGTTAACACATGCCACAGCTGCGCCATACCCTTCCTCTGGTTCTAGTAAGCCTGGTGGGGTTTTTCCCCTGAAACAGCAAGGGATTTTCCTATCAGAAGGCAGTTGGTATCAGCAGATCTCCCAGCTTATCTAGATGTTGCATCTCTTCCAATTTAAATGCTACATCAGTGGTTATTATGCCTGCATTGCAAAGAAATAGAACTAAGGAAAACATTCTGGAAGGTGTTCTGGATTCTATTAAAGGATTGAATTTCTCACTATATTACACTTTTTCCATATGGCTGAAACCTGAATCTGCATAATACTCTGAATATGCTCATATACTGCTAGTGGTATAATCCCAGATGGTGACAAATGACCCCCTTCCAACAGCAATGTATAGATCTTTACACCACCAACGCTCAGCCACGCTCTTGAGATATTCCCTCCAAACAATGAATGACTGGCAGATAACATCATGTTTAACTTCTGCCTTCACTTTTATACATGCTTTGTAGCTAACACCGCAGAGCTACTCGTTCGTTAAGTACTCAGCCTTGTAACTGCATACGGGTGATAGGAGATATTCCCTTAGCCACCAGGATCTCCTTTGGTCCACGAAGGTCAACTATGGGACGCACACAGTGTGTCACTATCTCTGTGTAAGGATATGCTCTGGCACACTAGAAGTGAGCTGATAACGTCTTACCCCTGCCTGGGCCCTTCAGCTGCCTCTTGGGGAAGCGTGAAAGGCTGCCAAGCTCAAGATGTGCTGCATCCTGCAATTTGGCTTTCCCGAGAAGAACAACCCCTCCCCCCAAACTCACCCACGCAGTTCTTTACCCCAAGAAGAGGTCACCACGCAAAAAGTAGATAGGAGGAGAAGAGACTGCACGCTTGAGTATAACAGCAAAAGACAGAAGTTCAGAGTCCTCTTGAGATGTTGTGTAAAGAGAAAGCAATCTGGGCTGTCTCCATTTTTACAGAAAGACCTCTGTGCTTTTGTGGACTTCATGGCCTGCCAGATGGAGACAGCTCCAAGTAACACTGAGCATTTTTTGCTGCAGAAAACCAAGGAGAGCTATAACCCCAAGTACTGCAGGTGTAGGAGGGAATACTTGCTCAGATGATGATTCATGTCAGCATCTGAATAAATAAGGTCAGACAGCCAGAGATTATTCCTGTGAAGGGGAGTTGATCTGTTTGGGGGGCAGAAAGGAGAGGCTTTTTGTTTGTTTCATATCATAATACTGAAACTCTGCCCTGCTCTGAGTTTTTTTTTCCAAGAATTAGTTCTCATTTATTTTAATTAAGACCTCAGTTCATCAAAAACATACAACTGCATGTAGCCTACCCAAACTGGAATAGCTGTATCCAGTGCAGAAATCCTAAGGTTAGCTTAGACAGTGTAGTTGGTATTATGTAGCCTTCATAGACATATCTGCAACAGTTTTAAAGAAGATATCTCCACTACAGACCATTAAAAATAAAAAAATACTTGCCTCAGAGGGGTGAGAAAGGATTAATTAGTTAGTGCTCGTGCAGCACTGTGAAGATACAAATCGTGGGACTGTGTTATTAGTAAGCAGAAGGTGCCAACAGGAAGCAGCATTGTTAAAGGCACGAGGACTAACAATGGTTTTGTTCTCACATTTGTAAATGATTCTTTTGCTATTGAAAGGTGTTGGCCTTTCAGCTGAGGAGACTGAAATCCTCTTTCTTCACCCAAAAGAGCCTTCATAGACTGTGCATAGTTTCTCACACTTTCTCACCAGTATTCCTCACTATTAGCTTATAGACACTAGACAGTAGTCCATTCTCCATAGCCCTTTTATTGCTTAGCCTCTGCTTCAGCTGCCAAGAAGGCTGCCATTTAGACTCAATTGTTACGGTAGCTTTTATGATCTAGACATGGTGTCTAGGATCAGAGACTTCTTAGCAATTTTGCATATGCTGCTGCACTGCCATCAGAAGAGAAGGGATCATGGTTGCCAACAATGTGGGCAGAATTCAAAGCAGCAACCTACAGATGAAAGGCGCCCCATCCCAAAGCAGACCAGCTAAGCCATCCAGCCCCCAAATGCCAGCTCTTCACTGAATGAAACTGTATTGTGAGGGGGGAAAAAGGAAAAAGAAAAAAAAAGGCAGTTTTAAAATATCTGTGGACAATGGCTCTCCTAGAGTTGGGGCTTCAGACATTCAGATCTTGCTTACATAATATTTCTATCATGCACCATCCTCTTATCCAACTCCCTACCCCATGCCAAGGTGCTGGAGGGAGGTCTTGTTCTTATTTACACAGCATGCATACAAAATCAGAGAGGGTGGCAGAAACTTTACACAGAGAGGTATGGGACCTCTGGAAAGCTGGGGAAAATAGCAGAGCAAGAACATCTTAGTTAGGGGGAAGAGAAGGATTAAAGAAATTGTAATAATCCTATCTAAGCATTTCCACAAAAAGCAGGATGACTGCAGCCTTTCAAACCCTAGACTCATAGAGCAAAATATACCACAGCAGAGCAAAGCATCTTATATTCCTGTGTTTGCTATATTGCTCACTTTGACAAGCAAAATCCTTTTTCACCCTGTTGTCCTCAGCTCCTGCCATATGTACGACCCCTGCTTTCCCTCCCCACCAAACAGAGGACAGATGAGGAAGGTGATTTTGTCACCTAGAGTTAATTTATGCCAATTTCTACTGCACTGTGCTGCTGTGCCAGGGTGGGACCTTTTCAGATGTCAGGATGATAGAAGAAAGAACAATGAAGCAGCAGAGTATGTGTGGCGGGTGGCCGAGTCATCCTATCACCATGTATTTGTGTAGTTTCTTTTAGTGCCATCCAATCTTTCCTTCTGTCCCTAAATGGCCTGTGTTGAAAATGTCCCTGCTTACAGTTGCTCAACTGGAATGAGGACAAATTGTTTGCAGTGGCCCCCTTCCAAATGCTTGTGCTGTAACTTTTGTCTTGACTAGTCTCTGGAGATATCTGTAGAGTGAGTTTCCTATGACTCGTTTGCACTACCCCAAAGTCATGCCGGATTTTCTTCCTCTACTCTTTCAAATCTGTAGCAGGAATCTTCTTTAAAAGACCTTCCCCCCAGAAAAAGCCAGAGCAGGCAGAGCCTTGATGCTGTTATGTCACAAGTTCCCCAGCGAACTAAAAGCAAGGAGGTTGGGTCTCGAGGGTGCCCGAGGTTACAGAGTGGTGCTAGCAGGCAAGGAGACCCACAAACAGAAAAAGCATGACCACACCAAGCAGCTTTGAATTATTAAGTACAAGTGTTGTTAGGACTGCACTGCCCTCCAAGCTAATGCATCAACCAGTTTTGTAGATAGAAATGCCCTAGCCTCTTGGCCCTCCAAGCTGCTTTGATTCAGCACTGAAGGGGTGGAGAAGGTACTCTTCCCCCTCACATTCACATGTGAATTAGCCCAGGATGAGACAGCAGCAAAAAAAGAAAAAAAAAAAAAAAAANGAGCCTGAAGAACTAAGCCAAGAAAGGAAGGGTTTATAGTTCCAAAAACCATTGGATGAAGTTTTGCACGTAGACTCGTTAATAGACATTACAGAAGAAAAGGTTCATTCCCTCCCTACTTAGATGCATGACCTATTAGACATACATGTATCAATAGTATTTGCCAAGGATAACTGAATTCAAAGTCTATTGTTTGCTTATTTTTAATATATACTAAATATTAGTTATTCATTAAAAATACAAGCTGCTGTTAGAAAATACCATTTAATGCTATGAAACGGTCTCTTTAGACTACACAAAAGCAGAATAAAAAAAACCCTGCATAAAACAACTCACCTTTCTCTTCCTGTGCTTTGCAGAAAATGATCTGAGCATCCTCAGAGTAAGGGAGAGCAAATCCTGGAGATGAGGCAGCTGTGGGCCCTCATGGATCCCCTGAGTCCTTGATGAAGAGCAAGGTAGGCACCTGTCAGCACTTCCTGCCACCTGGATGGAAGTAATCAGCCAGAACCCTGGCCTGCTGTGAGGGATGTTTTTCCCAGCTCAGCCTTCCAAGGGCTCCTCAGTTACAAGAAGCCCTCCCATGCCACCACCCTGAAAGCATCCCAGAACCTTCCTCTTTATGTTAGGAGAAACAGGAGTGGAGAGAAAAAAAAGTGTGACAGGGCTTAATGAGAGCATCTCACGGTTATGGTCATGGGGTTGTTTAGTCTGCACGTGGGGTCATGCATCACATTGCAATGGCATCTCCTGCTCTGTGGCCATTTTCTAGTCTCTTGATTTGGCAGAGGGGTAGTCTCCACGGCAGACATATCACTATATCTCTAAGATAATGGTAGTAGTTGCAGGTGGACAGACCATCACCACACAGGGCATTCCAGGCACTAGGAGTTGCTCAGTGTTTTCAGGCTTAGCAAATATAAGGATTTTGCATGGCTTTGCCATTATTCTGGGCCTGTAAAATCTTTGCCACTAGCTCTCTCTCTCTTTTTCCTTGTTAACCTAAAGAGTGTCATATTGTGCCTCTACCTTCCAGTTAGTCAGCTGAAAGATTGCTTGCATTGCATTTGGGATCTCTCAAAACACTAAGACTACTTTGTTTTTCAGTAGCACTAGAGGGGAAAAATAAACAGCCTGGGCTCATGGTTTATAATTGCATATGTAATTACCTCTTTAAGACCACTATTACCAATGCAAATTAGCTCACTGCCCTTTATATGTTCTCTGCAGAGCACACAGAAGCTGTCTCATTTTTGTCATCAAGCAGCCAGATTCTAATCTCAGGTGTGCTGAAAATAGCATGATTTACCTTTAAAAATTATCTGCTCCATTTGCAAACTCCAATATTTGGAACCATCTCTTGACATTCACTGTGAAGTTGGAAGCAGAACCTATCTAGGGCAACCTCTGAGCCAAATACACCTGGCAAACATTGTGTACCAGACCAAATTTTTATGGAGTTACTCCATTTGCTTGGTTTTCAACATCTCAAAGAACCAATGGGAAGAGGTCTGCTGACACCAGGAAGGCAGAGTTTGCACTCAGCATGATCTGTATCTTCCACATGAGCAGCATATTGTCAATAAAATGCAGAGGTTATTCACAATTCAACTTCTAAAAGCTGCCATAAAGTAATGAATAACAATGAATAAATCCAAAGCCGTTCTGCTCTGGTTTGGTTACTACTTTATTCTCCCAGAGCTCAAGTTTTCAAAGGGACAAAGAAGCACCCAGAGAAGAGGAGGTCTGATTCTATGAAGCTATGAAAAGAAATTCATGGCCACACATCAGGGGATGATTTTATGTCCCACACGTTTTCTGACCCTCCTAAGACCAGCTTTAAACTGTCGCTCTCCTCCTTGATTTTAGCGGAGGCTGAAGCAGACGGGATAGTTTACAAAATAGGAAGTGGGTGTGAATCCTGAAAAAGCAGATCCATAACAAAATCTTGGTCACCGAGGCCAGAAGGACCCCTTGCCCACCCCTCTGCCTGTGGCAGGATTGATTTAATTATTCTATAACTGTTCCTGTAGATAGGCGTCTGGCCTTGAATAACTCCAACGACAGTGATTGTCCAACGGCTCTTGGCAGCTTGTCCAACTGCCGAACAGTTCTTCTACAGTTTTGCCTAATATTTAACCTAAAACTTCCCTTCTGCTTCAGCCAATTATTATTTGCTCCATCCTTGTTGATTAACGAGAATAATTGATCCTTGTCCTCTTTATAACATTCCTTTATTTCTCCTGTTATTATGTTCCTCACACTCTTCTCTTGCCTTTAGGCTAAAGGTGCCAAGTTATCTTAACCTTTCCTCTTAGATCTCAATGCCAAACTTCTTCCCATCTTTCTTCCACTCCTCTAAATTCTTCAATTTGTCCACGTTTTTTCATACAGAATTGAATGCAGTTACTCCAGTTATGCTTTAACCAGTGCCAAGCAGAGCGCAATAATTACTTCAGTAACCTTACTGACCCCATCTAATAACAAAGGCAAAATGCAGCATGTAATTAAAATCTAAAAAAATAACTATTTTTAAAAGCTAATTGCCTTAACAATCAGAACATTATACAGCTCAGAGAACACACACTAAAGAATTTAAAGGTTATTGTTCATTCAAAACATCTTTTTAAATTATATTCTGTATATTGTATTCTGGGCTATGTGCAGTTTTACTCCTATTAGGAACGGCCTGTACTGCATCTCTCACACTCCATCCCCCTCTTTTTATTTCCTGCAGATTTAACTCCTAAAGGCTCCATGGGGCCCTGTCTACACCAGGGATATTTGCTAAGGATTTCCCACTGCCGCGAGCTCTTCTCCAGCTCCACCAGTATGGTTCAGGAGAGAACTCCTACTCACATTTTTAATCCTTTAGGCTGTTCCTATGTCTTCCAGCCTCACTAATGTCAGTGGAGCAGAGCCAGCTGAGGCATTTTTAGAAAGTTTCCTTTACAGGTTGGCAAGTCCTTCATGCCCTGCCTTGAACAATCCCCTTCTCTCTGTTGGCTGGCTGGTCTCTAAAAAGCTCCTCTGTTCTCTTCAAGTTTATCAGCACCATACATTCCTGCCGCAGTTTGGAGCTGCATCTACTCCTGCCTTTCCATTGCTACCTCTTCAGGAATGGAAATCCTTGTCACGACCCAGCATAAATGATTCAACATTACTATCATTCTGCTGGCAATAGCCATCCTTGAAAAATGGTTGCATCAATTTCTGGAATCTCCCCAAAAAAACCCCAAATTTGGCTCCATTAACAGGAATGGCAAACTCAGACTGCAAACCCACTTAATCGAGCAGAGGTATTTAATGACTCTTGTTAGTAGATCACAGAATCACAGAATGTAATAGTTTCTATGCTTGTTGCTCCATAGCAACTTAGTTAAATTACAATTGTTCTGTCTATGAACACCTCCAGGTAGAAAACACAGGAAAATACTCTTAACAAAATAAAAATCAGATTAGTAGTCTGACATTGCATGGTAGACAGGACAAAAAGGAATTGGATAAAGATTGCAGCAGGGATGATTTGAGTTTGACATAAGGAAAACCTAACTGTGAAGCACTGGCCTATACCATCTGGAGAAGGAGTGGAGTTTCCCCATACTGGATTATATTCTAGTACATTTTAAATTAACATCTGACAGGAATGATGCAGACATAATTGGTCCTGCACGAATGATTGAGGCTCTGCTGAGGACTCTTTCACCCCTATTTTTCTATGATTATGCTTTGTTTTAAATTTCTAAAGAATGAAGTAAATTCCTGCTCTCATTTACATTCATCTGAGCCTCTTATATTCTATAAAGGTTGCATATTACAAATGAGATCAGAATTTGGCTTTCTACAATAACACATTGCCAGCAATTGCTCCATAACAACGAAATGGCAAAGCCCCTTGTTATATAGGTCTTGTCCCTTAACCAATACATACAAGGCAAAATAATCACTGCTTTTTATAGTGAGACTTCATCCAAGTGTGTGTAAGACATTCTCATGTAGCTAAGCAAAGCAGCACCTCCTCATAGTGTCCACCTAGAGAAGATGTAAATCTGGAGAACTGAATGGAATCAAACAGAAATACCACCTGCAGATTTACAGTGTGCAACCAGGCACTGGCTGGAGCCAGGCAAACAAAACTTACAAGACTTAATATGTTTGCATGGTTCTTTGGTAGTTAAGTATGTTCTTCCTCCTTCATTTATTACAATACTCACGATAGAGATTAAATTTAATAGCTCAGTATTTGGATTTTTTCCACTTACCTTGAAATAAGATTTGCACACATTTTTGTAACTAGATTAAAAAGCTGTCATGTGGCATTTTAAACAATTCTCAATGCTTGCAGAAGAGTTGTTCATGGACTTCTACGTATGAATATTTGCCCAGAGCCACATCAGGAACTGATGTCCTGTCCCACACAAGTACAGTTTTATCCTCTTTGTCTAGAAGCAGAAAGACACTTCTGCTTAAAACGTGTCAGGACACAAAATCCCTGTTGTATTCTACTAGCAAATTCTGCAATAAGACTCATTTTAAAGCCGACTTAGGTCAGTTAAAGGCTTGCCATCAACTCAGTGAGTTTTGGGACAGGCCCTTAAAATACAGGTCTTAAGGACAGGAAAGCCTCCATATACACGATAGTTCTTAGGGAAATCACTGAGGTCAGCAGAGGCTGATTGACTTCAGCAGATCACTGAGGTCAGCAGATGCTCAGTGGGACAAGAACTTTCTGCTGATCCAAAGCTATCAAAGAAATAAGAAAGAAGGTGGGAAGACTGAAGAGAGTGAGGCCTCCCCACATGTCATTCACTTGCAGGCTGTCAGAGTTGCAGCAACTGGAAAAGCCAAACAGATATCTCTCTTCAGCCAGATCGTGCTTTGTAAGTGACTAAAGAGGTCAGCACTCCCACATCATGTAGAAATGGTTGCATGATGTGGGTTCTGTTTTTAAAGTAAATTGAAGGTTCCATCCTCTAATTCATACAAAAGCTAACAAAATAGGGTGTTTTTTTAATGAAGTACAAATCAGTATTATATTTTAAAAAAAAGTAAATATTTCCCTTGGCAAGAAACTAGCAAATATCTCATTCTCGTAACATGCAAGTTTTCTATTTACACAGCGTAAAGTGTCCCACATTACCATAATGTGCTAGAAGCATGAAACATTTTTAGCTGTGATGTCTTAAATAGAGCTTGAGTTACTGTCTGCAGTGCCCTTAAGCTATATGTCATAGTCTTCACAAGACTGAAACAAAACACACAGAGCAGCAAGCAGTAACCACATTAAGGTTTAATGCTTATAAACACAGAAGGTTTAACACTTGGCAAGCCAAAATTCCCCTATGACCTGAAGACATGCAGATCATGACCTTAGAGTTAAGCGCTGTGTTAAGCAGTCAAGCTGTCTCCCTAAAGAAAAGACAAAAATAGCAAAAGACTAGCTGAGCCATTGGGCTGGCATATGTCAGGTGCATCCAGGCCCAATTCACAGTCGATCTGTAGCCACTCGGGGCCAAGCCTGACCTAGCCCAGCCTTTCCAGGCAGGGCTTCCTAAGAAGCAGGATTTTCAGAGGTGCTCAACACCCGTTGTCCCCACTGACCCCTGGGGAACAAGAATATTTAAGTTGTCATCCAACCAAATCATACAAGAGAAAAATTCATTTTATCTCCATCCAGAAACTGAAAGCTTCTGATATTAGATAGAGGGAGAGAGGCAAAGTTAAATTACTTTCCTTTGTGTATTCCTAGCCACCAAGATGCACTCTTGCCCTTCCCATCTCCATCCAAGAGCTCCTCCCAAAATGCAGATGCCACAATCCTGACAAGCCTGATGATAGAGGGGAAAGAGAGGGAAGAGGGGAAACTGAAATGTGAAACAAAGGTTTTGAACTAAATGTTTAAAGATAGATAGGTAGGTCTTTGCTTAAAGAAAGGTCTGCAAGGCAGAGAAGCTGTTTTGGGAAAGACAACAACAAACATCAGACATGAAGAGGAGGCAAGCAGGGAGAAGAGGGGAGTGTGAAACAGCTGCCTGGGGGAGCTTAAAAGGGATGCTCAGCATGCTCAAAACACTCTAATTTTGCCATCATAGATCTACTTGTGCCAAATTCCCACACACAAAAATCTCAAGGACGTGAGACTGACCAGGGTATCACGGGTTTACTTGCCCTCCCTTCTTCACTGCAAGCTGTGTTTAGCTTGTAAACACACAAGCTTTCTGTTCTCAAGTATTTATTGCATTCCTTACAAGTTGATCAATATGAAGCTTATCCATGAAGCTGCTATTCCTGCTGGATGGAAATTGGACATTTCTCCATTTATTGGTAAATTGCCAAATGCTGTTACAAGGAACACTCAATTGTAATGAACTTTTAATCAGGGTCTCAAGGTGCTCATTACAGAGAGATGTATATATACACACACACATATATATATCTATGTTAAATTAGGCAATGGAAGAATCCCATGCTGCTTAAGACCTGCTTAAAAAGCAGAATTTCCAATCTAGAGGGAGTTCTGTTATTTCAACTTTCATTTCTGTCCTAAAACAGGCCAAGAAATCAAAATATCAATGAAATACCTTGGTGGAACTTAAGAATAACTTAGGCTTGGAAATGTTTGCAGAAAAATGCTGATGCTTCCAATTGAAAATACAACAGTCCCAGGCTGAAAAGCCCTGGAATATGATCCTCTTCTCACCTGGACTGAAATCGAGAATAATTATGCTAGAAACCCATGAAGTTTCACTAGTGAGAGAATCCACGCAGGTATTAAAAATATCCAGAATTACAAGCACTTTATAAAGCCAAGTGCTTTGGAAAGCTTTATGCTTTCAAGTTTCAGGGCATAAAGCAACCTAGGAATTCAGAGGAAGACCATGGCTCATCCCTGCTGCTACAACGGTGGTCTCATAGCCTCACCAAGGCCATGAAGAACATGGCTGATGGCTGCTTAGGCAAATGCAGGAACATCTATATTCTCTTTTGTTTAGCAAAGCTGGGATTATGGCCCACATTCCACAAGAGCTAGTACATATGGCTTGGGAATGGCAGGGTCCATAGGGTGATAGACCCAGGGAGGAGGCAGTAGCCTGCTCTGCAGTGGGAAATACTGACTGCCAGAAGCAGCCAGGCAAGCTCTGGCAACATGCTCCCGAGGAAAGTGGAGACAAACTGTCTGCCCAGTACACTGAACACAGAAGTCTTGGATCTGTGAGAAGAGAAACTCTCTTTGGATTCTGGACTCCTCTTCAGGGTTCAGGAAACAAGAATTTAGGTATATTCATTGCGAGGGATGTAAGGTGTCATCAAAGAAACACATCCTTCTGTTATCAACTGCTCCTTTTACTGAAGAGATCTCAAAATAGCTCCAATGGTTTCTATTTGGTTTTGTTGGTTTGGTTTAGTTTTGATTTTTTTTTAATACAATTCTATAAAAAGGCCATAGCCTTCAGGCCACAATTTAAACTTTAACTACCCCCTTAATTTTTGTGAGCAAGCTGGCCTAACCATTTTTGGTAGTCACTTTCTGAGGAAAATAAATAAATAAATAAATAAAAGGGCATTTTCTTGCAGAGCTAGTCCTGTGGAGGACCCAGAGATAGCCTGAACTCTGGGCAAGGCAGATAACTCTTTGCATCACAAGAGAACCAATGCCAGCAAAACTGCTAGCTGAATTCTGCCAAAACAAAACAAACAAACAAACAAAGCCCAACCAAAAATAAACCAAAAATAAAAATTGAGGATGAGTGCAGCTACCATCACATCCAAGGCTGGGGGAAGGTGTGCAAGGACATTTCTGTCTGATTTCCACCATCCACTCTGAAGACAGTCCTTATTTCTGAAGCAGCAGAATTACAGTGATGGAAAGTTCTGGTATAGTCAACACTGAACTTCAAATCTAGCATGCAATAAAAACTTTGAATCCTATAATGTTCAGAGCTGTGATTTCAAATTTAATCAGTTAATTTGCCCCAAATCTAGTCAGTTTAACCTCTGAACATAGCTATAGCTGGGGTTTGTAGAAGTTGGTTGAGGAGACAGACAAGAGCCTTTGGAGTGCCTCACTTCAGGCATTTGTTTAAGGTCCTGCACTGAGACTAAGTCATAGATCTTCTTTTTTAAGAAGTTGAGATCACCATCTGATCATTTGCAACATGCTAGTGCTGTAAGGATTAGACCACAAAGCAAAAGAAAAGCCTTAAGGAAAATAATGCCCCAACTTTAAGACTGAGGGGTTTTTAGAGGGATTTGAAACAAAACCAAAACAAACAAAAAAAAAACACAAAAAAACCCAAAAACAAACCAAAAGAACCACAATAGCAAAAGAACAGATTTTTTTTCCACAGAAACTAAGATCCCAGTCCAAGAAAGGATGCAGAATACACTGAACCAAGAGTTTTCTAGATGACTTCAGAATCAAGCTGAGAAAAGCAGGTTGATTTTCCCCCAACTGCTTATATTTAGTTGGGCACAAACCACTTCAAAGCCATATTCAATCACCACCTGAGTGAGAGATTGCAAAAGGTCAGTCAAGAAGCTTCCTGTGGAGTGACCTGTGCTGTTCATTCCTGACTCATTTCCCGCCACCACACCAACAGCCAACCTCCCAAACCACACCATCCTACTCTTTCCTCCACCCTCCACAGTGATTTCTGTAATGTCAAGCACAATGAAATTGCAACAAAACCAAGCTTCAAGTCATTGGACTCTCCCACAAAATATGGCCATCTTTTTCATACAATTCTACCAAAGCTTTACCAACACCAAAAACTCTCAGTCTAGGGCTTCAGCTATCAGACCATTTCTCCTGCCCAGAGTAGGAAATAGCATCCACTTCAGGACTTACTGAGAAAGCTGGAAAATCTGGAGTGAATGAAATAACTTCTGATCAGCACAAAAAGAAGTCCAATGTCAGAAACCAGCTGGATGGAAACAAAATTCAAGGCAACTATATTTACTGGAAAAAAAAGGAAAGCCTGATCTAGTCTCTCACCCAAAAACCAACCATGGTGTCTGGATGATAACAGAGTCAGGTTATTTCCCCATAGTATCGCAACCATAGCTGGAAGTAAGAACCGTGACTGTCAAAAGCAGCCACTAATTTTCATTGTTTCTGATACAGCTTTCTGATCAAAGTGACAGCTACACTTCAATAAAATCTTTTGATCATTTTGATGCTTAGCTGAACGGAATCATCACATCTTGAGAGCTGTGCACACTGAAAACATGAATGTTGACTGCTTATTGCTGGAGAGATCACTTGCTATTTTTATTCTGGTTGTTTTCTACTGTAAGAAAAAAGCAGAATTCTCTCTGTCAAAATCAACAGAAGTGTTGTTTAAAGGTATGGCAAGATATACATGTAAAATATTTAATTAATGGAATACATTAAAAAATCTTTACAATAATCTGATGAGTTCCAGGAGTGGACTTGACACTATGCATCAAAGTCAATCATGCTGGTAGATTCACTATGTCAAAAGTGCAGAACTCTTTCAGAAGTAGATTTCAAGAAAATCATGCATTCTTTTTGCTGGATACTAAAAAACATCTGACCAAAAACATATGGGGAGAGAAAATACAAGGTGTGCATGGAGCAAATGGAGATAGCACTAGAGAATGGATGCAACACAAAACAGCTAATGGTTTAGTAAAAACCACAATTATTCTTGCAGGTTTGGATGCTGAAGTCTCTAAGCCAGCAGTTCCTGAGCTGTGATGTACAAACCATGACTGGCCAACAAATCTTTGGGGGCTGCCAATGTCAGCTGGCTGAGCATTGTCATTCTTGTCCCAGATGATACATCACGCTGACGATGTAGTTAATGGAAGTCAGACTAAACCAAGCCACCGCTGTCATTGCCACAGAGACTCTTACAGAACTGCACATGAGAAATTAATCAGATCAAAGGGCTGAGAGTAAACATTTATTTCACCTCTCTATCTATATGGAGATACAGGGTAGTCATGTTTTTTTTAAAAAAAAAAATTAGTTTCTTTTGTCTATTTAAAATGTGCACCAGTAAGCTTGAGCAGTCAGCTGGAGACCAAATCACAGCTGATACATCAGTCAACACAGCATTGAAAAAGAGTTCACGAAGGAAAAAAGTAATTTTGACTCCTGGCTTAGATACATTCCTGGCAAAGGAAGAAACTATGCTTGACCCCCAAATAACCAAACACCCATCCACTGCATATGGAAATTATTCTGCCATCATTTTACTGCCCCAGCAGAGGTGGTGTATGGCCCTTTTGAAGCCTTGGCTCTTTTCAAAGGCTATTTTAAACATGTTAGTACTGGGAACTGCATGGAGCTAGCAATTACAGAATTAGAATGCAGTGTGGGGAATGTCACTGAAATCATTTAGCTCAGGTCATTTCCTTTTCAAGTGCAATAGAAAGCAGATGGAGCAGGGAGGCCCAACATGCCACAGAAGAACTCCCCAGGCCTTGGCCAGCACTCTCCTCCCCAGAACTCACAGAGAGGTCACCAAATCCTCATAGAATAATTATCCTTTAGGAGAACCACATGCTAGAATTCAGCCAGGGTCCTGATCTTTGGAGCAAGTTGCCTTACTCCTAAGTTTGTGTTACACATTGAGTGTTACACTTAAATTGCCAACAAGGTCAACAGGGACACAAAGCTCACACCAGAAGAGCAGCTCTGGGAAGCCAGAGAGAGGCCAGAGGAGCACAGCAGGAAGATTAAGTGCTTTGGGAAAAAGAAGCCTTGATAGAGAGAAAGAAGCCTTCAAAGAGTTGTCCAATAAGAAGGAAAGGCTGTTACCAAAATAAAGCTTTGCTGTGTGCAGCAAGAGTTGGACAAGAAAGTGCAAGGTTGACTTGCAGCAAAGACACATTGAGGTCAGGAGTAAAAAAATAAATAAAGTGGAAAGAGAGTGAAGTATTGCAACCCCTGTGTGTAGCTGGTGCTGCATCACTGGAGGTGGTGATGAAGAGTTACAGGAATTTCTCCTAGGGACAATCTAGCTAAGCATGATCTTGCCTCAGAGCAAAGGGATGACTTCCAGGGATGCTCTCCAGCACAATATCTCTTGGATAATTTAATAGAGCCTGTTACAGCTTGTGCTTTGTGTTTCTTGTACAGAGAAAGAGGGATTCCCCATAGGAAAGTAATGTATAATATAAGAAACAGATCCAAGTGCTGGAGTTGCAGTAGGGTCTAACAGACATACTAGGACTTAGGGAGTCCAAAACCATTCCCCATTAATGTAACAGGAGAGTTTTTCTCCTCTCAGTGTCTCCCTCTGCATTGTCACAAGCATCTGGGACAAGTAATGCAGAAAGCTCATACCTACTCATATGCTTCTTCTGCCCCCCCACACCTTCCCCCTCTTTTTTTGCTATAAAAAGACCTGGCCAATAACCACCCTGCAGAGAGGTTCATGTACAACAGACTCTAGATCTCCCAACAGCAGAGTGCTGCTGCAAAATAGCTGTACTATCAAAACACAGCATCTGGCATACAAAAGCCTAGCATAAGTGGTACTAAGCATGAAAAAAAGAAAAGCAAACGTGCTCCCCAGCTCCTTCACACCTGTCTCCTGATGAGGTCTGCATGGCCACCCTGCACTGCTGGTGCTTCAACTGCTGCTCTCCAGCAGCTAAGGCAGGAGCTGAAGAAGGGCTTTAATGCCTGGAGCGCTCAGGGAAGTGGCAACAACATGGGAGGGGAGGAGGTGTCACCGTGTCAATAAGAGGTATCAGTCTTTCTAAGCACTTGTTTTCTGCAGTCAGAGCAAGATATTCTTTCTCACCTAGGATTAAAAGATCTCCACTCAGTTGTCTTGTGGCAACAACATGGGAGGGGAGGAGGTGTCACCGTGTCAATAAGAGGTATCAGTCTTTCTAAGCACTTGTTTTCTGCAGTCAGAGCAAGATATTCTTTCTCACCTAGGATTAAAAGATCTCCACTCAGTTGTCTTGTGGCAACAACATGGGAGGGGAGGAGGTGTCACCGTGTCAATAAGAGGTATCAGTCTTTCTAAGCACTTGTTTTCTGCAGTCAGAGCAAGATATTCTTTCTCACCTAGGATTAAAAGATCTCCACTCAGTTGTCTTGTGGCAACAACATGGGAGGGGAGGAGGTGTCACCGTGTCAATAAGAGGTATCAGTCTTTCTAAGCACTTGTTTTCTGCAGTCAGAGCAAGATATTCTTTCTCACCTAGGATTAAAAGATCTCCACTCAGTTGTCTTGTGGCAACAACATGGGAGGGGAGGAGGTGTCACCGTGTCAATAAGAGGTATCAGTCTTTCTAAGCACTTGTTTTCTGCAGTCAGAGCAAGATATTCTTTCTCACCTAGGATTAAAAGATCTCCACTCAGTTGTCTCCTGGCATCAGGCTAGCATCTTCACTGGCCTCACCTGTCTTTCCTATATCAGGGAAATACCCTGGTGAGAAGGCTTCTTATTTTTGGGCATACAGCTTTCTGCTTCAGGTCTGTCATGGGGGCAGTCCTGAGCGTGGCTGGGGCAGAAATACTCCTGAAGAGGGATGGCACAGCCTCATTGCCCTGGGAACCCAGCAGTGATGCCTGCAGCCCTGACATCCTAGAGCTGCCCCGTGCAATGCCAGAGCGCACGGCTCTGCAGAAACACTGGCCATGGACTAAGGAGGCTGCCAGGGTGTGCCTGAGTGGGGCTGGGGCTGTGAGGGGGTAAGCCAAGAGACCAGGCATCTGGACAGGAAGAGGGCACGGGATGAGTTGCAATGATGTAACACCACCTCAGACAAATAAACTCCACCTCTGCCTGTCATGCTGGCTGATTCCCACTTATCCTGCCACTCCAAATGCTGGAGCTCCTGAGAAAACATGTAGTCTCTCAAACACCACAACACCACTTTGAGCAGCCACTGTGAATAGTCTGTGTTGGGCGCAAGGAGTCAAACTTGGTATGTCCTTCACCACTGTGCTTCTGGAGAGGTTCTAAGAGCCAGCTGTCTGCTTTGATTTTTGTTTTTTAAGAGAATCAGTTGATTCAAAAGGGAGTCTAAAAGCAATCTGGTAAAAGGAAATAGGGCATAAGCAGTTGACATAAGCAGATTCACCCTCCCTCCACTGCCTCATCTATAAAATTCAGTTAACATGATCTTTGTGAAGAGGAGTAGTTTAGAGGTCAAAAAGAGGCAGGAAGGTGTTTGAACTCTAAGAGAACTACTACAAGTCTATTTTCAAACATATGAATATATACTAAGAGGCATAGACAACAATTAGATTGAGTTATTACACAGTAATTTAAATACAAACAGAGTGCTTGGCAAATTAACATATAGAACAATACTGCTCTGGTAGCTGAAATGATAATGGGATCTAATAGAATTTCTTTTTACCTAATTCTGCTGAATACAAGTAAGGCTGATTTAAAAGTTGTAAACGTGTAGAAGATGGCTTCCAAGACAATAAAAAGCATTTTTGTGCTCTAAAAAAATAAGTCTTGAGGATGTGACAACACATGAAAGATTCCTTTAGCTGTACTTCTTCTCAGCACGGTTTGGATGAGATGAGGCTGCCTCAGCAGCAGCTATTTCTTGTGCATCCACTTAAGCCAGGATTATATATTTGTCATATATTGCTTCATCTCCATATGCATTCTGCTCCTGTGGCTTCCTTGGCAGCTCACTCTCATCCGGTCCTGCGCCCCACTGCATCCCTGCACACAGAGCAAGTTCCCAGGCTGAAGCACTTGCAGAGAACAGGCAACGTTTTCAGGATGCACTAGGAGAAACGTCCCTACCCTGGGCAGCTCATGGGCTTGATCTCAGCAGGCTGCAACGGTGTCTGAAGAAAGCATGCAGGGAGGACAGAGAGAAATGAACAAGTGAAAATTAAGTAAGAAGTAAGCAAAAAGTCTCAGCTAGTAGAGACACAACTGAGCCAAGTCTCCTGGAAATTCCACAGAAAATGAGAAAAAAAGGAAGATTCACAGAACTGAAGGAGCACGTATGCTCACAGGGACATGTGTGTGTGAGAAGGGCAGGCATACATGTGGGTACCTGTGGGGAGGGCATGGACATGTGAGTATACTTGTGTGAAAAACAATAACCTTCTGGCTCCATTTTAATGACCATATCAAAAGTAAAGCAGGTGATGAAATACGGGTCTGTGTGGGGAACTGGCACACCAGAAAGAATCTGCATGGGCTCAGTGTGATTTTTCACATATAAAGAAGGTATTAGGTTAGATAGAGGTAGTTGCAAGGTTGGAAATACAACAGACAGAAGCACAAAACAGTTTTCAGCAAAATCAACATTCATGTTAAATGCCAACATTCTGGACAAAATACCTTGTTACAAGTGATTGAATCCCTAACAGCTGTGGTAAAATGCCTTCACTTGCAAGTGTTACTGGTGGATGAGCAAACTTATCTTGCTGTTATAGCTATTTATGGCAGCACCCATAACATACTAGCTGCTCTCCAAACAGATCGTTCTCCAAAGAGCCTGCTACAACTGTTATCTGCATGTGGATGTAAAACTATTTTCTTCTACATTACAAGTTCCTCACTGTAGGCTTTAAAGTTCAAAAAGTGCCATAGTGAATGAAACTGGAGTGAAAAAGCCCAACTCCCTTACTGTGAGCACCATTTATCCTCTGGACAATAAGATTTTTCATGTTGAAAAGCATGTTTGATTTTAAATTCATAAGAAAACACTGAGGTAATCTATGTTTGCACTAACAATTTTATTTTATTATTGTTACAGTTTTTGTGGACAATAAAATCATCAAATATTTCTGGGAATAAAAAGTAATAAGTCAAAGCTTAAAGATTTAGAGAATAATATTCCAGGAATTTTGCCTCAAATAACCAGGTCTTTTACTTTTGCTGGTACACCTAGCGTGCACACAAGAAAAAACAGTGGTGTTCTGTCAAATAAAAAGAAACATCTTTCTCATTAGGACTGTGTTTATCACGCTTTCAAATGTTCTACAAATCAATGCCCCTATTTGTCATTGTAATTCAATATAATAAAAGCTGTCAAAACTGCTCACTTGGCTTGCTAGAGACAAATTTGCTGAAGTTTTGCAGCACAAGCCAAATAACACAGTACCAGATCCTTCAGCTTTTATTTCACTCTGCTCTAGGCAGTATTCCTACTGGTTTCTGTGCAAGACTTGCTCAAGTAAAGGCTGAAAGTTTTTGTTTTGAACATGAGACCTTTTTTGAAATAAACAGTGACAGAAATCTCAGCTACAAAGCACATTGGGTGACTGAAATGGTACTGCTTGCAAATTTTATCTCTGAAATGTTGAGCTTATTTTCTGCAGAATATTGCAAAACACAGACTAACTACATCCTTGATGAAATTCCCTCAAGGTCCATGAGGTCACCCCCAGGACTAAACACTGCCTGACCTTTCGCATGCAGAGCTCAGAAGCAGTGTATTTTGATGCCCACTATATCTTTGGAGATGTTAGTCTGTTCCACTAAAAACAAAGATTATAGATCTTGTCCCTCATGGGAAGAGATTTCATGAAGCAACTTGCTGTTATTACCTTGTCCAGAGACTCCACAGGACCACTCTCTGGCCTTCTGGTAACAGACAAAATAGATAAAGCTATCGTTCAAGGGCAGCCTTGAGTAGTGGCTGCATTTTCCACCATTTTAAAAAGATGGTTTGCTGCATTAAATAAAGGAAACATGTTGGGAGCTTTGTGTTGGGAATAGGTAGAGTGGCAGGTCATGTGAAAAGCAGCTGGGACAGTGGTTAGAGCAAAAGATTAGAGGCAGCTGCCCTTTTTAGTCCTCTCTACACTACTGGCTTGTTCTGAGATTTGAGGAAGTCTTTTATGGTAAAGTCTATAAACCAGAATCCCTCATCTAACTCATCTGCAACTGCCTTTCCGCATCTGTGAAGACTGTAGCAGTTTATCATGTCAAAACACTTTTACAGGCTCAGATAAATGCTGCTAAGTATTAGCAGCTGTAGTGGCCAGTCAATGCATTTTTACCTTTTCTTTAACATGTGCCCAAGGATAGTTTGCTGAGGCTGTGTTCTACATCTAACATCTTATCTGCAAATAAACACGTTTGTGTAGACACTGGGACCTGGTAAGACCATACAACATGAAAAGCAGGATGAAATCTCCTGATGACTGTAACTCCCCTGACTGGAGCCTTTATGGCAACTGCATCGAAAGGCTCCTCCTTGACTTTTTACTCTAGCAATTATTCCTTACTTGGCATCTAGGAGTCAGCCCTGGCTTATAACCTGAAAAAAAAAAAAAGCACAGAGTTAGGCTAACACACACTAGCCTCCTTCAAGCATACAGGGTATTATGCATGTGATAAAAGGTTGGATAAAACAGTGGCAAAAGTCTGCTATCTTCCAAGGCTCGGGAAAATAAACCACAAAGGCAATTCAACAAAGTCCTCTTTGTTCCTGAATAGAACCAACAAAATGAAAGGAATCTGGTGGAAGAGAGAAGGCAAGAAAGAGGTCTGCTGCAGGGAGCAAGTACAGACAGAATTGCTCTTTGCCGGCTCCTCTGACAGAGCAAGTGCATGATTATCACATGAGCCTCACAAAGACTGGAATTAAAGGGGCTGACTCGGCTGTCACATCGCTTAAACTGCGCTGAGGTCAAAGGAGTTCAGACTAACCGAGGTCAGCTGCACATGGCCCGGGAAGTAGGGGTCTCTTTTTCGAAGCAACAATTGCTCAGGTTGATAAAAATAGATACCTTGAGCCCATGATGGTTTGAAAAGCTTCTCCTTTATGCCAGGTTCCCAAAAAGTGCGGTATAGAATCACTAGCACTCTGAAAAGGACACATCCACAATGAAGGCGGTCAGATGGTTGCTAGAAACAATTGTAAAGGGCAAAACACATAAGAAGTAGCCATCTGTTCTACCCCCAAAAGACCAAGGGAAAAAAAAAGTAAGTCAGAAATAGTGGCACACAAGTATGATAAAATTCAAATGAAAATAGGTGTTAACTACATGCCTGCAGGGGAGCCTGATATCTGTAGGTCTCTGTATCTCTTCTGTATATTACTTCATGAATTATATTCCAAATAGAGACTTCTCCTTACAGATTTCCAGTGATACCAGGACTACTGAAGAATGTCCCTGTGCTAAAAATAGTACCTATTCTCTCCCATGCCCTTTCAGCTTCCACTTCACACGATTCAGCTCCAAGAGAGGAGCAGTGACCTTGTCTCTTCAAGAATATCAAACAACCCCATAGCTTTGGTGAACCTTTTAGTGAGAGTTGAAAAGGAGAGATGTACACATTAGCTGTGTAGTCATGTGCTGGACATGTCTGGATACACTCTGAGACCGTAGGGTTTGAAAGCAAAACCAATATTCATTTTCTTCAGTGTGCAGGCACTGAAGCACAGAAAAGCTGCCCTTTTTTTTTTTTTTTTCTTTTTTTCTAGGTACTCCAATAGCATTTGGACTGGGTCTGTAGGAAGATCCGACCCAAATATTCACGGAGTCCTCACAGAGGTAAGAGTGAACTTCATTTATTGTTTACATTACAGCACTTTTTATAGGGTCTTACAGGGTTCACACGGATAAAGCAAAGCTACTATAGGCTAAACTAACTTGTTCACACACACTGTTACAACAACGCCCCCCTAGGTTCTACAGTTAGCATACCTTGTCTATCTCCATCTTGTCCTGTTTACAGCCTTACTATTTTTCCCTATCTTCAAGGACATAGCCCTCAGGATTGTGGGCTGGGTTGTGCAAACAGGCTCTCGATAAGATGTCATGTCCTCGGTCTGCTAAAATATTCCCTACACTGGGGCCACAGAAAAATCTATGAATTTTGACATAGAGATAGAACTACGTCGTGTTTACCATTATCACCACATCATCACTTCAGCATATAACTAAGCTCAGGATGCAAGTGGTTTTCTTTTTCCACAGCACAGATAAGTTATTGTCTCTGCCTAACAAGCTCATACTCACCTTTATATCCTGATTTATGAATCAGGATTTTCCATTTTGACTTTATTTGTGGCAACAATACCAAGTTTTTTATAATATCTTCTACAAATAAAGCTTTGTTCCTTAGAACTGGATCTACTGTGACACAAAGTGAACAGAACCGGGTGCTCAGGCATCACTCTTTCACACCTCTCTGCAGACAGGGAACTAAAACAAATCCTGAGAGCAAGCCAAAGAGGCAAAACTGCAGGACCCCCCAAGGGATCTTCACAGATGTGTTCAAGCTGATAGTGCAGGGTGAACCTGAGAAAACAAGTCCTTGGGTAAGCTCAGTTCTCCTTTAGAACCTGTTAATGACTATGTATTTACCTGTCCTTGAGAAAAAAGCCTCTATTGTGGCTTATCAAACCAAGAGGGATTCCCACTGTCCTCAGGGAGGTCTGGGTCAGAAGTTAAACTGAAAACTCCAAATGCACTATCTGTGCTTCATCATTTGACAGACTTTAGACTGGAATTAGACTTCAGAATGTTCAGTGCTGTAATAGCAGAGAGCTGTCTTTCTCATTGATTTCTGTTATTTAAACATTAAATTCTGTCCACTACACCAGATTCACCTTACAAAAGGACATACAAATGCTTGTTGTTAGTGCGTGCGTGCACACGTTTAGGCCAGGTGAAGGATAACACCCTCCCCTGATGATACCTTACAGGGTATTAGAGGAAGGAACATAGAGTGACCCACCAAAGCCACCATATTCAATGCAAGGGAAGGGAATGGGTACCTCCTCAGAACATGGAATTTGAACATTCTGATGTGGTTGGAACTGAGATGGAGAGGAAGAATAGGCGTTCCTGTCATGTACAACCCGTGAAAAGTGAGGGGCTTGTGCTTAGGGACCTCAAATCAGTCACTTCTGACCTCCTGGTTGCTGAAAAGGCTGCAATCCACCAAACAGTAGGATTCTCTGTTGAGCATTCTCCACTGAAAAAGTTCTGATTTTCTCTACAAGGAAGTTTATTCTTATATCTTCAAAGTGATGGGGAGTAATGTGGATTTCTCTTTCTGTGTGTTGTCATCAGCTCCTCATCTCAGCTTGTCTTGCTGGTAACTTATCCACCCATTGCAATAAAGCGGCCTTGGTCCTTCACACCATGTTAAAGAAAATAATCAACAGATTATTTAAACCAGGCTTGGAGTGACTGCAGATTTCAATTGAGTTTTGTAGTAAAAGGAAACCCTAGTAGTTCTACTTCCCCACAGCTAGCCTTGCTTAATGCCTGGTGTTAAGATAAATTATGTTCTTCAGTGTGTAGGATGAAATAAGAGTTGCTATCACAGCAGGATGAGTTTGTCAAATACTACTTACGTTAGGCAGCAAACTTTTGTTCCCACAGAAGGAAGGATTTTGAAAGTAGATAACCAAGCTGATTTTGGAGACACATCAGCTGGGGCAACGATTCATGATCTATATAGCCTCACTTAGTGCAAAGTATATCACTTTCTCTAACAGCCCTCAACAGGAGCTTTGGCTCAACTATTTTTTTATTCTGAGTGATACATAACCAAATTCAGTTCTACAGCTTCTTTTTCAGACATCTCTGTGCATTGTTCTTTATTCCAAGTATTCCTTGGCACAGTTTAAGAACTACTGGAGTATTTAATGGCTGTTTAAAATAACAGCTAGAACTACTTAAACTAGATATAAATAGAAGAAGACTAGACAGGTCATTACCTTTACAAGAAAAGTGTTTATGGAGAAGGATTTAAGAGAAACACAGATCCAACTGCTCCATTATTCTCTGTGTTTTAGAGCAGAAAGCAGAGAGGGTTTGCAAAGTACAGGCTAAGACTATTCTGAGTCTAACAAAAAGGTGAAGGTACTGTTAGAGAGAATTCACAAGTTACCTATCCCTTGGAAAAATCAAGTCACTTCTGGGGTTGCTTAGGTAAGGATTCTTAGCTCTAACATGATCATTTTTATTGTGCTGCTTGGGCACCGAATTATTCTGGTTGTCAACAAGAAGGAATGGATTTTCCATTGGTAAAAGGAAAGGTATAAGACGGAGTGTGTCTGTTCCCTTGAGATCTAAGACCTTAAGAAATCAATGGAAATCTTTCCATTGAGTTTACTACTCTCTGGACCACATCCTTACAGAGCTTCCTTTGTTGCCAAGTCCATTCCTTCTTTCTCCCTCCATTGCTCAATTTGCTTTCTGCTGTTAGGATCTTTTTCCCAAATATTAATAAATCTGTACAGTCTTTGGCCTCTAGCTGAGTCTTTCTTCTGCAGCACACTGTTGCACTGGATGCGTGACTACATGGTTGAAGGTTGTTCTGGAAATTACTCATAAAAATGAATTGCCTGGTAATACCACAATTGTCAATATATGTAGGTTGCAGCATCCCCCTGTGGGCCATTGTAGCAGACCATAAAACCTCTTTTCCAGGAAAGTTTCAAAACTTTTATTTTCTAAGGAACATTAATTATCAGAGTCCAGATGACCTGTCCCATTTCTCCATCCACTTCCACTCCTCTTTTCCTCATCAGACATGGTCGTTTGAAGGCAACTGGCAACAGATCACATGTCAGGATCCTGGTTTTATGCCCCAATTTTATATCCATGTCAGCTGAAGTGTTTAAAAACAACAACTCATAAGCCTAATGCCCAAACCAGTGTTTGCATGTGACCATTTCCCCATTGTTAAACTTCAGTAACAACAGCTGATTTACAAGTCTGACACTTACACAGACATATGCTTTGACATTCTACAGGCTTCCTCATGTCCTGCAGCACTGCTTGTTGACCTCTCCTTCAAACACAGGACTTTGAGGGATCATCACAATGGCCAAATGACTCTGGACCCACATGGTTGTGAAAACTCTAGTCATGCCTCAGTCAAAGTTTACAGTGATGCGTTTTTTCACTGACAATTTATATTCTGTTGAGACAACAACTATTTGCAGGTACTTACCAGTTCTTATGAAGCTCTTACCTGGGAAAGGTTCTCATGCCTAGGATGAGACTTGAAATACATCAAAGGCCAAGAAAAATCTCACCCCTCCCAAATAATCATCCTATGATCAAGGCATTGACTGGTGGCACAGGAATCCAGATTTCAAGTTTCTGTTCTGCAAGATGTGTGAATGTCTAAATCCTGCACCCCATGCAAGCTTTCTGGCCATCAAACTAAAACTACATCAGTTATTCTGAAAACTAGCTTCCTCTGTCTCTCCTGTTGGATCTGTTTCACTTCGTATAAATAATTAAACATTAGTTGGAACAAGGACTTGAACTTAGACTGCCCACTGGACTATTGCACTGATCTTTCTCCAGGTTGATGAACAAGTAACTGTTTGTACAAACTTGGTAAACTGCAGAGCAACAGAGGCAGCTGAGGGGCACCCCAAAACCTCAAGAAAAAAAAACACCAAAGACTTATGATCGAGTCATTTAGTAACCTGCATGAGGCAGAGCAAGGACAACTAACTGTTGGGGAGGCTTTGTCAAATCAACTCCAAAAGTTGTGCTTCCATCAAATTTTGAAAAGAGATAATACTTGAAGGTTTTGTAGGTTTTTTTCTGACATGGAAAAAAATTCCTAAAGTACACAATCCTCTAACAAATCCTTTGCATTGGGATAAAGGTGTTAAGCATCTTTAGCATCATGTTAACTTGATTCTTGAAGTTTCTGAAACCTTTGCCCTAGACATGAAGAAAGAACTCTCTGTTAACAGTTCTGAGTGGAATGATTTTTAGCTCTGACACTCTTCCCAGCTTTGCTGGCATTTTTCAAATAAAGGCTTAAGTCTATTTCTTACATACTATCTTCATATGACAGATACACTATTTAGACATATCTAGTCACACAGAAAGATAAATGAAGGCAATCAGAAAAGTTCAGTGATTAGTGTAAGATTACCATAAAAGACCATACAAATGGTAAGACAAGAACTGGAGAGGCTGAGTCCTAATCCTCTTACCTACCCACTAGATAATGTTCTGTAATAACTTTAATGTTCATGTTTGGCAGTCAAAAACATTTCTTTTCAAACAGCAATTTGATAAGGAACTTTGATTAAGCTTGTTGATTAGGAACTAAAATCCATATTTTTGACAGATTCACTGCTCTATAAGTATTTGATATCATCAAGTTCATATTTCGTAGACCGTGCAAGGTTCTGCTTTTTCTTTAATGTCATATAATAGTTCAATTTCATAAGCACTCTCATAAATTCAGTTAAGAGTTAACCAACTAAAATATACAAATATACAGGAGGTTTTATGAAGAACTACAACTTCAAAAGGAGTTGGTTTAGGAGTCATGACCTTATTTTTTGCAATAACTTATGCATCATGAACTTACGTAATTGGCAGCAGATAACATATCACACTCTCAGTTTTATGTCCTTGGTTTGACAACAGTGTCAATTGAAGTATTTGCTAACTGCAGAACTAATGGAGCCTCTCAGCTGAAAATATTTTCATTCCAAAACTGATATTTGTACCAAAACACCTCCCCTTTATTGTTCTTCCTTAACATTACTAAATTCAGTATCAGAAATGCACAGGGGTATACTGATAACTTTGAATGCAAAAAAAATACCTCTGAACATTGTTTATCCTAGCAAAAAGGCAATATCTGAGAAAAAAAAATCCTAATTTAAATGTCATCAGAAGCCAGAAAAGCACAAACATGAAATGGCCTTGGAGGGCTAAACCTTTGTTATCTTTTGAGCAGGAGACAATGTTATGATAAATTATTGGGAAAAGAGTGTCCTGGATTTTAAAACACTGTAGTAGGGTCTGAGTCTACTTTGTCCTTTTCCCAGAGACTGCATTAAACAGCAGCCAACAGGCAAGGCTAGACTGATCCTCTGTGTTGAAATTGGATACCTATACCATCCACTCAAAAGGTCAATCTTCAAAATCTCTCCTGGGACACCGAGATCTTCATTAGTTACAGAAGAAAATGCATAAAGTAACAAATCATTATACAAAAGGGAGGGATTTAAAAGAAACTCTAGTGACTTAAAGTCTTAAAATCCATTTTGCTTCACCAAATTACCAGTGGAAACAATCTTGCACCATCAGTGCAGTAAAGCATTTGCTATTATGTCTTACCTGTAATTCAATTTAAATTGAGCATAAGAGAACCAGTTATGTGTTTTGAAATCTGGCTAACAGTAGATTATCACCAGCAATGTAGATTACTTGGTAGACACCATTTTTGATTCAATTTTATTGAAAACTTTCATCATCTAGGAGAGCAAATCACCATCAGTGAAAATCCATGATGGAGGTAAACTGGGAGAAAATATAAATAGGCACCAAGGAAGAGAACAAAATTATACTGAATAGTAGGAGGAAACTGATATGCATAAGAAAAAGGAACACACTTGGTGTGTGGAAGGGGGAAGAAATGAGGTGGAAGAAATGCAAGGAGGTGCAGTACTGAAGGAAATCACAAGTGCAGTATGAGGGACTGCATTGTCACACAGCAAGAAAACAAAGGCCTTTGGAGCTGTTCATGCAAAGATTGCTATCTGAGAACAGATATGGTGGTGCACTTTGGAATGATAGGGGAAATTTGTCTTTAAGGCATGTCATAAACTGACCAAATCCATTCCTGTCTCCATGCAGGAATAACTATATCTATCTTATTCCCAAATTCTATTTTGTTTACCCTTTTCTTAAAAACATCTCCTCATGGTTTCTATTCAACCTCCATAGTGCTTCTCTGCCCTTACCATTACAAGCATTTTCCTGAGATTCAACTCAAATCTCTCTTTCTGCTCTGTAACATTGCATTTAGCTCTGGACAACACACTCCCCAAAAGATTTCGATTGTATCTGTTATAGCATTTTAGTTCATTCCTACTCATTATGCTCTGTTTCACACAATAAAACAGTCTCAGACTCACAGACTTTCAGGAAAAAAACTCAATCATGAAGTGCATTCCTGGCATGCATCTAATGATCTCTAACCAGTACATGCATTCATCTTCTGGGACGAGCCCAGAACTAACTTCAAACCTTAAAGCATGCATGATTGTGGATGTTAAGCCCTCACCATTGATCATTTGACTCCACAGGTCCTGTTTTCCGTTCATGCCACACTCTTCCTAGGCCACTCTGCTCGCTCAAGTAGGTATAGCTGCTGTCAAACGTTCATTGAAGAACAGCAAAGTCTGTGATGAGATGAAGGAACTGATTTATTAGGAAAGAGCAGACCTGATACATGTAGAAGGCAAAAGGAGTTTCATAGCTATTGTTTGTCCTGGTCCCTGTAACACAGAATAATTATGGTTGTGCAGCTATGAAGCCCACTCCCTTGGGGTGACCTACACAAGGACACAAAGGTGAATTGTAGTAGCCAACAACCATATAACCTTTAAGAATGTCATATTTTAATTTGGTATCTCAGAACATAACCAAGAATAAGATGTAATTAAGATAAGAAGAAAATAAATCATTTCAGAAGACAATGTACTGGCATGACGTCTTTTAAACAATGGAACAGTCTCTCAGACTCTTCCCAGTAATGGATCATATTTGCTTGGTGTTTTTACAGCCAGATTGGCAAGCACTAGAAAACAGCCTGCAGGATATAATCTTGCTTTGGTGAGGGATTGGGCTGGATGAAGATTTCCATCTAAACTTCCTTTCAATTCAAGCTAAAATTTTTGAAGCAGGATTTCTTTGTATTTACCATATGAAGCCAAGTATCAGCTGCAGCTCCTGGGTATAACACCACAACAAGTGCCAGTTGGAGCTCTTGGAGTCTGATTCAAACCTCCTTTGAGATGACCGGTATGCCTATGCAAATATGGGGACCCTTAGAACAAACCTTTAATACTCAGAAAAACAGATGTAGGTCTAAAAATGTGTGAGATGTCAGAGCCACTCTTCCCACTAAGTCACCCAAGTTGGCAAGAAGCAATCCAGCACTAGCACAAACATTGTGCAACACTATTAACAGGTCACTTTCCTAAGTTAATATTTCTTGCTAAATAGTGGCATGCTGACACTCTGATACAGCTTCTGGATTCAAAATGACTGATACCTTGTCAATGTGCTATGTGCTCAGAGGTTTTCACCTGCTCTTGTAGAAATGTCTTTATTTAATCTGTATATTAACAAGTAAAAAGATAATAATATATAACAAAATAACAAAACAACTCCTCCCTTTTGGCTCCTTCCATGTACCTCATCTCTAATGCCAGTCATCAGATTGTCAGTGCATTGAGGTATGCATTGCCTTTATTTAATGTCTAATATAGAATCGAGCACCTTGAACCAAGAAATGTAACAGAGACCAAGAGAACTGCAGTGCACTCACACTCAACAGCTGAGGTGTTTGCTGGATCTTTGGTGTCAGCATGTTCTGTTAAAATTTCTTTAATGTTGAACCTTCTTCTTCTAAAAACTGTCTCTGAAACACATCCCAGTTCAGCCACCTATAAATTGAGTCATCTAAGCCTTACAAGTCATTTTGACAAATCACAGTCACGTTCTTCAATGAAGAGGCCACAGTTTTATTTCAGCAATATGGGTGTAAATTAGAATCCCTCCGTCTCTCTTTCTCAAAATTGGAGGCCGATGTTCTTTACAGGACTTTATATTGTACCCCTTCAACACATGCATGCTAAGATGAAGACCACCAATAACAAATGCAGAATTATTTATTGACATGTGAAAGACAAGCACACACAAACAAAATAAATAGGAAAAAAATGGAAAATTAGTTAAAATTGTGATTACAGAGCAGAAACAACAGGGGAAGCACATAAACATATTGCTGCCCCAAGCGGCTGCAAATTTCAATGGAAAATAACTACCAAATGTTTCCAAAGCCAACCACAAAAATCAAATAAGATTCAACTTAAACTCAATTTATTCTGAAGATTTTGTTATTATAGAGGCACACATGCATCTAGTATTCATGGTTATTCTCAAAAATTAAACTCTTCTGGGCTCACATTTGTGTAGCACCAAAAAAGGGTTTTAAAAAGAGAAATCCCTCTATTCTGTGAAACAGTTTCTGAGAACTTTCCTGGAAAACCCAGCAAGAGAAGCCAAAGGAAATTATCTATGGGGAATTGCGATTGTTGCAGCAAATATGTGCTTATACTCTGATTCATTTAATTAAGCCCTTCAAGTGAATAATGGGATACAAAACAAGAGACACGCTGAAGAAGAGTAATCAGTCTGTAACAAGATCACTCCAGTTATTAACTGTACATTATACAAATGCAAATCCAGATAAGCAAAAAGGCCCTACTCTACTTATATATGATTCTCCAACAGAAGCTTTAAAGCAGCATTTGTTAATGATGTTAATTTTCAGTTGTATGACTAGTGACAACACTGTATACCACCCAAGATTTTAGTAAGCAGGGGAGATTTTATTTCTGCTTGAAGTTGTATTTCAAAAATCCCAATAATTTCTGAATTATATTAAAGGGTATAGAGTGAGAGAAGAAACATAAACAGTGAAGAAGTTGAAATTAAAAAAATAGACCTATAAGAGACTTACTACCCACCCAGATTACAAAGCCTGGGTGGCTATTCATTTCTATTCTATTTTAAATTAATAGTAATGTGTGAAAATTGTACTACAAAAATAGAAACTGTTCTCTCATAAGCAATACTGCTGTTTTCAAACAACAACTGCTCTATTAACACATTCATTTGTATTGTACTGTATTAGTAATAGCCAAAATTTGTTATGAACTTGTGGTTATTGAGTGAAGCTCATTGATAGCCTCAGTGAATTCTGTTTGGACAAGTACACAAGACACTCAACAGGTGTAGATCTCTGGCTATTAATGGAATTCATTTTTAGTGGATCTGCAGTTACATCTGGGTGAAGACTGGTCTCCAGTGGTCCACAAGTAGATGTACATCTACCCATAATTATTATGATACAGTCTGGAGGAATGCCACATTGGAGAAATGATAGTAAATCATGGGAAGAATGTGTAACAGGAAGAAATGCAGGTCTTAAAGATGGAGACTGAGATGGTGTTAAAGTTAGAAATTGTATTGATGACATTTTTGTGAAGGACAGCAACACAGATTAAAAGAGAAGCACATGATTTACGGTAGATTCTGCAGTTTCTAATGCACCATTCATGACACCATCACAATTAAGATATGCCAGCTCAGACCAGGACTTCCAGTAGTCTTTTAAAAATTGTGTTATGTTTCGTTATGGACATGAAAATTTGCCAATGTAAGACCTTGAGTGTCTCAGACTATTCACAGCTTCCCATGACATTCTGATGTTCAAGTTACGTATGGCACCAAGTTGGACGAGATCAAATATGCCAGCTGGACTAATTTAATGAACTTGGTGCATTGAAACAAACAAACACACCCTGACCATATTTTAAAGAGAAGAGTTGCATTTTGGGCACCTGCATACATATTTATAGCACTAACCAGTTACAAATATGGCAAAATCTAGGGCAGTTTTACACAGCTCAATCAGAGCAGAAAAGGCACTAAGTTGCACCCCACATTTCAAATGCACATAGGGGAAGAAATGCTGCATTCAGACCATCCTCTGTCTTATACAGAGGGGGGTGACTTCATCCCCAACAGAAAACATATCTGAACTGGTAGAAAGCTGCTAGCAACCTCTTTAGTACTATCGAACTCATGAATTTCAGGACAAAAATGCCCAGGTTGAACTCCAAAATTACAAGGCAAAAAATCCATCTAGAATTAAAAAACTGGTACATCAAAATACCATACAGTAGCTAATGAATTTTGCAGTCCTCACTTAGCAAAACAATTGCCTCACATCACCTTTACCAGAAAGTGAAGGCTGCACTATAGAAATCCGCTGCTAAATTAAACTTTACACAAACATTACTGACGTGTACAGATGTACACTGCTTCAAGTGCTTACTCATTGTTTGTAATTTAAGCAAATGGCAAGTTGTGGGGGGTCAAGGGCAAGCATTACAAGAGGATTTTTCAGCTATTCAGAGCTGTGATTCAAAGGTAATGCATTGTTAAATTGAATGTCTCTACAAGAGGGCTGTCGTTATGGAATATGATGGCAATGAGTGTTGCGCTGAATGTAAATGTCACCTTATTTATCATCCCTTATTTTTTAGAATGTTCCTTACAAGGAAATATACTCAAGCAACTTTAATTCTATACTGGAAAGCTTGCTATAAGAGAAAATGTTGATTCCAGAACTTTTCAGAATGGTTATTTTCAAATTTTAAAGTTCCCAAAACTGGGAGAGGAAGCACCTATTTAACTACAGTCTATAAGAGTATTCATTATATCAGCTCTTTTTGAGATACATCCGTGCAGTGTTTAACAAATTACAGCTTGCTTTCCAAATTGAAAAAATAGTGCATCAAACACCAGATAAAATAAATCATTTTTACACACACAATGGAAGATTAATATTTTATAAAGTCCCTCTCTGACTGATTATCTCTTAAAAATGAAGAGAAGTTCCAAACACCTTCAAAAGTGATTCATTAAACGCTGGTGGCTGCATCACTCTGTCTTATTACCACATGCTCAAATTTTATCATCTTCTATCAATGACCAAAAGGCCAAAGAGATTCTGGCACCCACTACTTAGGCAACATCTGTCCCGATTCCCCAGATGAGATACTGCTCACTGAAAACAGCACTGCTGAGTACAGGACCTGTTCCTGTTTTCTCAGTGCACATGCTCCTCCAGCTTGGTTCTCCCCTAAAATGGGGTCATATCCCTAGCCTACTAGACCTGAGCTTGGATGCTTCTTGACTAGAGGTGACTATTAGCATCAAAATATTCCCATTAAACCACTCATATCTAGGATCCTCCCATTCTTGCTTCTTAATTGTCACCATGACAATGTCAACACTTAAATCACCAGAACTGAACATGTGTGAGATGTGGCCCACTTTGTATCTCTTGGAGTTGTTACCTGGACTGCTTTCAGATGCATTGTTGCATTTGGTTTATATTTCTTAGACTTTATCCACAGCCATAGGAGCTGGAGAGAGGGAATGGGAATAGCACAGCCCTTGTGGCATAGGGAAGATAGCAACATAATGCCCAGTTCTTTGGGTAACAGAGTAAAAATCGCTTTTAAGGTGAGCTCCAAGGCCGCCGTGGAAAGAGACTGATGTTATGCCAAGAAGAAAGTGCTTGTTGCAATATCTCTCTGGCACTTCACTCGAGAAAGAGGAGCATGTTTTATCACAATAGCTGTGTCATCTGTATATAGGAAACACAGCTCCAGCAGAGTTAAACAAAGGGGAATAGTCCTAATAATGGAGATATAACCTTTAATATTGTCACATCTTTAATATTATGGCACACTCCTAGTGTTAATTTGGTCTAAAAGTAAGCATTTCACAAGCATGACTGCATTTTTAAGCAAAGCCTTTAGAATTCTTTTGAAAGATGTTTACAGTAGTTAAAGAGATACCACATTTTAAGGGTACATTTCTAATTATATTCTGGCAGAATGTTACCTGGAAACACTACCAGTATTATTTTGAAAACAAAAGCTGTGACAGTTTATATCAGATAAGGTTATCTGCTGTCTGCTGATTACCATGATCAAGCATCATTACAAGAATATGGTCAGTAGAGATGACATAGAAAACTGGGGTGCCAAAATTTGGAATGAGCTTATAAAATCTGTGGGTGTACAGAACAGGACTTGGCTATTTCACTGGAAGAGCTGAATGACTTCAGGGTCTGAAGCAGTAGAAACAGGATAAAACCCAGAATTGTTTAGCTCAAGTTCATGAATCTGGCAGTAAAAAATATCACTATAAACTGGGCACTTGCCAGCTGGGCATGGGCAAGAAAACTCTCGATGGTTTCAGTCAAATTCAGAGTTAGCGTGAGCCCTAAAGAGAGGTAGCAATGGTAAACAAGAACAGTTCAAAAACACAATGGATATTTCCAGCAGTGAGGGATGTGCCGGTAATACGTCACTGGAATACTGTGTAAAATTTGGGTCACCCCTTTCAAGGACAGACACAGCTGTGCTCCATATGGGGGACATCCACAGGCACAGCCCTGTCACATGGCCCCCAAGCATGTGCCTGGGCTCCCATGTTTGTGTCTGGGAAATCCCATGCCATGCACCACACGAGCAGGATACTCAGCCTGTGGGAAATGTGAACGACGCAGATGGCCAGAGAGTGCACAACCCACTCAATGCTCTCCAGTTGCACTGGTCTCACCAAGATGGGTTGACCCTACAGAGTATTGGCTGATACCACAGAAAGGCTCCAGAACTACAGTACATAAACTTGTTATTTGTGCTTTGGGTTTCAGGTAGGTCTAAGCTGTGTTGCACATCACCAATCAAATAACACAGCGCATGTAGGGTACACCCGGTGTGTCCCTGACATACCACGCTCATTGCCCAGGTGTTCAGCTGTCAAGCTGCATCTGTGTCTCTTCATGACTTCCAGATGTCAACCAGACTGATAAGGATGACTGTGCTGAACCAGTGACCATATGCTGTGCCAAGCAGTCCTAATGCAAGGCAAAGGAGGAGAGGATAGAGCCAACTTTTGTTGTCCAATTAATCTCTTCCTATATGATGCAGGAAAATGGACTTGACATGAAACAGGTGCAGAAGGTTGCTTCTAGGAGGATCAGAGAAATGTAAAATCCATCTCATGAGAAAATACTGTGAGCACATCTGAATAAACAGGTGCAGATCAATATGAGCCTCAGTTGGCCTCCTACTAGCCCAGAATCCATAGAGACTGAATTAGCACTGTGTTAATGAAGTCTCCAGCAGAACTCACCAGCTCAGGCTTAGCATTACACTGCCATAGCCCTACAGGCACCAGGAGAGGGCCAATTTACATCCCAGCTCACTCAGATCATTAGCAGAGAGAGCCTGAATCTGTCTGTCCCCATCAGTGCCAATACAGCCCACAAGAGTTAGTTAGTTAGCCCCAGTGAAGCAGTGTCCAAGAGGATAAGACTTCCCTCAATGATCTTAAAGGTCATTTCCAACCTAAATGATTCTATGATTCCCTAACACACAGAGAAAGGGGAGGCAGGAAAACTGCCTCAGAGGAAACAATGTTGGCACACGAATGGTGTAAATCCACCATTGATAAGCTGGAAATATGAATAATTCTAGCCATTATGGAAATGAGAACAACTAAGGGGGCAAAATGCTTGATATTTCTGAACAGATCTCTCAAACACAGAGATGTCTGAAATACTCCTAGTTGCTCTGTAAGACCCCACCTCGAAAATCTCCATTAGCTGTGAACTGCAAACTGAAATCCAATTGAAATCAGAAATTTAATTAAAAGCAGCATTTCTGAGCCGGCTGCTGGTAGGCATTAGGCTGGTAAAAAGTGACAGCTGCTTCATTGGCAGTGAAATGTCAACGACTGCAAAAGAGGCCAAGGAATAGGCAGGAACCACCACTGCCTGAGGACCACCCCACTTTATAGATGGTGTTTGTAAGAAAGGCTTCAGAGCCTTTTATCTAGGCTTTCCTCAGCTAAGATACTTTACTCCTACTTTAATTTATATTTTGCTGTTGTCTTTCTCTTTCTTTTTTTTTTTTTTTTGGCTCAGTGGTAGCATAATGCAAATTAAAATTAGTTAAGAAAGAAAAATGTCAGTTTTTCCAAATACAACATAATTGTTCTTCAAAAAAATGTTCCCTCAGTATCTAGTAAATCCAAGGTTTGTCTGCAATAAATATGCATTCCAGAACTCTTTTCCTTTTCTGCTAGTGGGCTTAAATCATTTTAATTCACATGTATTCCCTGCTTTGTATGTGATTCCCATTGAAAAAGGGGGTTATTAATACCTTTTCTAAAAGAGTCCCATTTTTGTGTTCTGAGAAAATCAAACTTGGTTACAGGTAAGAACTCCTAGCAAGGGATTAGTACTCTCACAAAATCAATTTTATTTAAATGTCAGAAACAAAAGTACATTTGGATTCTGGGAAGTAAATTTGCACGTGTTAATATTCAGAGGCCATTTGTGGCCCCTACTTTAAGTTTCACAGAAGATAGTGGACTATCCAGGTCCACTATTGTGGACTCCAGGTGTCCACAATAATTCATGCACTGAGAAGAGTGAATTAGAACCCAAAATTTAATATCTAAGTTTAAAGTAATGATTTAATCTTTGGTGTTTTTTTTCTCTTGCTGGAGCTTCAGGTGGGAATGATGGGGCCTATGAAATGATGAGCTGTACCACACAGCCATGCTGGCCACAATTTTTCCCTGTGAAGAGACTGTACTGCTTAGTCCAATAAAAAACCTTAACATTCACAGAAAGTAAGAACAGTTGAATAGCTAAAAATAAAATGTCAGAGGAGGGCAAACAGTTAGGTATAAACAGTGAGACCCTTCGAATCAACTTGAACTGTTGAGCTAACCCTAAACATTTTGGGTCAGATTCTGATTCCAGTGAATTCAGAATTATTTGTGGTGAGAACAAATGTTTCTCCTTTTATGTCTGTTTTCCTACTAATGAGTATCAGATAGAACATCGCAAGACTATTCTGTAAACAAAGTGCAAAATTAATCATTTTCAGAGGAACATTTTACTCACAGTAGGCCGTGTAGGGAAGGAATTAAGCCTAAGTAAATAAATACTGAAGGTAAACAAGAATACACACAGAAAGTGAAAAGATCATCAGAAGATGCCAGTCAAAAAATTACTGGATATATGATGAAAGCATTACTGCTCCTGGGGAAAATACAATCATCGACTAAAATGCTGAGTAATTTCATTTGAGCATTAAATTATTTGCAGTTTCCTGCATAAAAGGAAAAAATAGAACAGACATTCAGTCCTCATAATGCCAAAGATCTTTTCTTCATCCAAGAGCAGAGAAGCTAGCAGATTTACACAATTTTATGTCAATTAAAATATTCCATATAAACAATGCATACTTGTCCAAATGAACTGACTTCCACTTCCAGTTCTTTCTGGGCAAAGTTGGAGGAAGAAATACTGCTTTGCAATATAAAAGAACCAAATTGCATCTACTTTGGAACAAGTGAAGAATTACATGCAGTTCAGACACATCAAAGTCTTCCTATCTGGCTGCAGAAGCCAGACTTTAGGATGTGTCAAACCTGCCCAGAAACTTCTTTCTACTATTGATAAACAAGCCACACATTAAATTAGGAAATTAAGACATGTATTCCTTCCAGTTCTTATGTATGTTTGTCATTAATCCAAAACAACATTGCCAAACCCCGACCACAGAAACAGTAAAAATAAATACCAAAGGTCTGGGAAGAGAAATCCTGAGGTCACAAAGAGAAGGTAACTTCAAGGGAGTATCCTGGAAATTAAGGCTTATAAATCATCACAGGCTGAAAAAAACAAATTTCAGCAATTACATAATGCCATTTTACATGGCTAAAAATAATCAGAGTCGTGGGGCAAATGCCAGGAAAAAAAAATAACTGAAAAACTTCACAAACATTTATGTTCAAAAATAAGGCTTGAAGCAAGCAAGTTATTTGATGAGAGCATGAGTGCACAGCAATGGTGCCTTCTAGCCTCCTGTTTGGCATGCCCCTTGCTTCAAAAGGGTCTGTCATGCTTCAAGTGATCATTTGCATAAAACTAGACTGCACTTAGTATGTAATATATATTTTAGTAATGTTGGGGATAAGAGGTCAGTAGATTAATCATCTCCATTCTATACTCAAAAGTGGGCTGACGTTCCTGCCTTTCTGGGAAGACTCTTCCATTCTGCTCTACAGCTTATTCAAAACTGTTAAACCACCGCCGGGTAAAAAACATTATATTGTAGAAAATGAGAGTCACCCTGAAAAAGATTATCCTAGACATGATCCCTAAAGATTTTCATGAATAAATGTTTTTTTAAATGCTGTTTTTCTTGCCTTCCCCTCTGAGTCTGTTACGGATTGAAAATTCAAATGTGGATATCAGTTCAGGCAGGGCACGTGCAATCACCTGAAAACTGAGCACTATTAAATCACATTCTTTTTAAATTATGGGTTTTTTACTGCACTTGCTGAGGAAAGTGAGAGCACAGAAATCACACCCGGAGTCTTCAGCCCTCCTTTTGTCTGTTATCATGCTACATGGCTTGGGCAAAATCCTGATCACAAGGAAGGCACTGGGAGTTTTGCCACTGATTGCTCACGGCTTTCACCACACAGACCTCAGGGCTCTGGGAATTAGCCTGCAACAAAGGCTTCCAGTCAGCAGTGAGACTTCCCCACAGCAAGGGAGCTCAAAGGAGTGGTGTTTCCTTTACCTCAACAAAGCCTGGACCCAGCCTATCATCAACTCAAAAGCATCCCCTTAACATTCTGAGAAAATGGCACCCTTGCCACACTGCCATCTGAAAGGTTACAAACTAACCTTAGTTAGCAGCCCGGCATTCTCATCTTTCTCGACAGTGTTAGTGTATTGAAATTTCATGTCATGTGCTGAAACACACTCTGTTACAAAAAACTGCATGTGGTAACTTCTGTTACAAACTTCTCAGAGGAGATTGAGATTCAAGCAAATTGCACCTCTTCATCCTCCTCTGCGTTACACCTGAAACCGGTACGAACAAAGACAAGGGAAGAAGTATTTTCTCTTTCTGCCAAGGACTTCATCTGTATTCAATGTGTATAAAGTTGCTGCTTAAGTATAACTCTATGGGGTTCCACTTCTGGACTAGACTGTTGTCTTTGTTGCAGAGCAAACCATTCAGATGACTATAATTATACCATTCTACCAGGGGGTCCTGCCTGAGCTCTTGAGCCACAGCAGCTTTTGAACAGTTTGCTGATGGGTAGCAGAGATGTGCTTGGCACGAGGGTTTCTGGATAATGCGATTTCCTACTGCTGGTGGAAGTGTGTTAGCAGCTGCTGCTGCAGTTGACATTGCCGGCTTACCCCAGAAGCCAGCTGTGCACCCCATTTGGCTACATTGCCCAGCAGGACATTGTTACAGCCATGTCAAATCCTGTACTCTTCCACTACATGAAAGGGTAAGACACGTACATTTTCCTAGCAGTGAAGCTTGTTTGGGAAATTTCTGCCTTTAACACATTCTCACTTCACAGTTCCACCCAAAGGCAGTCTGTTGATATTGCTAAGGCAGTCTGATGGGATGGTCCTGTTACCCCTGCCTCAACTGCATGCTGTTGGGATTTCTCTCATGCCTTCTCTGCATCAAATGTGATCATTTCCTTTTGTTGTGAGTCCGTTTAGGGACTAATCTGTCAGGAAAGAGGAAATGGCGTCAAATTGTGCCAGGAAAGGTTCAGACTGGATATTAGGAAAGATTTCCTCACTGAAAGAGTGGTTAGGCATTGGAACAAGCTGCCCAGGGAAGTGGTGGACTCACCATCTCTGGAGGTGTTAAAACATATGTAGATGTGGCACTTGGTTTAATTAATTAAACCATGCAATATGTTTTAATGGGCCATTTGTTGGGTTGAAAATTGGACTTCATATTAGACATCTTTTCCAACTTAATGATTCTATGATTCTATAACTCATTTTTCTAAAGCCAAGATTTCTGTCTTTTTAGTCCCCAAACCAGGTCACTGCAGGATCCCACAAAACAGTGTAAGCAGAAGTAAGGAAGGATTAATGGAATCGAAAGTTGCACTTTTTGGCATTCATCAAGTTGCACAGTAAACTGTGCTATTACACATTATTTTAGGGGTCTCAAAGTAAACTCAGACACCAAAATCATCCGGGTTTAAAACCAGAATTCTTTAATCCAGAACCTTTTGTTTATCTATTTTCTTCCATGGCTTAACAGGCCACTAGCACAACAGGGGCATTAGCAAGCTGCAATGTGAGGGCTGGTGCAGAAATCCATTAACACATCATGGGAACTCTACACCTTGTCACTCTGCAAAGCTTTGGTAGGTGGCTCACAGACTCAAGAAAATGTTAGTTTCTGCTTACTCAGGGTGAGACCTGAGTGTTTCAGTAACAGATCTGTAGTTGTGGAATTAGTACTCCCTCCAAATTAAACAATTCCTTCCCAGTTCAAACCAGAGCCAGCAAGAAGTAGGGGAGAAATCAAAAAGCTTCATTACCGGGAACCTCTTTGTCATATATAATGCACTTGTTATGTATTTGACAGTGAGAAAGCCAGGATAGGGTAGAAGAGTCAAAGTCAATGGCTCTGCTAGTGATTTTATAGATCAGTCTGTGGCATGGCACCTCTTTTCTTTCAGTACTCAAAGTTATTCAAAACATTGGCTAGGTGCTTGACTTCACATGTTTTTTCTGAGTCATATATATATTTAAAGGAAAAAAAGCCAAAACAGGTGGGAGGAAAAGAAAAACAGGTGTTATCTAAAAGTGGTGAAAGATTAAGAGGGATGTAGGTCCAGAGACAGCCCGCTCAATGCACACACTCCAGCTTATGGTGACTTTTTCCCAGAGGTGTCAAACAATGGCAAATGCAGCTTATCCATCTCGGATTTTGGCAATAAAACATTTAACCACTTCTTACAGATACCAGACAGGTGAGTAACTTACCACTGCACTACAGCACCTCTCTGTAGTCACCGGGTAGCTGCTTACACGAGAAGAGATTGTCAAGCTCTTATTTCAGGGATGGATCCAAACTTCAGTAAAGTCTTTTTTGCTTCCTTCACATCAAGTCCTGTTCTAACACATTAATGACATGTCACTTAAATGACATGGGAGGTGGAACTCTTCCAAAATACATTGAGTTTCCTGTCAGAAGGCATTGCGTGCCTTTGCACAGGAAATTATAAAATAGAAAATAAACATGTAAATATACCATTTCAACACATCCTCTACATAAAAGCAGACCTGGTGTTTTTAATTTCAGCTTTTTTGAGGTTTTGTTTTTATAAGTTGCTCGATTTATTTTGTTGCTCCTGTGTATGAAGAGTTATAAATTACAATTATCAAATGAAGAAAAACTACAACCATAAAGTTCTCAAAAAAGGAAATAATGTGAACCCTGTAGATGCACTCATGTGGATACATCCACACAAACATATATATTTAAGTTACTGACTGCTGAACCACAGACCACATGCAGAAGACTAAAAACCACCCATAACCAGATGTGCCACTGTAAATCCCATATTGGAGGATATAGTCTATGAAATCCTCAGTGTGCAGGGAGACTTAAGTTCCCATACTATTAGTAGCAGTGATACAGATTCCTAGAAAGACCAACTATCTTCACATACCTAAAAATAATCCAAGATCCGACTGGGAGGTATGGCCCTTGTGAAGTATAGAGAGGGTTTACAAGAGGAAAAACACATGATTTTGAAAACCATCCAGCATAAGACAGAAGTGAGAACAGCAGCAACACATCACTTCAAACCTTCTGAGAACCAAAGGGCTGCAGAAGGAATTCCATCCTTTCCCACAAGGTTTTGTATAAATACACGAGCTCTGTATTTTGACTGAACACATCAGTTCATGGCTTGTAGAGCCATGCAGAGTTGTCATTTTGCTATGAAACAGCAGCCTCAGGTTATATTTGATTTTTTCTGTGACAGGAGAGTGTAGCAGTGGGCCATTGGAGCAAAATGTTTGGGTTCTCTGCTCTATTCACAGCTGAATAGGAAACCTCAATTCAAAAGTTTCCTTCAAGTTATAAAAATAAAGCAAATTTTCTTCCAGGGAATGGAGGAAAAGTCCTTTCCAAAGTGCCTATCCAGCTACAAATACGTTATATAAGACCAAATCCTTTCTTTTTTTTTTTTACCTTGGAATATCTCTCACTGATCTAGTAGAGCAAAGTTTGTTGATATTCAGGGTTGCAAACCCATCTGTTTACTCAGGCTTTTGTCTGTCAGCAGAGTTTGAAGAGGTCGCTTTGAGAGATCTTTTTTTTTTTCCTGGGGGTTTCTTCAGAGCTACCACAATTTGTTATTGCGTCTGTTTAGAGGCTTTAATTTGTGGTTTTCAAGATTGCATAACTGCACAGAGAGGTGGTGAGAGGCCCACATGAAGAGTTCAAAATAAGTTTGACAATATAGTAAATATCTACTCAGTAATTTTCCCTGGATTGAGCACCAAGGAATGCCAAAAAAGTGATTAATCAGGCTAGTGTATGAGCATGGCTTTATGAGGATGGGAGCATACATTTCCATTCAGATGCTAAAAGGCTGAATTCCCTGCACTTGCTTCCCTTAACAAGAGATAAAGCATTGGGGGAGCTGCAAACCAGGCACCTGATTAGACTGCTCTAAAACACCCTGTTCAGAACCAGATAAAGGAAAAAATAAAATATTTTGCCTTTTATTCAGAGTTCATGTAATAAGTTACATAAAAATGAAGCCATCTAAACTCCCATGAGGAGGCTCAGCATTAATATTTCTCTTTTGCAGTTATTAGACAGGAGACACAGAAACATGTAGGGTTGCATTTGAGAAGAGCAGGCTATTCTCGGGGTCTCTGGAAATCTGTGTCCAGAGACTTGGCATCAACCACAGGCAGAAATGAGGCGCTCAGGACCCATATGAACACTGAATGTAAAGGGCTGTGTGTCCCCAAAGTCAGCAGGCAGGCACCTGGGTGAGCAACAGCTGTAGCAGCAGCTCAGGGATGCATACGCCACATTTGCATAGCAGAGGGCAGTGTTCAGCATTTTGGACAACTAACATCCCTTTTCTGAAGAAGCTGGTGAGGAAATGATGTGCACTATACAAGCTGGGAGTCCTGTATCTGTGGAATGGCAAGGCTGTGAGCAGAGCTGGCATATTTTGTCTAGGGCTGTACCTATATATCAAACTAGATTTAAACTCTGTACCTCAGGAAGTACCATCTAGCCCGGGAAGAAGGAATTTACAGACCATAAATTCCTCCTGAGTGGGCAAAGAGTGAAGGTAGCCAGTCTGGGGCTTAGCTCTGCATACTGCAAGCACATGGCTACTGATACACAACCCACCCAACCTAAAGGAAGCCCTTGAAAGTCTGCTCTGTGGAGAGTACATAGGGAAGACACCTGACCACGTCCATGAGGTGACACTTCAGCCACCTGTTTAAGGACTTTGCTAAACCTACTCACTTGAGAAGCTGGTGTTTATTCTGCAACTGACAGCAGAAAAAAAAATATTGCTGGCTCCTCCTGGGTGACCATAAAGGAGCATTTGACTTAGAGCTCACCTAGATGCAGCAAGACCCCAAAGAAGAGGGGACATCGCGGAGGCAGCGCTCTCCTGCTGCCCTCACGGTCCTTACTGCCCACGGGTCGCGGCACCCCCCGCGGCACCAGCCGGGCCCCAGCTCTGTGGCGCGGGACAGTACGATCACAGCGGAGCTGGCAGGGGAAGCCAGGGGGACCCACTCTCCTCAGGCACCGGCGGCGTGCCTGGGTCCAGATGAGATGATGTTCCCCAAGGATGCAGGGGGCGTTCCGACCAGGTCGGCGTCGAGTGCGGTCGAAGGCTGCCTCCGCAGCGTGGCCGGGCCCCGCCTTCACACACTGGCGCACACTCGCAGCCCCGGGGCCAGCCAACCTATCGCAGCCTCTTGCGGTGACTCTCTTTCCCTAGGGCTCGAGGGGGATGCCGATGACCCCCACTCCTCGCCTCCAGGGTGAGGCCCCCTCCGGCTCGGGGGCCGGGACAAGGCAGCGGGGACGAGGGCACCCCTGAGCCAGGGGAGAGGCCGAGCCCCGCCGCGACGGCGGCTTCTCGGGCAACAGCTACCCCTAGCGGCCGGAGCGCCGCCCCGCGCCCCTCCTCCGCCTCGGGGCAGCGCCCGCCGGAGCCCGCGACTACCTGGCACACCCCTGTGCCGGGGCCTGCCGCCGCAGTGGCAGGGGCCGCCCGCCGCCANGCGGCTGCCGCCCCCTGTCCCGCCGCCGTGGCGGGAGGATGCGGGCGCGGCGTATCCGCGGCTTAGAGCTGTGGGTACCCCCGCGGTGCCGGGACGTGTGGCGGGGCGGAAGCAGTGCCCAGGAGCGACCGGGCTGGCGGGGCGGGGAGGGAGGCTCGGGGAGGGACGCTGCGCGGGCAGCCCATCCCTGTCACCTGCAGGCGCTGCCGGGACGGCCCCAGCCCTGCTCCAGCAGGCGCTCCGGCGCGGCGCTGGTCCCGCACTCTCACAACCGGTGCGGATCCGGGCCGGGCCGGGGGTCTGGCTGCGCCTGTTGCATTGTCCTTGGTTGGGCTGTTTGTGAGTGCCTGCCGCTATCTGCGGCCGGGGACCCCGGCGGTGCCCTATCTCGGACTCTCTGCTGGTGCCTGATAGCGGCTGCTCCCTGCTTAGTTGCACGTCCCTCGCGGCTCCCGCCGGGGCTCTCTCCCCTTTTGTCTGTGTATTTTTAGGTCATTAGAGTGGAGGGGTAGGTAATCCCCAGGCTCAAGTTCCAGAGGGGCGGGTTCTGGCCGGAGGTGGAGTCACTTTTCATTTAAATCCCTGACTATAAAATGGGCTTAAAGAGAAGCGGGATCTCAGCTGTGCTGCACAGACCCCGGCAAGCAGGGTGCGTGGGGGCCCCCGGGCAGGCAGCGCCCTGCAGCACAAGCCGCTGCGATGCTCCACTCCCTTGGCGTTCACACCTTGCAGCTGCTCACCCAGGCGGCAGCCTGCATCCTTCTCTTCCCCCGCTTCCTGCTCACCGCCGTGATGCTCTGGCTCCTGGATTTTCTGTGCATTAGGAAGAAGATGCTGATGATGCCCACGGCGGAGGAGACGGCCAGCGCCGACGAGGGGCTGCCCCCCGACGACCCCCCGGTCTGCGTGTCCGACTCCAACCGCATGTTCACGCTGGAGTCGCTGAAAGCCGTGTGGCACGGGCAGAAGCTGGACTTCTTCAAGTCAGCGCACGTGGGCTCCTTAGCCCCCAACCCCGAGGTGATCCAGCTGGACGGGCAGAAGAGGCTCCGCATCCTGGACTTCGCCCGCGGCAAGAGACCTCTCATCCTCAACTTCGGCAGCTGCACCTGACCCCCATTCATGGCCCGCCTGAGGTCCTTCCAGCGCCTGGCCGCGCACTTCGTGGACATTGCCGACTTCCTGCTGGTGTACATCGAAGAAGCACATCCCTCCGACGGCTGGGTCAGTTCGGACGCAGCCTACAACATCCCCAAGCACCAGTGCCTCCAAGACAGGCTGCGGGCAGCTCAGCTGATGAGGGAAGGGGCGCCCGATTGCCCCCTGGCCGTGGACACCATGGACAATGCTTCCAGCGCCGCCTACGGTGCCTACTTCGAGAGGCTCTACGTCATCCAGGAGGAGAAGGTGATGTACCAGGGAGGCAGAGGACCAGAGGGCTACAAGATCTCGGAGCTCAGAAGCTGGCTAGACCAGTACAAAACCCGGCTCCAGAGCCCCAGCACGGTGGTCATCCAAGTGTAAAAAGGACCTGGCAAGATGCGCAGGGGTGGGGAGGCGAAGGGAGGGCGGGAGGAGAGGTGGGGAGAAGTGGGGAGGAGAAGGCACGGCGACGCGGATGACAGGAGCTGTCTTCTCCCGGGGACACTCGAAGGAGGCTGCTGTGCGAGCTTTCGAGCAAGACGTGCCATAGTCCTTTCTTTATTCAAATCATGTTGATTTGCCAGCCACGCTCTGTCAATACTGTATTTCCATGTGCGTTTTGTAAATAACTTTTTTTTCTTTCTTTTTTNNNGGGATTTCTAGTATTTCTTTGTGATGACCGATTTTGAAATGGTTTTGCCTAACGCCAGGAAATCGCGTCTGATGTTGTGAAGTACTAGAACTGCCAATAGCCAGAGCCGAACGGAATGTCCTATTTATGTAGGGGGGAGGGGGTTTTGTAAGACGTTCGTTCACCTTTTTTTTTTATGAATTTTTTAAAATAATAAAGGTTGAGTAAATACACGTCTAACCTTGACTGTCTCTCTCTTATCTTCAGACTGCTACCTTTCCCTTTTGCCTACCTCCCGGCAGCCGAGAAGGGGAAGGCAAAGCGGCAGGCGGGAGAAGATGCTCCGCTGGGGGCTCGGGGGCTGCGAGCCGCTGCCGCGCCCGGCGACTGACTCTCGCTGGGCTGCGGCAGGAGCGCGCACACCCCGCGACCCAGTGGAGAGGGGCGGGCATGGGGCGTCCCCAGGGGAAATCCAAACCTACGGGTCTCCCGGGGGAGGGAACATGTCGGTGGTCCTAGGGACAGGCCCGGAGGACTGTGTGTTCCCTCGCTGACCCTGGTGAGCAGCTCCCGGGGCTGAGCCCTACGAGGGCGAAGGTGCAGGGTTGGTCCGCGTCGGGCAGGAAAGTGAATCCCGGCCAAAAAAGCAAGCGGGGGAAAGCCGTCCCGGCCAGGAGAGCCGCCCCTCCGAGGACGCCTTGTCGTAGGGGTTTAGGTGGTGCTGGAGCACGGCCGGGAACAGCGCGGCGCGCACCTGCGGCTGGAGGGTAGAGTCCAGCCCGGCGGTGAGGGGCTCAGCGCCCCGCTTCGGAGACAGACAGTTGCATGTCAAACGGTGCGGGGTGCCGGAGGTGGCTCCCTGGAGTCTGACATGTGAGGCCGAGCGTGGAGAGCATCCCGCAACCCCTGGAGGAGCTGTGCAAAGCCACCCAGAAACAATGGGTCTCTAAGCACCTTCCGTTGTGCCTCTGACCGCCTCCTTGACCGTAGCGGGACGATGTGCCCTGGCCTTTCAGCCCTTGACTGAGTTTTGGAAAGGGGTGAAGGTAAGGCAAGGGGAGACGCCGCTCTCCGCAGTCCTGCGAGTCGAGCCCGCAGTGCTAAGCTAAGCCTGTTTGGAAGGGCGTTATAGCCCCTATCTTGTCCATGACAATGTTCCTCTGTCCCTGTAACGTGTCTGTCCCTCAACATTCACGGTTCAGATTAGCCCAGGTAATCGCTCCCGCCACTGCCCCGCAAAGCAAGCACCACAGGGTGCTGTCTCTCGCAGCTAAAAAACAGCGGCTCCGCCCCTTCTCTCCTAAGCCCCGGCAGCCCGTGCCCTCGGCGGGAGCACAGCACCCCTGGAAACGGAGCCACTCTGGCTGAGGTGTCAAAAGATCTGCCTCAGGTGCCCGCTTCAGGCTTCCTGACCCGTCTGGCCGTGCAGCCTACTCTGCTAGCCCCTAAAATCCCTCAGCACTTCACCTTTCCGCTGCTCCCATGGGCGGACTCCCGGCCAGCCTCCCGTGGCAGCGGGCTCAGGGCTGCACAGGCTCCGCCCTTCTCCGGTGATGCTGTGGCGATGGGGCGAGACCCGAGGTGGGTTTGCTTCCTCCGGCTGCGCGTTGGGCGCTAAGCACAGAGTCCTCAACGAAGCCCCGGGGCTGGAGGAAACCTACGCAGCAACCCGAGCAGGGCAGGCAGCGGTGGGACATCACCCTTCTCCTCCTGGCTAGGGCACTGCCCGCCCAGGCACGGCAAAGGTGTCAGTCCCCAGCCCCCGGCCGTGCTGCAAGCCTGGTGCATGAGCGCATCAGCCTCGGCTCCCTCCCCACCATCCCGTTTGGGATGGACAAGTGATTTTTCTCGGGTCTCAGACTCGCAAGCACCAGCAAACCCAGCTGGCTCTTGACTAAGGACGGCGACGCCCCGCTGCCTTTGAACGTTGTTCCCGGCACGGAAGGAACCGAAGTCATGCTGGCATATCCAGGGGGAGAGGGAGAGAAGAATAAAGGAAAAGGAGAAGGAGAGGGAGAGGAGGGGGAGAAGGAAAAGGAGAGGGCTCCAGAGAGCAGGTGAAGGTGCTGCTCCTCCGGCAGGCCCAAGCGAAGGGAGGCTACCGGGGCAGCACACTACGACCGCCCCGCTGCCTCCCGGCTCCGAGCGCCGCCGTGTCCCTGCCCTCGCAGAGCCTTTCCCAGGGCCACGCGTGAAGAGCAAAGGCAGAAATGCTCCTGCAAATCCGCGCAGAGAGTCTGCTCTCAAGAGCTCGCCGTGGGGACTTTCCCATCATACAGCCGTAAGGGAAGGGGGGTGGATGCCCCCCGAGCCGTGCCCCTCAGCAGGGCTTCCCTAACCGTCCTAAGGTCGGAGCTGATGACCTGCGCACCAGCACCCATCCCGCCCTCGGCGGCTCCGCGCCTACGCCCAAAGCCCCACCTGGTTAGCCCAGGATGCACGGGCTACAAAGGGCAGCCTAGATCTACGCGATCTTTTTCCCCCCGCAGCTTAGTTTTCCTTACTTTACAATAAAGCCCTCCTTTGATTTCTCACCTCGTTATCTCTTTTTCTTATCCGCTTTTGGAATGCTTTAGTTGTAATCCCAAATTACGGGCAACCCCCGGGCACGTCCCCCCTTCGGCCCCCAGGGCGCTTTCTGGTCAGATGGACAGAAATGATCACTGTCCTTACTCGGGTTTTAATAGTTAGAGAAACAGCATCGTCTTCACCCTCTGCTACTAGCAGATTTTGGTCAAAGGCTATCGGAGGTCAGGATTTATTATCGTTTTTCCTAAACAAGCCAGCTTTCTAAAGCCACACTTCTCCTTTAAACTGAACACAGAGCTTTTATTTATCACTTTCTCTTTAATCAGCAGCAAAAGAAAAATTTGCTGTGAATGCCCGGAATCCCTGAAAAAGATCACACTTTTCCTTTGCACAAATCAAAGTTATCTGCTTCTATTATATTCTCCACTTAAATCAGAAGCCTCCATCCCACTGAGCTTTCTCGGGGATACTTGTTTAGCACAGACGAGAACAATATGCTTTACATCTAAAGAGCCGAGGGTATCAGAAGCTTCCTCGGCTGACACAGAGCATTGGGAAACGTCCTATCTTTAAAGTGCATTTTTACTGCCTGTCCACCTCTCTAATGCATGAAAAACAGAAGTGAGAGAACAGTGATGAGGTTTATCAGAGAGAGCTCTGAGTGGTGACTACGTATTCTGTCAATAATTAATTGAATTATGTCCTCAGCTTAATTACATACAGTTCTCTAGCCAGGAGGTGAAAAGAAAGAAGGAAGTTGTGGTGTGGTCAGAGGGGGATCTCAGGACATGGTTCCAGTCATTAAAAATGTGATGTAATGTTGCAATCTGGTGTATTCTGAGGCACAAATGGGGAAACACAAACGAAACCAACTACTAAAATATTTTTTTTACAGCAGGGAGACAACAAAAGCACTTGCTTTCACTAGTTGTTTTCATTACTACTTTGCACTGGGGATTTAAAGGTGTATTAACATGAACAGACCAGAGGTCTTGCTCATTTGAGCTGTAATCTATATGTTGTACTGTACAACAACACAAGACTTTGTATTGTTCACCACATACCGACGTTTTTTGACTTTTCTGATGTTTGAAATAAAAATTAAAATCAGTCTAGCCAAGCACCATATAGCTGCTACTGAACTAGAAGTGACACATTCAAAGAATCTAGCAAGCAAATTCTTAGTCGGACACTAATTTTTTTGTACTTCTGCCAGTCATAAAAGACATCATCATATCATTATTAATTTATTATTTACTAAGAGCTCTTAGAGTGCTCTTTTGGTACACAAATGCAAGAAAACAAAGGGCTTGACTCAGTTCCCACACAAGTTTTGCACTGGTGTAACTTCAATGACACGGGTGTAGTCACTTCAGAACCACCTGGGTGTAATTATGATCAAAATCTGGGCCATTGCACTTCCTTTGCTCTTCTAATGGTTCAAAAACTCTATTTTTCTACAGCATACTGCGGAAGACAGACAGCTGTTTGAATACAGAGCTCAAAAATCATTCTCAAGTTCCTCCTCACTGACAGTGCCAGTGTCCTAAATCCTGCCAGAACCCCGTCCTGTCAGTACATTTCCTCACCATTCTGCACTTTCTCTCCTGCTCAAGAGTTGTAAACCCCACCAATATATGTTCCCTTCCGCTTGTTAAGGCACATCCTCCTGGTGTCTTGAGCTTGAGATCAGGTAGCTTTTCATTTTAAACTTTTTTAAGCATCCAGCTGCCAGAAAGGATTTGACACCTGCTTCCTTCTTTGCAAAATTCTCTTTTCAGACAAATTCTTGATGATGCCTCTTGAAAAGACGTTCATTTATGACCTCCGCTAATTGACTACTCTATGTGTTTCTCATCTTCTTGGCCTTCCACCTGCTTCTTCAGAGATTTTGGAAGTGGTTTACAGTGGTAAATGCACTAACAATCAACAGCCACAGCCATCCTAAGTAGAACAGGAAGCACTATTCAGTTTTTCCTGTGTGAAAATACATTACTAGACAAGGTTAAAATCCTTCAGCTAAAATGTTTTGTATAAGAAGTCTTCTCAGGGTATAATGCCGATGCTCACAAAAATAAGGATCCCACAGCCTAGTCCATGGAATTCCTGGGGCCCTCAAACATAAAAGATCAGGCCTAGCTGATGTTTCCTCTCTCTTTTCCAAGTTAATAGCTCCTTCTTGACTTTGCTCCTGGAAACATTTGGTTACATTTCATTTTAGGTAATAAATATCCTCCATCTTGAAAGGACATTTAGGACACAACCTGATGGGGTAAGGTATTCAGCCTCCTACAGGTTGCCTACCCAGCACCCAGAATTACCCTGACACAGAGGTCATCCTTGAATATCTGATAAAGACAACACCTAAAAGCTGCAGTTCTCACTGGAGACATTCAAGGATGAATTGACACATGGACCATGGCAGAAGGGGATGCCATTATCCATTATAGAGTAAGGGGCACTATAATAAATGATAAACAGGTTTAAATTTTACTGAAACCCCTAGCAATGAGAGTAAGTGCCATGACAAAGATTTCTCTCTCTTCTGTCCATATTCTCACTCTCATCCTCTTCCACTTACAAAGCAACTAGTGCATGAGCAGCGTGCATTTGAGTGACTTTCACATCAATTCCAAGGCACCTTGGGTAGGATATTTAAGGTCACATTTCTATTTCCTTGGCGAGACTTGTTTTTCTTGCTGGAAGAATCAGCTCAAACGTACATTCCACACAGCACCCAAAATTCAGTATGCTTATTTAATCACTTCAGGTTATCAGGTGCAATTCCTCCAAAGGTGAGCCACACTGTGGAATTTAAACAAAGTCTCACAGCACAGAACCTTACTTCAAGTATCTTAAACTTGGGGGGAAAATAGCCTGTGTTGAAACATCCTTCAAAGCTTCCTCAGAGCCCATGTAACTTCATAAGCATAATTACACCAAGGATATAGTTAGTGCCAAAGACCTGACAGTAGCAAGAATTTCTAAACCCAAAAATCATTACATAACCTAAGGATAAATTTTAAAACACACATTTATGAAAAAAGAATGTTTTATTAAGTGATAAATAAAATTTAAAGGTACATGCTATGACTTTTAAAAATTGTTACAAGGGAGGTGACCCTTCTAAAAAAACTACAGGACTGGGCTGAAGAAATTCAGGACTTCACACAATTCAACACAAGGGAAAAAAACCCTAGTTATTTGATGACTTACCATTTGTGATGAAGGACAACCAGTAAAGAACAGGGCACAAGGCTGCTGTGAACTGGATTTGCAGCACATGGACATAGAGAACACACTGTGCCTACTAACACACAGACACATGCAAACAGAGATCATTAGTCCAGAGTGGGTTTGGGACTCCCTTTTGGAAAGGGAGAGGTAGGGAGCTCTGCATTTTATAGAATAAAATATTTATTTCAAAAAGTAATAATTATACAAAACATCAAGCAAATTTCCAAGTTCATTTCTATTTCTTCCCACTCTAAGTGGAATATATCCATTTTACCTATGTCAGTGAATAATGAACAGTTCTGGAGAAATAGAAAATATCAGATGGAACTCAGTTGTCTTGTTTCCTCTATTTCATATCATCTTTTTTTTTAATTTTAACTTTATATTGCCTTCTCTAGTATGCATAGTACTGGAATGATTATGCTCATCTGTGGGGGATTTTTATGTTCATGCAGTTTTATAATGTTTTTAGTTAGTGTTTAGCTGCCTGATGTATCTCTGATGCTAAATAATCTACCACATCATCAAACTAAGTCAATACTTCTATCTACTTGATTAGAGCAAGGGTGTGGTAAACAAAAGCAAGAAATAATTTGTTATACATGGACCCATTCTCCAGAACTAACCTGCAAGACCTCTCCTATTCCCATGAGATGTTTTCACTTGATCCACTCAGCTGAAATAATTTCCAGAAATTATCTACTGGGAGGAACAGAATGGAAGACAAAAAAAGAGTAGATGGAGGAAGAAATGTCATCAGACTTGCATTTTATTTTACTGACTGAACTTTAGTCTTCAGCTGAATCCTTGTGAACACAAAGAATGGTTTGGAGAAATTCAGTAGTCAATTACCAGCAGAACTGAAACACATTGGTATGTACTATAGAAATACATCTGTGTTTCCTGAAGTTGAACAGGAAGCTATCCAGAGGGATGTGTATTGGCACTTCCTGCAGACACTGCTGGAAGCTGCAAAGATCTCTGTCTTTTACCACGTATTCTGTGTTACTATGAACCAGCTTTGGAATCATTGATTTTGTTAAGAAATCTAATCCTTACAAAAAGGGACTTGAAAAAAAGGAAAAACAGACTTTATCTTCCCAGCTATTGAAAGTGACCACTGACTCACAATTCATTTCCAGATCTGTCAAGCTACTCTTTCCTAACGAAGACAGTGCTTGAAGGGCCAGAAGATGGGGAAGAAGCCATGGAGCATGTAGGGTCTCTGCGAGAGACTTCAGCACTGCGTTACAAATGCATGAGATAAGGACCAACCTGTGGGACAGTGAAGAGAGGGAACCAGTTGTCTATTTCCCATGCACAGCCCTGATAGTTGACAGATCTGCCCAGCAAATACTGTCTGTGAAAGCTGGCACTATTTTTAATGCCAGGTGAGCAGTCAGGGTGCTCGTTGTAATTCTCATGTCATTCAGTTAGAGACTATGGATATGTCATCAGTGTAAAATGGAATTTGGGGTTTTTTTGGAAAAGAAGTCAACACTTGAGCAAGTCAAAAGACACCAAAGGGTATGATTGCCTTGTATGCTTCTCTTTTTAATAAGGCCAAGGAAAAGCAGCACTGGATGGGATTATAATCATCTGGTGCTTTAATGCAGACAATCAAAGGCAGCTCCTTACTGATGATTGTAAATTCTTCATTAAGGATACCACTCAGAGTCATTTGGCATGACATTTTTTATGCACAGAACAGAAAAGTGCAGTATTAGCTCCTGAGTGACTGGATAAGTTGTACACCCATTAATGGGCATATTAGAAAATGTTTCCCAGCTTCGACTTCTCTCCTACACAAGTTGAGAAGATGCAGATTGTCTTGCTGTTGTTTACTCAAATTTTCAGTGCATCTTTTCACCCTGTCCAGGATCCTCTTTGAGAACCTGCTCTAATCATGCATTGAGGATTTTACTGCTGATTTTGAGATCACAACAGTCTGGCTGTGTTCACATATTATGAGATCTACAGGATGGCAGGCAACATGAAAGCAAATTACTTGCACTAATCCTATAACAGACAAACATTTCTCAGTTCACTGCTTTGGGAAACAAGGGAATTGGTAGATCATAAGCCCAGGAAATGATTATGTCTATGAATATGTTAAGGGTCAGTGTCAGGAGGAAGGAGCCAGGCTCTTCTCAATGTCATCCAATGTTAGGACAGGGGGCAATGGGAGCAAGTTAGAGCATAGGAGGTTTAGTGTTAATGTGAGGAAGAACTTCTTCACAGTAAGGGTGATGGAACACTGGAACAGGCTGCCCAGGGGGGCTGTGGAGTCTCCTGCTCTGGAGACATTCAAGACCTGCCTGGACTCGTTCCTGTGTGACCTTATCTAAGGTGTCCTGCTTTGGCAGGGGGGTTGGACTTGATCTTTCTAGGTCCCTTCCAACCCCTAACATTCTATGATTCTATGAAAGCTGGGCAAATTTTTCATCTAATGTTTTATCCACCCAAGTTGCCAGTTCAACCCAGCTAAAATCCATGTGTTATCCACCTAAAAACTGCAAAATTATTCCAACAGGAATCCATTAAAATAGTAAAAGTAAAAACTCAAAAAATCTATACTCATATTTTCATAACAGACCACCTTTTTCACCTAAGATGTTTCATTTCTAAATACAACTAGATTTAATTTTCCAGAAAAAAAACCTAAAACAAGAAATGAAAAGTTTCATTGTCCATTTTGGCCAACTCGAAAATCTACATTTCCCTGTTATACAGTGAAATAAAATATACAGTATTCAAATTCCCTGCTCTGTAGTCTTTCTTTCCTTTGATGAATTGTTCATGAACTGGTTATTATCTGCTAATCTATTCTTTATCCACACACTTCATCAATCTAATTACGTGAACAAATTTCAGCCAAGAACCTATCAACTAATGGCTCACTTAGGGTATTTACTTAACTACGATATATGACCATCATTATACAACTGGTGTCAGATTTGCTCCCCTGCTGGATATATGTTTCTTTTCTTTTTTTTTTTCCAGACAGGAAGTACCAAATACAAAGTCATGAAATTTCTCAGTTGTGAATTTTCAGATAAATAATCAATAAAAGTTGAAAAGAGATACAAAGTTTCTATCTAGACAGCAGCATTATCCACCTTTAAACCACCAGTACATTTTCATTGCTCTAGTGCTCTGAAACAATGTATTTTATTTAACCATATGCACAAAACATGCATACAGTTTATAGGAGAGGCTAGATAGTAAGAATGCTCCTAAAAAAAAAAAAAAAGGCTTCCAGCATAAAAAATATCTCTTTCCACTGTAAGCGACAGTGACAATTCAATCATATCTAAGCCACCAGATAGGACACTCACTCAAAGGACGAGAGTCTGGTACAAGCCCAGCCTGTGTTCATGGATCTGAACCTGGAATTTTCATTCCCTTGACAATCGTACAGCCTATGAAATACACAAACCTTTTCCTTGGAACCTTAGGGGAATAAGTACTGGTCTTGGGGGGGGATGGTGGGAGAAAGACTACTCAATTTCCTAGTGAAGAAACTTCCTTAGGATACAAAACAGGTATGTTACAGTAACAAGCAAAATATCAGGTGCATGCCATAACTGTGAAGCTTCTATTTAATTCCAGATAATTGTCATTGGTGTTCATTTTATTCTCACCACAGAGTCTATTCTGATTGTGACTTTACAAACCTTCCCAATGAAAATTTGATTTTAGCTAATACATTCCCTCATAATATAGCTGATCTTACCAGAAATTTACTTCCTTTCAAATAAAAAAAGTTTCCTTTGAAAGTTTCAGGTCAGCTCTAGGATGGACTTTCAGAGCTGCATGGAATTGCTTTCATTGTCTGATCGGTCAAGATGTTTACACATCTTCCCTTGCCATGTATATGATCAAGCATTGTGTAGGCAGGCATGCTGGCCAATAGAATCTCAAAAAGCTGTGAAACATTCCCATCAGTGCAAGCAACAGTTCTCAGTATAAATAATTGTCTTGTCATCTCTCCCCAGGTTCATTCTCTTCCCTTTCTTTCTCTCGCCTGCATTCCCTCAGAGATGTTCTTTCTCCGTCATCATAGCCTCATATTACTTCTCTGCAGCTCTGCTGCCCTCCATTCTAAAATCTGGCATTACAGTGAAACTTCCAAGAATTCCATTCTCTGAAGCATTATGAGTCACACTGTAGTCTTCAGCAATATTTTTAAAACACCAATGTTTTTTTAATCACTCTTGAGACCCACAGAAGAAAGTAAGGATATTATCTTGCTAACTTACAGTCGTGGTTGTTTTTTCTATTGCCACCCACACTCTCTCATCTTTCTCCAGATACTCTGCTCCAGTCTCTCAATTGTGCAGGCATATGGTATTCAAGCATGCCAGAGTCTGACTTCAAGTTTTAGTCATTTTTCTTCCTGTAAAAAGGATAGAGGGATATTAAGTCTATGACCATTTGAGAGCTTTTATGTAAGAGTTTTATTAGGTTTTATGCTTTATTAAAGTGCATGCTATATGGTAAAACTAACAGGGAACCATCAGGTCTGAACCATAACTCATCATATCTGAATACCAGCAGTGACATGTGTCTGGTATGTGAGATGCAGCACAGAATTCACTGGTGCAACAGTGAACATAGGAAGCAGAGAATTCCTGCCTGCTCCTTGCAGTGGTTTCCAAAAAAAAAGCCTTTTAGCAGAGGAGCTGGTTACCTTTAGGAGCTGTAGCTCTAAATACTGTCCCTGATAATAAAAATATAAATCTTTATTCTACTATTTGAAGAGCTTTCCATTTTCAATGAGAAAAAAAGAAACATTAATAAGCTGTGGTAATTTTCTTTGTATGTTTCAATGCTTTCTCCTTTTTCTTAGGCATGGGAGATGAGGCAGTTTGTATTACAAAAGAGTTCCTTGCAGCTTAGGACAGAAGTTCCACAAACTGCTGTTATCTGCCCTGCAGATGCTCATGTGACACGCTGAATAAATATACCTCAAGGTAAGCACATAACACTGGACAATGGGCATTCAGTAAAGAAGATTCCTAAAGAAAAAAGTTATCTGAGCTTCTCTAGGGATCAGCTTCTTGCAGGAAGTGTTTGAGGATGACTGCCTGCCCCATGACTGTCTTTAGAAAAAGCTGCCAGGAAATAAGAGGGCGAAGAGACCTAGATTTCCAATTGCCAGCTGATCATATGAAGCAAGTACATTCCTGGGTCTTAAAAGTTACTGAAAAATGGTCAGTGAGCTTGCCTGTGCAAGAGATGCTTGAGAGAACTGTGAAAATAAACACATCGTTGAGAAATGGAGGTAGGATGAGTGTGATTTGCTTAAGAAAAGGCGAGAAGAGTGTTAAGGGAAATAGAAAAGAATCTATATTAAATGGTAGCATTAATGCAGTAAGCTAGGAAGCTACAAGTGATCAAGGATCTTCAAGAATCAAAGTTAGGTGAGGGATTTTATACAGTCATATGCATACAATTATTTGTCCACATGAAATAAAGCACAATCATACTGAAACTGCTCATTTTACATCCAGCTGATATAGGGCTTCTCTGTCTCACTGCTTCCTGTCCACAAATGTGGAAAAGCAATAAACTTGTCTTTCATTTTAGTAGGATATTGCTCCTACTCAATGTATCTTTAAAAAATCTTGCCCAGCTTTTTGTTTTAACTTGATTGTACCAATCCTAAATTTTTGGAGGCTGCTGTAACTACCAGGCCAAGATTTTTGAAGACTGCTTTAATCACTGTCTTTTTTTAAGATTAAGAAGAAAAAGATGATTTTCTAGGAAATAGGGCCAAAATATTGGCACAGTTGCCTAATGTTAAGTTTTTCAATCCATATTTAATCTCTCTAGTGTCAGAAAAGTTGTTACACCTCAGTGACAGATATACACAAATCTCTGTGAGTGGCTGTGTGACATAACCTGGCTAAACATCAGACTATTTACAAACTCCTCATAGTTACAAATTTAGGAGTCTATTTAAAATACAAACATCCAGTTTTGAACAATCATAAGACTGTAGCAGTGATGGATTAAGATCTTTGGGAACTGCTGATATCCTTGATCAGCTCTAGAGATTTCAATTTTTCACCAAAGCTATCATTACCAAAAAAGCCCTTCCTTAAGTTGTTTCTGTCTCATTATTTTGACTACTTCTAAGAAAATTAATATTGCCATCTTCCCTGAACCCCCATCACCGTGATTTTGTGCCTTGGACAGAACAGGATGCAGTGGACACTACAAACAACCTCTGCTCTGGGCAGCACATGTCAGGCTGAGAAAAGAGAATGCCATCAGCCAAAGATCAATTGCTAAAACTTCCAGATCACTCTGAATCATTCTCCTTGGTGGCCTTCATACTACCTCTTGCTGGCTTTTCAGGAATAATTAGAAACAGGCAGCAGTTGCACCATTTCTGTAAGTTTAAGGCCAGCTGAAAATCAGAATTGGGTTGCTACATTTTCAACAGAAGAAAATGTCAACAGCACAGGCAATTTTTGTCTGAATTTACACACTTTTTTTCAGTGCTTTGCAGGAAGAAAAGCCAGTTGACACAATAGGGAAATCTAGCACATGTAAAGTATGAACTCTGAAAATTAAAACTGTTGTGAAATTTAGAAATATGATACTGATGTGAATGTGCATGTCTCTGAAACAGGCTCTTCTATTACAGATCTCAGATTTGTATATGCCAGACATAGCTGAATGAAAGCCAAAGCCTAGATTAATGCAGTTTCTATGCAAGTTGCCTACATATGTATCTGAAACTTGAAACACAGAAAACAATATCAGAGAGCTTAGATGTAATTAGTTATTACATAAAATATTAAATATTTAATTATTATTAAATAACATTTAATTAGTAACTAACTAGCATGGGTTCAGGAACTGATTCACCTTGAAAGATTTTTTGTTGTGTTTTTCTTTTTCTTGCACAAAATGTACTTCCAAAACTCGGTTTTCTTTATAAGCATTCTTTAACGAACTCCCCAGTGCTAATGATTTAACCATAAAAGTAAGTGTTATTTTGTTCACTCTTCACTTCTTTTTGTATAAAATATCCCCTCAATATCCCTTATGAAAAAAGCAAAATGATACTTGGGGTAACCAAAGGGTAAGCAGCTAAATAATTTAGAAGTGAAAGATTGCCTATTTTAACAAGCTTACCCTAGCACTACGATATGATGGGAGTTACAGCTGTGACAGATTTTAACTGGGGAAGAATCAATGCAGATTTGCAGATGGAAGTCATGTCTCAAAAATGTATCAGGCTTGTCTAAAGGAACATGTGGATAAGATGACCTAGTAACTGCAGTGTTACATTTCTATACTTGGATACTTGCATGCATAAAACTTGGATTTCCATAAAGCTTTGGGGAAATTCACAGGCCTTTCAAAGACTGAAGCTACCATGGCACAAGAGGAATGCTCCTTTTGTGCATTATTAGCTTTTTCCAAGTTAGGAAAGAAAAAAGAAGGAACTAACAGTCAGTTGCCAAAGGCAGGAAGGTTACCCACAGGGTGTTACAAGGTCTCTGCTGGAATCTCTGCTGTTCAGCATACTCATGAGTAATCTCAAATATAGACTAACTAGAAACTTCATACATTCTGATGATGATATGAAATTACTCAGGATAGTCAAAGCTAAACTTGTTTGAGGCAAAGTACAGAAGCATCTCACAGGACCAAATGACTAGCTGGTAAAGTGACAGATGAGATTTAATACCATTTCTAAGTTGGGAAAAAGGTATATACCCATTTCTGCACACAGTGGCTGCCTGATGTGATGCTGGACAACAAAGTCTACAAAGATTTTAATGATTTAACAGAACTATTTCTTTTAATTAATTCAAATCAGTGATTCAGAGTATTCCTAACATTGCCTTTTAATATTGTGGAAATTTGGTGGCATTTAGACACCTACAACAGTACTTTTTAGAATTACCTTTGGGAATTGAGCTTCTCTGTCTTTACAGTGCTTAAAAATATGAATTAATTATCCTAACACTCCATGAGGTCAATAAACTATATAAATGTCCTCTCAGATAGGAAGAAAACTCAGGTATTTCAGTGAAATGATTTGCACAAATTGCTAAAAAATTGTTGAGCAACTCTCCAATAGAAAGCTGTCGTTTCCACTGTATCCCTTACAAAAAGAAATTTAATTTAAGCTTCTCTTGACACAGTGGAAAACAATTCTAAAATGTAGCTATATTTCAATCAGACATTTGTGGGAAAAGAAAGGTTCAAATTTTCACATTACAATAATTTGTATTTTAGAAATTACAAATGTTTAAAATTAATATCTTTATTTTAGTCAAACACTATGATTCAAATGACCCAGAGTAGTATTAATTTGAATCTTTTTTTTTTCCTGAAGATGCTCAACAGTTCATCTTTATTTTTTTCCCACTTGGGGTGACTTTCTTTTACAGTCTTCAATTTTTTTGAGAAAGAGAAACAAAAAAGTTAATTCCCTGACCAGATCTGTTTGTCTATTACAGGCCACAAGTTGACAACACCACAAGAACTGTATCTGAGGAATTCTTAACATCTTAAATGTAGAAACAACACCTGTCTAGTAGTGTCTCTTCATAGAGTAAATTTTCTGGGTACAGAGTAGGGCCCTGTTGATTAACATTCCCTGAAGCATCCTAAATGAGGTTGTCTGTACGTATGGGATACTGAAACAAAATGGAAGTGTCCTGCCCAAGATGTTACCTAGGCTGAAACTAAAGATTATACTGGAAGATGAGGAAAAATACTGCAAAAAATCACCTAATTGTACTAGAGGAACTGGTATCAATTTTAAAGTCTGTGGTAGTAACAGCACTGAACCATGATCTGAAGTGACAGGCTCCAGCTCCTCAGGCAATCTGTAATTCTACATACACTCCAACTAAGGCTCTCTGCTATGAACAGACAGCATCAGGTAAACTACCTGATGATTCTGCCTATGCCTTTTTAGATTTCTCTAGCTGGTTGTCTTGACCCTTGCAGGATGTCTGCAATTTATGAAATCAAAATGTGGGAAAATAACCCCATGCACCCAGAAATAATGGAAGAGGATCAATTGGAAAACAGCTTTGCAGAAAAGAATCTGGGGGCCTGGTGGACACCAGCTTGAACATAAGCCAGTTATTTTGCAGTTAGTGAAGAAGGCTGAAGTTCTCCTGGGCTCCATTAGGAGGACTGTTGTGAGCAGGTTGAGGAATGTGATCTTTCCCCTTTACACTGCACTGGTAAAGCCACACCTGGAGCATTGTGTGCAGTTCTGGGCTCCCCAGTACAAGTGAGATATAGAGCTACTGGTGAGAGTCCAGCAAAGGGCCAGTAAAATTATTAAGGGACCAGAGCACCTCACATGAGGAAAGGCTGAGAGAGCTGGGACTGTATAGCCTGAAGGAAAGAAGATTCAGGGGAACGTCCTCAGCATATATAAATAACTGAAAGGAAAGTGTATAAAAGTTAAAGCCAGGCTCTTTGCAGTGGTGCTCAGTGACAAGAGGCAATGAGCACAAACTAAACCACAGGAGTTTCCAGCTGAACATCCGAAAACACTTCTTCACTGTGAGGGTGACTGAGCACTGGCATAGGTTACCCAGGGAGGTTCTGGAGTCTTCATCCATGATGATATTCAAAAATCACCTGGACATGGGCTTGGTGGCCCTGGTTAAGCAGGGGGGGTTGGACCAAATGGCCTCCAGATGTTCCTTCCAATCCTGGGCATTCTGTGATCTGTGATTATGTGAAATATTATTCAAGTTGATAAAAGATTAAAGAGGGAAAATGAAAGAATGGAGGAATAATTTACAAAAATTAGTCTTTAACAAGAAAACTGAGGAAAAGATGCCTGAGCAACTAGAGCAGCAGAATCGTTCTGGTACATTTATTTATAACAAGCTAGAAAAAAAATATAAACCAGAAGGAGGACATATGCATCCCAGATTATAAAGGAATTAGCTAGTTAATTTATGAATCACTGACAATTAAATTGATATGACAAGAGAAACAGGTACTGAGAAATGGAAAAACTCAAAAGAGATTATGAAAGTCTAAGGAATTCTAGCACTTACTTTCCAGGATCTTTCATTCTCCTTCCAGAAAAATAATTGAATAAATGCTGTTAGAAAAACATGTATGAACCCAGAGATAGACAAAAAGCATACTAGAACCATAAGCAACAGAAAATGTGAAGAGGACCAAAAGATCATAGGATAATGCAGGTTGGAAAGTATCTCTGGAATTCATCTAGTCCAGTCTCTGGCTTACAGCAGGGTCAGCTATGAGCTGTGACCAACTTACTAATATGCAGTCAGATCTTGAAAACCCTCAAGGGCTGCACAACTTCTCTGAGCAATCTGTTCCAAACCTTGACTCTTGACTGCCCTCACTATGAAGAAGCTTTTCTTTATATGCAGTCTGAACTTGTCCTGTTTCAACTTCTGTCCTGTTTCTTGTCCTCACATCACACGGCACTGTAACTAGTCTGGCTCCATCCTCTAGGTGAACTCCTACCATAAAGACTCCCAAAAGCCATACGTTCTTCAGGCTGAAGAAGCCTCAGCTTTTCCTACTAAGGCAAATCCTTCAACTTCCTGACTATGTTGGTGGCCCTCCACTAAACTCATTCCAGTTTTAAATGTAAGTGACAAATCCTGGGTAAGATATATATAGCACAATCACTTCAGAGATAACCATACTGTGGTGAATAGTCTCACAGCTACCAGCTTTGTAGAGTAGTTTGGTATCTTTTGTCTTAGAGAACCAATGTATAGAAGACACAATTTGAAAAGATCTTCCTATTCATGAATAAATATAAAGTTTTGCTTAACTTTAATTGAGACTGAAGTCCCACTGAGACAATTACATTTAACAATTTACTTGTACTTCTTAACAAGGATAGACTTGAGCACATGTTAAAGTGCTTTCCTGAGCCTGGGAAAAACTTTTTATATGTAGAATATAATCTGTAACTGGACTTTATATCTGATTACAGATATATTACAGGTTTCTTTTCAAAACTTTACCCACAAACAACTCACATTCTCCCAAACACTGCCAAAACCTTATGAAATGCAAAGTAATTAAAAGACTGAAACAAAAGGTAATGGAAGAACAAATACCAAGTCTGGAAAGAGTTGGTAGTGGACACAACAGAATTCACTCAGTATTACTTAGGCTTTCCATTAGCTACCCATGGTGACAGATAAACAGCATTTACATTTGTAAATGATATTGCACCATTATGAATGCTAGTGAAAAGAGTGAAATACAATGCAAAGGAGTCTGAAAATATCTGACTATGGAAGCCAATGCTGCTCGCCTTGCTTATAGAAAAGCCCCAATAAAACAATAAGGTGTGCAGAAGTTGGCTCCTGGATATAGGAAATAAAAGAATAAATCCAAAGCCCACTGAAGTCAATAGGAGACATTCTTCTGACCTCAATGGGCTTTGGATATCACCCAAAATGAGATTCATTCTGGAAAAATGCAAGCTGAAGGAAATAATAATTCAAAAAATATCTTGAGAGAGAGATGCTTGGAAAACCTGGAAATGAAAGAATACCTACGAGACTTTGTGTAACATATTCTATGTGACAAGAGCTTATGAACACTCTTACAAGACTGTACCTTTTCTAAGAGCTTATTAGTCTAGAAATGAAGACAAAACATATGAGAGAAGCAAACAACCCATTCCATCCAGTTAGGGAGCAGAAGTCACAGGGATATCACATCACAGTGCAGGCAGGTTGATTTGCATGGAATTTACAACGTGCCAAGATTCAAACAAAAACAGAGCACTAAAGGTAATTGTTCCATTTGAAAAATCACTAATTCCTCAGTTCTTCTCCCAGGACAAGTCTACTAGTATCTACAAAGATGAAATGCACAAATAGCTTTCATATAGGAATTTATGATCAGTCTTCAATATGAGGCAAGTGCCACTTTTGTGATTTGGTCTTCTTATTTTAGTGATGAAGGTCAACAGATCATTTTAAGATTCATCTTTCCCACTATACATGAATATCTTGTGTTAAACCAAGGATGTCCTTCTTCCTCTTTGGTGGAAAGGCCTTCACTTTCATTCTCCTATACACCTTGCTGCTGTCAGATGGAGAAAATTTCCAAGAATATACATACAGCTCAGTGAAACGAAAGTCTGACATTATTCTCAATACCAAATTGACTCAACATGTGCAGTAAACTCTCAAGCTACCTATCCTCAGCAATTATTTTCCTACAATCACATTGCTGAGAAATGGATAATGACATCTGTAAGCACGTGCTATGCAGCAGAAAAATAGTATAAAAGAATGATACATGTAGTTTCCTGCCATCTAGTTTTCTGCCCACAGAAGCACCTACCCTGCCTCCATGTATGCAGTGAAAGAAGCTAAGAATAATTTGCATAAAGAATAAACTAATTGTATTGAAAAATTATGGCTGCCTGACTAACTCAGCTACAAATAAGACTCATCAGGCTTTTAAATCTCCTGCTTGGTTGGTTCGGACCACCTCCACATCTTCTACTTGTAAAACAAAGATAAGAAAAGGGTGAAGACAAGCAGACATACCTGAATAAGTGTATTGGAATAAATAATTGTAAGATGATCACAATAAAGATGATAAAGCTCCAGTTCATTCTAGAATGTCTTTAGGTTCATACACCATAGATTATGTGCTATTTAGTGCCACAATTTCTGGTTTTAAATCTTCCTGTTCTTAGATTTTAAAACAAGGATAATTTTTTTTTTTTGGACTTGTATAGCTGACCCTTCACACAAAATGTTGGAAAATATTTTATTTTTAAATATTCATGCTAATGCTTCCTATATTTTTTGGACCACTTCACATTTAAAGCTCACTGGCTTTTGCTAGAAAATCATACCTCAACATGACTGTAATTCTTTCAGTGGGCTCAGTCCTGTGAAATCTTGAGCATTAACTTCTACTAATTCTTAGGTTTTCTCTGGCAAAAGGAGCACATGGATTTTAAAACATGAAGCTCGTAAAGAAAATTCCTCAATAACAGAAATGGGAAAAGAGAAATTGTGGATAACATGATACACAAGAGAACATTTCTGAGTGCTTTGCAAAATTTTGTAAAGCTTCAGTAGATTTTTTAAAAAGTAGACCCCTATGCTCTGGTTCTAAATCCTCCTTGATTTTATAAAATTGATATTGGAACAATTAAATCTCCTGTCTGAAAGCTCTACTTTCAATTAGGGAGGATGTTAAGCATTTTTTTTTTCAGATACATGAAAAGAGTGACAGGATTATAGACCACCAAATTGTTGGTATTTTAAGAATCTGACAGGCTCAGCACCATGTGCCATTCTAGCCTCTCTGTGTATCCTTTGTGGTTAAAACTCTTAAGCACTCTAAATTCTTTTGGTCAGTATTTTTTCCTTTTAGGGCAGACAACTAGAAGCACATTCCAAGTAACCGTTTATGGTGTACAGAAAATTATAAGATACTAAAATCACCTCTTTGAAGGTGTTTCCAGGCTTTGGAGAGTAAAACAAATATTTTATTTATAAAAAAACAAAGCTGTTGTTTTAAATCTAGAATATAATTATCTATGTTCCAATTCAAATGAAAGTCAGTAACAGCACAAAGACACAGCAAAATAGTACATGTCAAATCGCAGAGCCTTTACTTGGACAAATCTCTCATCAAGGTTTGGTGGCAGCTTTGTCTGATGAAATATGACTGAGTCAGATGTGAAATAAGCAAAAACTCAACAAGCCACACCAGTGGATTCAGCTATGAAACAACAAACCAAATGTTTTTGTGTCTGAAAAATAATGACAATTCGGTACGTTATCAGTAAAAAAGTAGAAGTCCACTAAAACAGGAGTCCTCAGGCTCCTTTTTCTAGATGCAACAGAGGACCAAAAAAGATGTTTGAAGAAGTAGATGACTTTCCAGAACATTTGATATAGGCTGGAAGAAACATGTGAACAAATTTTTCAATTCATCGAGCTTTGGCAAACAAAATTGACTGTAGCTTTGCATGACTTCATTTACAAAAGGCTCGGTCCTCTGATGTTTCTTCTTCTCCAATGAACAAGAAAAAACTGTGGACTAGTCCTGTGCAGGAGACATATCTGGGTGCTGGGGCTTACAGTGGGGAATTAGCCAGTATTTATGTGCTGCAGCCAGGGAACATGCCAGCAAGGAGGTTACTTGGAGCCTGACACCTTGTTAAGAACTGGTGGAAGTGTAGCCCAGCAGACTATCCCACTCAACAGAGTAGCACACTGGGAGGCAGGGGAAAAGGGAAGCTGCCAACCAATTGCAGCTGGTATATCAGGTCACAGAATCACAAAATCGCAGAATCATTAAGGTTGGAAGAGACATCCAATATCATCAAGTCCAACTGTCAACTTACCACAGTGCTGCTAAACCATGTCCTTCAGTATCACATCTATAAGCTTTTTTAAAAACCTCCAGGGATGGAGACTCCACCACTTCCCTAGGCAGCACGTTTCAGTGCCTAACAACTCTTTCAGGGAAGAATTTTTTCCTAATATCCATTCTAAACCTCCCCTGGTGCAACTTGAGGCCATTTGCTCTTTTCCTTTCACTGGTAACTTGGGAGAAGAGACCTACCCCCATTTCACTACAACCTCCTTTCAGGGAGTTGTAGGGAGACATAAGGTCTTCCCTAAGCCTCCTCTTCCTCAAACTAAACAACCCCAGTTCCCTCAGCCACTCCTCATAAGAGTTATTCTCCAGACCCCTCACCAGGCTTGTTGCCCTTCTCTGGACATGCTCCAATGCCTCTATGTCACAGAGTAGGAGAAAGATTCTGGCACTGTTCTAGGAAAGTATGTAAGACATACCCCTATCTGTGGGGGTGCATCGATGCTGGAGCCAAATCTATGAGTCTCACACTCAGTGCATAAAAACTTCACAGCTCAGATGGATGGGTAAAATCTGTAGCAGTGCAGAAACTGCATAGGATGAAAGCTTTGCAGTTCTGCAGAGGAATCTGGTTCTGCTCTGTACCATCTGTGCACCAATTGTGTAGATTGTTTGTTGAGCTTTGTTTGTTGGGGTTTTTTCATTCAGGGAAGATACAGAAGTCAGTAAAAAGAACGCAATTCAGGGCAGTTTAACTCTCAGGGTTTTTTTGTTTTTTGCCTTTACCACTGTTAATTATAGGTTCAAATTTCTTACAAGAGTTAAAAAGAAGATTCATACCTAATGACTATTTTCTCCAATTTATTTCATTTCAAAGATGACAATTTCATTTCAAAGTTCACTCACATTACTGAGGGAAGTGGGGAAACCCTGGAAATACAAAAAAGGTAAGAGTCAAGGCCTGACTTCCAATGTTAGATCCTGGCAGCTGACAGTATATTTGTATGTGCATGTAATAGACACACAGTCTGTTTGAAACCTAATGACCATGTGACAATAAATACCTGGCAGATCCAGACCTTGAAGTGGATGCTCCCATTAGGTTTGTGCTGATACCACTAATATCTGCCTCTTACTGCTTGTATTCTTACAATATACATACAATTAGACTGAACAGTTCTTAGCAGCAAATAAATGAAACAAAATAAAAGTTTATACATACACTAAGCATTTCTATAAATATGCACATGCTATGCACATCTAATAAACATATTTCAGTCTATGTGCATCTAATAAACACATTTCAGATGAAGATTTAAAATCTGGATGTCCACAGGCCCTCTAACCATGCTATGGCACTCACAGAGTGAAATCTGAGATTATTGAAAGCAAATGGGAGCCTTGCCTAATCAGGGTTCTGCAAACTGTAGAAGCCCAGAGGGACAGCCAAGAGAATCCTTGATGAAAATTAAGATTATAATGACATCAAGGTGAAAAAGGGCATTGCTCCTGTCCACTTCTTCACAAGTTTCTCTTGACTTACAGGCAACACAGCACCTTATGCTCTTAATCAACAGAAAACAGCTGTGGCAGAGATGGGCTAAGAATTGCATAAACATTGGTAAATGTCTTACAGGAATGTTTTTTAAAATCTTGATGTTCTTTTTTGGCTTCTGGGGTTTTGGCAGGAACTGCAGCCTCTAGGCCCATTTCTGTGTACACACTTTAATGATGGGCTTGATTAAGAGACAGTAATTCCCTGGAGGTTTAGCTATCTTATTTATTGACACGAACACGGGTAGAATGCCAAAATCAAATGGTTATGTCCCAAACCAATGGAAAATCACAGATGCAAAACCATGATGGATTCTTCATTTTTCAGGCTTCATGTATTTCTCCTGTTTTCCACTGTATATAAGCTTTATAATCTGACCAACACCCAACCTGGCTTTGCAAGAGATTACCTTCCTCCAAACAACAAACAGTAGCAAAAATGTCAGCCTACATCTGCCCATAAGGGAGTTATGCTGAGGTCCAGTTATATTTGTCCCAGTAACTCTGCCTGCCAAGTGAGCCAGTTTCCCTCAAATGAGGATTTAAAGGAAGAACACAGATGTTGGCTCTGGGATAAGCTAAGACAAGATTGCTAAGGAAAATTCTAGACAATGAACAGTGTTACAGAGTAGCTCAGGAGTCAACCTCAAAGGAAAACACGGCAATGAATTTATAGAACAGAACTTGCTGTCCTCCAACCTTCTCCTACGCAGGATTCCAAATTTCCAGGGAGGCCAATAGGATTTGCAGGCACTTAATATATCTCAGACCAGGACTTTATATTCAAAGCTCACCTTATCTGAATGAAGTGCAACTGTTTCAGGGATGACACCTGGAACTGTTTAGTAGCGATACGGCACAAAATGAAGCTAGCCAGCAAAGCAGGATGTGGGCAAGGCTGCGTGCTTAGCACTTATAAAAAGTCCTTGGGAATCACTACTGATCACAAATTCCGTATCTTTAAGATTACTTAAAGACACAAAAATATATATTCAGGAATAGAACCAAGCCTCTGCTTTTTGTAAGTAAAAGGCAATAAGAGGAAAACATCCTTGTCATCCACTGTATTAAACTAATGCTACTGAACTACAGACTAATTGACCATTTTCTTCTTTCTCTCCCTGGCAGACTCAAGAAGAAGAACCCTCTCCTATGGCTCTGCATTCCCAAGAAAACCCAGTCTCCTGAAGCATTTTCTCTTGCAGGAGAAAGTGGAGATGTTCCACTGCCTGCAGCTCTACCATATATTCTTTCACTGGAATACGAACTGTTTCTAGATCAACAACTTAAGAAGCCAACGGAGCATCTGTGTGCCAACATTAAAGTCTCTTTTCATCTGTGAGAATTCCACGCTTTCTAAAAGCCCTGCCTTCTCATAGGAAGGTAGCCAAAATCTCACAGAGATGAGTTTGTGGCAGAAATCTACAATTTTGATCACTAATTACATTATTTCTGCTTTTGACTCCATCTCAGTGTACACTTGTATATTACCCTGTGTGTTTTCATTTCTGCTTTATTATTTTCTGAAGTCTGATTTTCATCTGATTTTCAGTTTATTATGAAATTGCATTTTATTTTTCATCCTTTTTTCAATTTTGTAGTTGTTCTCATTCTGGTAGTTAGCAGCTTTCCCCTTCACTTGTTCCTTTGTATTTCCTGGAGGCAACAAGCCATTCTTGTGGTGCTGTATGGGCATGGGGGAAGTTGCCAGCAAAATTTCGGATGCACGTGCAACAAAAGTCCTCTCACAACCCATTCAGGTTTGTAAGAGGTAACTCCAGGTGGTATTTCTATACACAGTGGTACATTTTATCCAGAGAGAATAAAATAAAGTCTTACTTTGTCTCAATTACTTACATGTGTTACATGCATAGATATTTCTCACATATGAATATGAAGGCACACATAATTTTTCCCAATATTTCAAATAGCACAATGAATTCTTACACAACCTGGTACTTGCAAACGTTATTATGTGAACAGAACAAAATGTAGTTGTTAACCAATTAAAAACATTCATATATGAAAAACACATTTGTGTTTTATTGATTCTTTTCAATTTATTTTTAAAAACTAGACTATTATATGTAATATTTCTCATTTTCATCAAATCTACATTGTCTGATCATTTGTTTGCTGTGCTAGAAACTCAGAAGTGTGATAATCTTGAAGAACCAAACAGTGAAACGAACCAGATACAGAAAGTCCTCACAGTCTAGCTTCCTTATTATGACAAACTGCAAAACCCACATATTGAATCTGAGAAATATAAATTATGTTGTGATTAGAGTAAGTGTGAGACAAAACACACTGATATCTTTTGTAAAGCAAATGAGCCTCATGACTTACACAGAAGGCCATCAAACTGAGAATTTTGTACCACAGAGAAAAAAAGCCGAAAACCAGTGAAGTGTGTAAAGGTTACTGATGGTGCAATGAATCTTTGAATATTGTGTTCAACTCATCTTCAAAAGATGTTTAGCTGAAAGAGGAAAGTGTCAAAGACAGGTAATGAAAATGTGGTTAAAAGCACAATATAACCCTGTTATAAGAAGAGACTGAAATGAGTAAGTGATAATGTGACACAGGCAACAGATAATGAAATTTTGGCAGTAAGTGCCAAGAACAGTTATGTTCACAGTGTTGACAGGAGTTCTCAGCAGAGAAACACATAAAGGAAGCTTCATGTTTCTGATCACTACTGTAAATGTAACAAAGAAAGTAAACAGAGGGGGTCAGTCATAACCTTCCGCAGACTGCCAAAGTAAACAAGAAGGCATTTGATTTTCAGACAATAAAGACAAAGTAAAAAAACAAAGTGGGAGAGCTCTGGGTAGAGATTTTTCTAGTACAGAAAGACTGACAGATGTGCTTCATACTGTACTTTGGAATAATAAAAATGATTGAAGAAAAATGAAGTATTTTGGAACTAAAAAAATTAAAAAGCACTGGTCCTGTAGACGTGTTGATGATGTTTAAAAAGGGTACAGAGAACTTGGGAAAAACAGAAGTTCAACTGGAAAAGTGCACTTTTCATTATCAATGATGTTTCCTGTGGAAGCTCAACTATGGGATTAACCTTCCAAATGCATTACTGGTCTCCCTAGAATAGACCCTTTGAGAAGAGGCTAGCAGAGACCATTGATGCATGTCAGCAAGACAAGAGATACGAAATATTTCTGGCTTGAATCCCTTGTACCTGCTGTGTCAAAAGCAGGATATAATACAGCAAGGTCATAAATTCTGCAAAACACTTTTTAAAACATATCATGTTAATTCATACTTGCCACAGATGTTTGACAAAAATAATTGCACTTTCCACTATGGCCATCACACAGCTTCCTCAAATCAGTTTCAAAGTTAGCATTCCCGTTGCTTCTGCACATGCATAAATGATCAGTGTTTTCTCCAACTCTGGAAGTGGGGATGGCAGTCACATCACTGCATGCCAATTATACTTGTTCTGAAATAGGAAGTTAAGGCAACCAGCAGTAGACTGATGCTGGAAAGACAGCTTTTCTAAAATAATCCAATGGACACATAGAAGCAGAAGTCAACAGTTCCTAGCCCATCAAGACTGTACTACATTGCATAGCAGGAGTGACACACTGACCTTTCAGATTCAGCCTGCTGCTGTTAGCCCATATCTTTATTTCCTGGATGGATTTTTCCCCCTAAGTAGTTATTTAATGATTTCTTTGATACCCCTTACTGGTGTGTCATGGTTTAAGCCTACCCAGCCAACACAAAACACCATGCAGCTGCCTGCTTACTCATGCTGCTCTCCGGTGGGATGGAGAGGAGAAAATACAACAGAAGGCTTGAGGGCTAAGACAAAGGATAGGAGAGCTGGCTCACCAATTATGGTCACTGGCAAATGACAGACTCAACTTGGGTAAACAAAATCAATTTCATTTAAAGAAGAAAACCACAGCAATTTACCAATTGAATCAGAGTAAGACAGTGATAAAAACAACTGGGTCTTAAAGCCACTTTCCCTTCACCTCTCTTCTTCCCAGGCCCAGCTTTGCTCATGATTCTCAACTTCATCCCTCCCAGCAGCACAGGGGGGAAGGGAATGGGGGTTGCAGTCAGTCTGCCCACATTGTTTCTGCCACTCCTTTCTCAGGAGGAAAACTGCTCACAGTCATCCCCTGCTCCAACATGGCATCCTTCCCACAGGAGACATTCCTACAGGAACTTCTCCAGCTAGCACGGGTCCATTACCCAGGCTGCAATCCTCCCAGTGATGGATCAGCCCAATGTGGGTTTCCCTCAGAGTCACAGACTTCTTCAGGAGCAGCCTCCTGCTCCAGTGTGGGGTCCTCCACAGGCTGCCAATGGGATTCTTCAACACCATTGACCACTAAGGGCTGCAAGGACCTTGCCTGCCATCTCACCACAGGCCAAAGGGGAATGGCTGCTCTGGCATTCCTCTCTCCCTCCTTCCTCAGTATTCTCATGGTTGTCTCTCTCAAGTCCCACTCCTCTCCCAAACAAAAGAACCCCCAGAATAAAAGACCCCACTTAACAGGTTCTTCCCCTCTTAAATATGTTACTGCAGAGGCCCTTATCTGCTTGGCCTTGTCCTTGGTCTGACTTGGAGCTGGAGGCGCTTCTCAAAGCTTCTTATAGGAGCCATGCCAGTAGCCCCCTCCCCTGCCACCAAAACTCTGCCAGACACATGGTGGAAAGGTGGGAAGATGATTTTTTTTGTTGTTAAAAGTATTAAAGCTAGTAGCAGACATTTTGCACTGTTACAGAAAAAATGGGGTCCATAGGTAATTGTCTTATTAAAATCTTGATACACCATTTGACACCATGACAGCCCACTGACCACAAATTCTTCCAGACTTTTTGTCTCCCAGTCAAGGACAAAACTTAACACACTACTTCATGTCAAAATTGAAAGATAGAAAACTAAAAGATACAAAGTGAATGGAGAACTAGTGCAAGACTTTCTTACACTCTCCACAGTGTTTGGTATTACATCAATTAAAATGTGCTTATCAAGATATTTTCTGTATCTTTTCAGTAAGTAGATACGTCCTTATGTCCCAGGAGCTGACGTTTAAGAAAGCAAGACCCACTAATTAATAAGAAAAGCTCAGGTAACAAAGCTATGGAGGAGACTAAGGAGTGACCTCACCTATGCTTATGAATATCTGAAGGGTGAGTGTCAGGGGGACGGGGTCAGGCTCTTCTCAGAGAAGCCCAGTAACAAGACAAGGGGCAATGGTTGTAAGCTGAAGCATAGGAGGTTCCATATGAAAACAAGCAATGTTCACCATTAGAGAATCTAGAGAAAGAACCAGAAATGGTGACCATCAGAAGTCCTGCAACTATCAGGAAGAAGTATTTAAAAATAATTCAAAAACTACTTTACACTAACATGTATTTGTCTTCTGCATACTGATCACAGGTACAAACAAGTGTAATACAAGAAACAAAGCCAATTTTAAGGGAAAAAAATTAGTTTGCTGTTCAAGCCATGGATCTAGTAACAGATGGAAATTGAACTTCTTAGACTGTTCTTACCATAATGACTACTTGGAGAACTTACTAACTCCAATTATAGCCACAATTAGCACTTTTTAAAGACATACACGCATAAAGCACTGAGACAGATCAAGCACACACACAAAAATACTCGTTTCTGTTACATTGGTTTATCACACTCTGCAACTGGAAAAGAATTTATCTTTTTCACCACTTTCCCAGATTTCCTCAGTGTCCTGGTTTCCAGGGAATGGATTTATCTTTGTGATTTTTAGTGACACCTGCAGTTCTCTAAGAAAAATGCAGTGAGAAGTTTATTTCCCGTGGTGCAAGCCCAGCATAATGCCTTTCTATCATTTATCCACCACTGCTGAGGGATTGGGCACAATCAAAAGGCAGAAAACAAGATTTTTCCAGTGGCAGTTGAATCAGCCGACTGGGGCCATTGGCAGTTAACACACCTGGGACTTAGACCAACTCAAAGCACACTTTTACTAGCAGAGAACTTAAACAGAACTTTCTTCCATTTCCCTTTGGCAGCCCCATGATATATCCCAGTTGCAGTTCAAGGTTTACCTCTTCATCAACACAGCCAATGCCTCCTATGGTACAGGCTTTTCTCCAGTATCCAGTAGCAGAGACAGAATCCTATTTATCTACCCATTGACCAACACACTGTGCAAATCTTGATGTCACTTCCTATAGCTCCTTCTCATAGAATTTCATACTATGCCATTAATAGAAATATATTGTAGTGATTGTTAAATATTGTCTGGAGAAGAGTTACTGATCCACAAAGTACAGACAGAATGTCTGTTAAAAAAAAGGAAAGAACTTCTGACATCAACAGCCTGTAATGGTGTTGCTGCCTATCACACACAATTACTGTTTAAGAGCTTCTGAGGAACTGTGAGAAGGCTCACTGCTATTTCTCCCAAAAGCATGGACATTAGCCTGTAGTTGGAATGGAAATGGACTAACACTTCCAAGGAAAAAAAGCCTTCTAGGCAAATTTTAATCAAAGCTAGACAGCAAATAAAAATTCCCCTGTGCCCCTCCCTCCCCCTAAGGGAAGAGCAGACTCTGAAAACAAAACTGTATCAACGAATTTCAGATTAGTTTTATACCAAAAGTCTGAGCAATGGAAATGATACCCAGAAAAGTATTTAGAAAGCCTTGAGTGAATAAAGAAAAGCCACAACTTTCTTCCAGAAAATACTGAGGTGAACACTGGTTTATTTTTCCAATGTGAAGATAGTTATCTGTTAGCAATCTGATATTCCCAGCTCTGTCTGCTCATTCTTAAAATATTTTAAATTCATAGAATCATAGAGTTGGAAGGGACCTTAAAGATCATCTAGTTCCAACCCCCCTGCCTGGCAGGGACACCATCCACTAGATCAGGTTGCCCAGGGCCCCAACAAGCCTTGTCTTAAAAGCTTCCAGGGATGAGGCTTCCACAACCTCTCTGGGCAACCCGTTCCACTGTCTAACCACCCTCATAGTGGAGAACTTCCTCCTAATATCTAACCTAAATCTGCCCTTCTGATTTTCACTCCTCAGTTTTAAACTGAGTATCAACATTTTCTGAAGGCTACATCACCTCTTAGAGTTTTACGTTCTCAATTAGTCATTAAACAATCACCTTTCATTGTATTCACTGTTTCCCTCTTGCAGTAATGTTTAATACACAATGGTCCAATGAATATTCTGGAGCAGATTAATTGTTTATCATCACAACTCACAGACTTGTCTAGCAATGAAGAGATACTGCCATTCTGTAATTCAATAAAAGAAAACTCTAAGTCACAGAAACACGCAATTATTGTCTTTTTTGTTTACAAGACACATACTAAAATTTATTTGGCAAAGCAGTCTGGAATTGTTAATTCTTCTGAGGACTGGACTTCTAGGAAAATTTTGAACAGAAGCTTCTGTATTTCATACTGACACCTTACTAAATCCTAGCTAAATTCTCTGGATCAGGACCACAAACATTCCATAAACATCAGCATTCCATAAACAAGGATTGTCTGGAAAAAATACCCTTACAATGCTTAGATCTCCAGAAAATATTGAAACTAGTTACTTCAAAGTTTGCATAAATCCTGAGATTATGGTGAAATTAAAATAAAAGCAGTGGCTCTGCAGCAAAGTTGTGGAGGCTTAGTTGTGAAACTTATGTGCACATCTTAGCACTGTCTAGTCCAGAGACTTCATGCAGAGATTTCTTTATGTTTAAGGGACAAGAACATCATGTGCCCTGAAGAACTAAGTGTTTTCTAAGGGTTAACAGTAATACCATCTTGTAGAATATTACCATTAGGCACTACCATCTATCCCTTTCAGTGATTAATTAACTCTGATAAAAGACAGTTTATTCATTCTGAAATACCGGTTGACTTCCTCCCTTGAGCACTTGGATTGCTAGATGTGTCCAAGTCAGAATGCCTAGCTCGACAGTTATTTCAATAATCTTTTTTGGTAGCCAGATACTCCACCCAAAAACTGAGTAGAGAATGTAGAAAAAGGGGGATCCTATATCTATTGCATGCTCCCTGGCTGGAAGGAAACATAAATTATGGACCCAAAATGAATAATGCATTGCCAAGGCTTACAAACTTCAAAGACTGTGGAGGCAAAGATCATCTAATATTAGTAATTAGTAAAATATTGTTCCCTTTGCAACAGAAGACTCCTGGCAAACAGAACTGGTATAAGAATTTTTAAGACTGTGGATTGGGGTTTAATTTTGGAGATGAAAATGAAGAGATGAATAGACAGCAAATTCTCAACAAATATTGCATGTCCTAAGGGAGCCAGTGCTCTGTAGCTATGAAAACTGACACTTTTGAACAGGTAATGCAATAGAATGGGAACTTGTCTGCCACATCATAGAATCACAGAATCGTCAGAGTTGGAAGGGACCTTAATGATCATCTAGTTCCAACCCCCCTGCCTGGCAGGGACACCATCCACTAGATCAGGTTGCCCAGGGCCCCAACAAGCCTTGTCTTAAAAGCTTCCAGGGATGAGGCTTCCACAACCTCTCTGGGCAACCTGTTCCACTGTCTAACCACCCTCATCAAGAACTGTAAGGAGTGATGTAATGTATGAGAGACAACCTAGCTTACATTAAAAGAATGAGGACACAAGAACACAGAGGAGAAACCTGTCAAGCAGTTTGAATCTATGTCTAGAAAACAAAGCCAAATAGTTTGGCAGCAGCAGTACGATGATGTTGAGAAACAAGCAAGCTCACTTGCACTGATGAGAAAGGAGGTTGACTCACCTAAGCCAGTTCAAGAAGTAGACACCCTTGCAGTAAAACACATACATACCACTGTGTACTGACACTGACAGTTTAGACTCTCTGGCATGATCTTCTTTTAACAATCAGAAAAAGAAATCAACCACATTTTCTCACCATTCCTTCTAGCAGAACAGCTTAGATCCCTGAGTAGCAAACAAATGACACTCCTGCTGCCAGGGACAGCTGAAAAGATTTTAAGCATAAGGGAGGAGATCTCAGGAAGCAGAACCATGCAGGCAGGCCAATGTGTGTGCTGCTGATGGTAGTAGCCTTAACAATCTTTAAAAGACGCAGGAAGCAGAGCCATCAGGTCAGTAACATTCAGGAAGCAATAGGGAATGAGCTGGTGTGGATGCTGTCCTACTCTCTGGATGTTGCCAAAGCTGATACAGCTGCATAACAGACTGATGCTGTAGGAGACAAGCACTCTGTGAACTTGCAGCATTTCCCCTCTAGATTTTAGAGAGTAAATCACTAGGGTGTATGACATCCCTGGTCCTTCTGTGATACCTCACCCATATGATTAGCATATATACTTAGCAGATGGCACAAGAAATTTTGTTCAGGAGAAGATGAAAAGACAAAAGCTTTCTTAACTCATCTGAGAAGAAAACTCCAGAGTCTAGCTGCCTTTTGCACAGTGTTTGCATCTTGAACAAGCAGCAAAAAGAAAATTACTGAGAAGCCTAGCCTTAATTGAGAAAAACAAGGTGTGTCACCTGTAGGCTTGATCATGGGACATAACCTTCACATGTTCTGCCCAACTGAAATGAATCTTTGCGCTAATACAGGAGAAGGAAAAGGCAATAAATTAATTGAAAAAGATCTGCAAAGCATTCCCTTTCAACAAGAAAACTTCCTCGTATGCCATATGCTGAGCAGCAAAGAAAGGAGCAACAGCACACCTCTACTAATATTGCAAAGTCAAAATTTTACATCCTGAATGGCTGGGAGACAGCAAACCCAACATAACAGCTAACATAGGCCCATTTCAAGAACTTTTGGTTCAGGGACAGATATTGATTAAGACCAGAGGGCAGATCTAGGACTTAGCTTTTTTTCCCCAGCAACAATAACCTTTGAAGTAAAGAGTATAGCCTCTAAAAAGGTTGATCAGGCAGTAAATGAAAACAGCACTGCTAAATATGAAAGGCATTTAGGGGAGGGGGGGTTGGTTCTCCAAATAAATAAAGATTTAGGGCAGATGCCAGGCTTAGAGGGGAGAAAACTGGGGACAGTTCCTCATCAAAGAGTTTATTGGATAACAGGGAAATACCAGGAGAAAATCTTAAACTACTGCATCTGATTTTTTTTCCCCACAAGGTAAACTGCAGTCTGTTCTTTCCATAAGCCACAACCAACAAACCATGCCTAAAATATTGTTCAAATAAATAACAACACATTTATTTCTGGTTGCACATAATATCCCCCTTAAAACTCTACAGTGTCAGTACACATTAGGAATTCAGCACTTAAGATAGTGCTCAAAATGTAAATAGTGCTAGAGTACTCAATATTGCTAGAGTACTCAATAGTGCTAGAGTACTGTAAATAGTGCTATCTCTGTACTCAATCACACAAACCCCACCACAGATAACTTTTTTGTCTTTCAGTGTGTCCAGCTGCACATTGGTGTCCTAGGTCCAGACCCTTGTAAACAAGGTCAAAGCAGACATTCCCACTAATTTCAATAATGCAGGATCTAGTTCTACATGTAACATTAGACAAGAGACTGTCATCTTTTCAGGCAGACCTGAAGTCACCGCTTAAGGGCAGTATCTTGCAAAAATCCTGTGTGAACACAATAAAGGGTTAAGCAGAAAGATTTTAAATCAAGAGACTTATCAGCTCTTCCTGCTTTTGACCCTGCTTATACCTCCTCAAAAAATAGTGAATTACTTAAACAGTTGGAGCTGGTACAGAATTCATTTGGAATATCATTTATTTCTACAGCTTCATCAGCATCATGCTTTGGCTTAAACAAAGGATGGCTCAAATTCCATTCATCTCCTCTTCAAGTAAGTGCTTTCTACCTTGTGTGAAAAAAAATAGTAACATGCCAAAGCAAGAAGTTCAACAGCTTGTAATTTAACAAGAGATTGCAGAAAGCATAAACTACATTTAACCTGACGAAAAAGTAGAACAACCAATCAACTGTCTACATGAACTTAAAAGTTTGATGAAGGATAATTGGCTTAATTACTTAAATTAATACTAATAAAATGTGGACAGAATAGGAGGAAGTATTATTGGTAATTAAAAATTAGTCAGGACAGTTAAATCTAAAACTTACTGCTAACATTTCCAGAAGAATTATACTGTACTAAGAGGAAATAAAATTCATTAACTACGAAGACAGTATCTCTGACTCTGGAATTTCCTGAACTGCAAACTGCTGGAGCTGGGAAGAATATTCTGACAAAGTAACAATACATCATTGCCCTTTTCTAATATTGGGGTTGGTTTGGTCTTTTTTTTCCCCAACAGCATTTTATTTTAGCCAATGTTGGAGACAGGAAACTGGCCTAGAATAACCTTCGGTCTAACCTAGTATAATCATTCTAACATTCTTGAAGTGGATAATGGATGCATAAAATCAATAAAGGCAGCATAATGCATAAGGCAATAACATAGAAAAATATGTTCTCTTAACAATTATCATAATAAGAGGTGGCCTTGGAGTCATTATGCATGATTCTTTCAAAATAGCAGTTCAATATGCAACAGGATTCAGAAAGGCAAACAACATATATTGCTAGGAGAGAGAGAGAAATAATTCTGAGACAATACAAAGATATTATGTTCCTATCATCTGCAAAGTATGCAGTCCTGACATCCCATCTCAGGGAAAAAACAACCAATCAAACAAACAAAAACTACAAATACATATATATTACTACAAATATATATTACTACAAATATATAATTTAGGTTCCAAAATGTATAGTTTCTATGAAACTACAGAGTATCAAAGATAATGAAATATGGAACAGCTTCACAAAATAAAACACACCAAGGTGCTTCACTTAAAAAAACCCCAACAAAACAGAAGATTGAAAGCAAGATATTCATAAAGTCATTAATGTAGCTAAGACAGTTACCAGAGAAGAACAAACCATTATTTATTACTCTGCAAATAATAAGGTTCACCAAACAAAGTCTCACCTAGCCGGTGAGAGGCAATGTTAGGCAAGATGGCCCTTTGGTCTCATTTCATGTGGCTGATCTTACATTCTAAATGAATGTATATGCAACTACACATATTAACGAGAGAAGGTGCTCTAGTGGTTAGGATTCGGCGCTGTCACCACTGGGACTGGGGTTCAATTCCCGGTCAGGGAAGCTTTGTTGTGACCTCGTCTTAGAGAATCCTGCTCTGGCGCCCCTGCTGGACTAGATGATCTTTCAAGGTCCCTTCCAACTCCTAACATACTGTGATACTGTGTATAATATAAATACAGTGGATATTCACAATTACTATAATAATTTATATCTGTTTCAGTGAAAGAGCTACTAACCAATTATGGTTCAGGAAAAGACCAACAAGAGTAGTTTCCTGTAAAATTATTACACCTTCTTTTGAAAGCACAAATATATTGGCAATTTTCAGAGACAGGATACAGGACCAGATGGAATTCTTAAATTCAAGTTAACATAAAATGCAAGTCTTTGGAGTTCTGATTTTTCAGAATTCCTGAATAATTTCCATTTCATAGAGCCACACATTATTCCAGCCAACACATTTATGAGGTCTTATTTATTGTTCTGTACTGTTAATATTTCACAAACCTATTTCCCAGGACTATTTCTTTAAAAATATGCTACTTGTCATGTCCCACTGCCCAAGCATACCCATGTTTGGGTTGTTTTTTTATAACTCCAAAAAGACTTAGGCATACTGAGTAAACAGATTTAATAAGCTGAACTCAACCATGACTTCTCCAGTTACATTTTTTGGCAGAAAATGCCTTTCTGAGTTTCTATTTCAGTAAGATTCACTTAATACAACCAAAGCTGAGTAGGCTTTGATCCACAATTACAAAGTCAAAAAATATATGGAGAAAGAATAATACTGGGAAAATACTCCACTGGCAAATAAAAGCTGGAGCAAATTAATCCCACCAATTTCCCACCTTTAGGAGTTTAAATCTTGCCTTCATTAATAATACTTAAATAGTTAGTAACATTTATATAAATAGAATTCAAAAAGGTCTTTGGACCTGCCAGTAGAATCAGAAGCTATTAGAACTTCTATCATATGAGCAAGATCAAAACCAAAGCAGCTAAATTCCCTTTTTTTCTTTTGCATTAAGCACCTTTCATAGGCCAAGCATCTGACTATCGTCTTAACTTAAAGTACTTGGCTCTAACCCAAAGACAGGTTCAAATAAGGTCCTTCCATTCCACACACAGGCACATACACACATTCTTTCAGTCCACTCTCCTTGCATGCAGGAGTCAACAGGAGTTAAAGGCAGGCAGTGCCTCAAAACACGTTCAGCACTTTGTAGGATGTGGCTCTTTATCCTTATTTGCCCCTTGCACTCACTTAGTTCTCCTTAGCTCTCCAGTTCTCCTATTGATGTTCCTCTGCAACAAAAAATACAGTCCAAAAACATCAGTGTCTACTGTCATGTTTCCCACTGGCATAATTGAAATCGTAGTGGAAAAGCAGCCTCTGCAAATCAGAATCAATCTTTTCAATGTATTTGTTTCTTCTGTCCTCTGTTACATACTGAATTTTTCTTTTTTATGTTTTCAGTCAACCACCAGAAAAACAGACATGTTACCTATACAATTTCTTAGCTAATCCAATAGGACTCTGTTTGCTGCAACATTCAGGGCAAGATGATATCCTTATCATCCTATCACACTGAAGAACACTTGCCTTAATGAACTGAATTCTGTGAAGCCACCTGTAAGAGTAACATATTCACCATAATAAAGTTCTAATATTCTAACCACTGCATACAGCATGCTGTTCTACCCTAACAGGGGTGGCTCACACAGTTATTAATGGAAATAGAGTATGACTCTGCTAAATCACAAGTTTACATTCACAAGACCATTAGTATGCAACTATTATCTGCATGTGTTATTATAGCTCTTCAGTGACCTGTGAGAAATACACTTTATGATTTTATTTCCTGTATTTCTCTACAGATTTCTATTAGAAGAGAATACTCTGCCATTATTGTTTCTTTTTGTGCATATCAGCAGGCAGCTCAAATTTTAAAGGAGTACATAAAATGAACCATGTTGTAGGTCAGCACAGAAGGACATTACCCAAGGAGCTTTAGCTGCTCCTCCTGTGTTATTTGTCTTGCTAATTCAGTTTTGCAGAGCTAGCAGTCAAGCCCCATTTGAAAATATGATAATAGATAAGAAAGTCTGTGTTTTTATAAAGCTCTTCTAATACCTATTCTACACATCAATTAAACACTGAAAACAAACACTGCACTGGAATCCCAGACAATAAACAATTAGACTACAATGCTTCATAAGCAGATATAAGGTTTTCAAATGTTTCAGAATAATTTTAAATTCATATTTTGTATTTAAGGCAATATTCATGTATAAATATGTGAAACTGTAGATTATAGTTAGTATTTGTCTTACTGTACTGCTTACTACATAAACACAGTATTTTTCTGAATAAAATTTTAAAATGTTCCCGTTTCAAGGCAAAACATGCACAAAGAGAACATAACATATTGCAAAAAACCAACTCATCAAGTATGCATTTTTTAGTGAAATAAACACTAAACCCCATAATAATCCAATAACCATATAACCAAAGAGAACATTATCTTATGCCTTTAAGTTCTTAGTTCTAGATACACAGAATGTAGAAACACAGTATTCAAGAGAACTAGGCAAGTGGAAGCAGAAACAGGAGACTCATGTGGTAGTACTGACCCACTGAAGAGACCATGGAGCTAAGATAAAAGGTTTTTGACTCCTTCTAATTCATAGGTTTATTTGAATATAGCTTAAGAGATAAAGAGAATTATTTTGGTCACCTATGATGTAGGCCCTGTCTTCACACAAACAGATTGCAACCTGTCACTAATATACCGCTCCTGTTCACAGATCCTCACAAGCATTTCTGCCAGGATGTCTGAGTGTCGTTAGCAGGGATGGACACGACATCCAGATGCACCAGCAGATAGCAATTTTATTAGTAACAACATTACTTTTATACCTTTACAGAAAGGATAATGACCAATTACCTTCATACAGAAAGGGCACTAACCAGTTAGTAACTAACACCTTCATACACAAAATATTCTGATGAATTAGAAGTGACACTTACATATACAAATTATACTGACCAATTAAGAAGCAACACTTACTAGGTAAAAACAACTACCATAAATGGGATAAAACCAGTACACTACAAAGACATGTGAATGTGATAAGACTGACACTGTGAGCTGTGAGGAGGGCGGCATGCCAAGACTGTGGGCCTCTGTGTACCAGCTGCAAAGCTCCTGGTTAGCTGACTCCCACGTTCTCTCTCAGACTACCTAACTTCTTCTTGTGAGAAACTGACCTTGGCCTTGTCCAGCCTCCCCTCTGTAGGAGCCTGGCTCCTGCAGCCCACAATAGCACACCACATCTGGGCACTATTTTTCCCTGACATTACTTTTTGTTTATTTCTTTATCTGCAGAACACACATAGCAGAGGTTGAAATTCTGAGTCTTCTCTGTATTTCCCATTGACAATGCTCAACTTTCAGAGAAGAATTAGAGTAAAAAGGACAATTTAAATCTACCAATTGGAGGTTTTCATAGTTAGGCAATCTTCTAGCTATATTTTGGGAGCACTGTGCACATACAGTTAATTCATGAAACACAGTGCCACAATCTGCAGTTATATAGTATTTTGTCACTAGCAACGTGAACTAGAATTAAACTGATGAATCAGAAGCAAAAGGCTCCATAACTCAGCACAAGCCTCTGAATAACATCTTCCAGGTGTAATAACATCTGAACTCTTCACGTGACATTTTTAAAGTAACACTCTTCATTCCATAGTTCCACGTGACCCTTAGCAGGCCACTAAATATCCTAATAATAGCTTTTATTGACAGTGTAAAAAGAATTGTTGTCTCACTCAAGGGAATTATTTCTTGACTCATTATTATTCTGTGGCTACAATTACGTTGTTGCAAATGTTATGTTTTCACATTGCAGTTTACCAGTGCAGTTTATAACTGTTGTACTAAACACAGCTCGGGGGGGCTGTGGAACAAAGACAACAAGATGACTTCTCTATGTGCACATCAACTGACCAGATCAAGTATCTCCTTTGGTCCAAGGGCAGATCTCAGAGAGAAAAAAAACCAAAACCAAACAAACAAAAAAAGAAAGAAAGAAAGAAAAGTAATGCAAATATTTTGTAATATAAATAGAATGCTAGGAAAAGGAATAGTGCATTTTTATGGGTTTACTTTTGCTTTTAGTTTTTAAAGACAATTCACTTGAAAATAAGAAAATATTTACCTTGAATTCTTTGTACAGCAGATAGATATCAGAAAAAACAACTTGGCACAACAGGAAGAAATACACTTGTGAATTAAATTAAGTTTAAAAAGTAAAAGTAGAAGCAATTTTTAGTAATTCTATAATATGTATCGTTATTGGTTATATTTTATGATGCATTAAGTGGTAACATTTAAAAGGTGCAATCCTAGCTCCTAAAAATGTTTGCTAGCTGTCAGGTTGTGGTGAAGGGAAATGAAAGCACTGTAAAGTTAGCCATGTGGTCCTCTAATTTGACCTGCTACACAAGTGAGCTGGTTGTCTGCCTAATGGTCTTTGAAAGAAAAATCAGAACAATAAAAATATCAACACATTCATTCCCATCTGTTCTGCTTACCACTTGCAGAAATCACTCCATACAAAAAGCTAGAGATGTGTCTTTAACTGTGTCTTCTCTGTTTCCTGCTTCCACTTTGCTTTGGCTTTATATGGGGCATGTGTGAACTGGAAGCATCATAATCTCTTTATTCCCAAAACAGATTATGAAATACTTACACATTATAAATATTTATGGTTTATATCATAAAATTTTGCCTTTCCTTATTTTCCCTTAAGCTATACAATGGATTTTTGAAGTTTCAAACTTAACAAAGAAATGAAGGATATTTTATGTGTTTGTGGATACCAGTGCCTAGAGACACTCTCACCACGAGAGTTAGATTTTAACACCAGAGTTCAAGAGTAGATTAAAAATGAAGTAGTGATCCTACAATGTGAAATGACATACCCATGAAAACGCTACCAGTGCAGAATAAAACTACAGAAGTTTTACAGTCTGGAAAATCACAAGAAATCATCTATGTATAAACTCTGGTTTATAGTCAGATAAAAATACTCATAGTGCAACCGATGCTGGTGGTTGAAGCACATATTATCACCGCTTGGTATGCAGAATTTGGTTAATTATTACGTCAAACAAAATTCTAAATTTATAAATTACAGTAATGGGGCCAAGGCAGCATCTTTTCAACGCACATAAACCCATTCACACTGATGGAGGTTGAGACTTGTGTTAACACATATTGCCACTAGAGGATAGTGTTGTCATACTACTATGCACCCACGTAAAGTACATTTAAGTACCTGGAATCACAGTGAAGTTCAAGTTGCCTATTTTCTAAAGCCAGTTAAAAAACCATACAAATATTTCAATTAAGGAATTTTTTTTTTGCCTGACCAACCCTGAAACTTTTTTTTTAAATAAAAATTAGCAAGAAACCTCACATGGCATAATTGCTTTTTAGTTTATATTTAGTAACAATATTTAACATGCTATTTGTTTTCAAGTAAGTGAACATACTTTATCTCAGGCTGAGTGTGCTACCTGGGAATGTCTTGCCAGTGCTCTTATGCACTGGTCTGACATAGAGCAGATAATTGAATTTTATTGTGGTGGTGCTGGAAATACAACATCTGAAAGGTCTGTGAAATGTGATGCAGATCACAGCAACCTAAGTTGGTCCAGCTATTTAGTGCCACATCTCTACTCTCTTGTCCTGCATTCTCCCTTGCTCTGTTCTGATCCTTTCAGCACCAAGCTTTGGTAAGTGTTCTGCCATTTTCACTTTCTAAACTGACACACTATGATCAAGCAGGTAGTGCTCAGCACAGATGAAATGCAGGAGTACACTGCCCCAGCAATGTGTGGCACCAAACCCACTTTGGGTTAAACTGGTTTGTAATCAGAATCTAGAAGAAGTGCTTCTCTGCTTAAAAATCTATGTTTCTGCTGTAGATAATACAGGAATCAGATGGAAATAACTAATTTTTTATTGAGTTTAAAAATTAATTATAGAACTATTGATTCCACATACAGGTATAGATCATTCTGACAGGTGCCATATACAATAAAAATGGGCTCTTAAAGAAGCTGAAATCCCCAGAAGGTTCAACATCCATCTAGATTAAATGCCTGTGGGATTCTGTGCTGTTCAAAGTGTCTTTGTTTTTATTGCTTTAGAACGTTCCCACTTCATTGAAGTACTAAAATAATTTCATTTATTTGATGAAAAGTGAGCCTATTTCTGAGAGTTACAGGTATCAGACTTGAAAACTTACTGAGAGCCAACTGAGGACTACTAACTAGATCAGGTCAAACTCAGGTATAATCTCTTACAGCACTACCAAGGAATAAGAAACATACTCCTGTTTCCACCTTCACTTGGGCAAAGCAGAGAGAAATCAGCTGCAGAGTTAATTGAGACATGCAGACAGAAATTAGTAAGAAAGCTTGCACAAGTTTGAGGAGTACACTATATCAGGTAAAAAGCCATAGCAGATTGCTGTCATCAGGAATAAGAAAGGAAAGGAGCAGAAACTGTCCCAGTCATACCCTGCAGCTCTACCCAGCACAAGGTTCTGTAAGGTTCTCCATGTTCAGAATAAGGATTCAAAGTTCTGGAAAAAATCTAAATTTAACTTTAGTCTAGTGATGATGAGGACATTCTTCTGCAATAGAAGGCCAGAACATAGTTTACACACTTGTTTTCAGCAACAGAAATCTACAGCAGAACAGTTGATTCATTTAGACTCATACTTGAAATACTCAACATTCTACTGTTCAGAACTTGGAAGTATTTTTCCCTAATGTCACGTGTTCACAACACATGTTCACATTACTAACATGACAACACTTTCATTCATGTATTTACTCAGTTATTTTATATCCCTTTAATTTAAAAGGCAAGAACAATAGGTTATCCTGGATTATCTCTTCATACATATTCCACTTTTCCTTCATATTTATAATTCTTTTATGATCCTCAACTGTTGCAAGACAAAAGTATCTACTCACAATATGACTAAAATCAATACAAACTGGCAAAGGTATTGCATCAGACTGGTCCACTCACATCTTTAGTAATAGCAAGATGCCATTTCTAGGAAAAGGAATCTGAACTAGGTATATACAAAAGCTATCAATAATGAAGAAAACAATCTGTCACCTTTCTTGGATTTTTTTTTGTTTGTTTATAAACATACAGGCTTTGCACACCTTCTCTCTACTGTCTTGTGCAAAAATCACCACATAAATAATTCTCTTATCTCTTCTTAGCTACCAGTTCATCAGTAACGTCAGGAAACATTGAATCTTGGGAACTCTCCTAACAATTTCTGATAGCTTGTCCACAGTACTGAAAGTAGTCACCAGAAAAAGAAACTAGTAGTAACTAAAAAAAGAGAAAATCAAATTCTTCAGCTTTGCCACTCCACAACTGAAGCATTATATGAGCCTCCTAAATAGAGTGATTTGAATTCAGCTAGGATTATAACTTCATTAAATTTCATTGGGTCATCTAATTAAAAATTAAGTGAATCTGAGTAATTTTGAATCCAGCAGACTCCAATAGCATTTTACAGGGATATTTTTCCTTGTGAACTGCTTCTTTATGCCTTACATTTGTAGAGATAAAATCACCTTACTGTAGTTGTTTTTGTAAACACACTTTACTTCCATTTTAGTGGATCTTTGTAGCAACCAATGTTAATAATCAAGCATTACAGCTTGTTGTTTGCAGATGATACTTCAGCAATAAAATTCTGCACGTGATCTCCACACTCTAAAGTAATCCATAAAATCTCTTTGATTTTCTATATGATGCTGGGCCTCATTCAGATACGATTTTTTTTCCTATGACTGCTGAAATTTGTTTTACGCTGCAGTTCTCATTTTCTTACAAATTAATCTCATTTTCTCAGAAGCCTTTATATGCAATTAAATAGCTGTTGTAGTGTCAGAACATGTGTCCTGGATTGCTCAATTAAGTCATTGTTATTATTATTACATAATATTATTATATCTGCACTAACAAGATACTTAGCTGAAGGCATAAGTGTCCAGGCACATTCAGTTTTGGTTTTAAATGTACATTATTAAGGAACTGTGAATAGATAACTGCTGGCAGATGATCTTTACAGAAAAGACCAATAGCTTTCATAAAAAGAAGCCTAAATACACTGTCAACAGAGATTTCATAGATCAGAAATTCTGATCTATGAAATATTTTTAACCACCATTGTCTTTTTTTTTTTCTTCTGGCTTTTGTTTGGGTAAGGCAACCTGAAACTGAATTTCAGGTTCTGCAGCACAATCAGTCACCCACACATTAACCAGGGGTACAAGTTGTATTTTTCTTAAAATTCAATCAGCAACTTGCAAAGTTATTAAGAAAAGCAAGAATCCAAATTATTTTCTCCTATTTTTCACCTTTCAATCTTTTGGCTTTTGTGATACTGCTATGAAACATGTCCTCCAGCTGCCAGGGACTATGGATGACCTGGATTTTTAATGTCAAGGCTGCAACTGGCTTTCCCAATTCAGACACTCTTTGCATAACCTAAAGAATAAAACCAAGAATATTTCCTATCCCACCTTATTCCCCACCTCATCTTTAATACAAAGTCTATATCTGAGGTCAAGTTTGACTTCAGGATTTACTTACACAACTAAGTCAGAGCTGTGAAAAATATCCTTCAGATTGAGCTAGTTGTGTTGGTAAAAGTGTTACAATAGATGTAGCAGTATTGATACTGGCAAACACAAGACGTGGTTTGTCTCACTTGAAGAATTACAGTAAGTACAACAGAAAAAAAATCCCCTTCTAAAGCAGTTTAAGGTCCGTCTGTACCCTTTTTGTCTACACAAACTCTTTAGAATTTCTTACAGAAGGATGAATACTAGAACGGAAAAGGCCTTTATGCCGGTCCTGGTTCTGAAGGTCAAAAAAAAGAGCAGTCAAACCAGCAGGGAGATCAGTCTTCAGCAAATCCTTAAAGATTCTGTAATTCATGCTGTCAGTTACCTATCAGGCATTGGTTGCCATAGCCATAGATCTTCAGTCACTGAGTTCTGCAGTAAGACAATCTTGAAGCCACAAAGGCATGAAAACTCAGAGATTTCTATCAGAGAGAAACAGCCAAGCCTTTGGGTGTTTTGACCAGGGATACTAGCTGATATTAAGAAATAAAAATAAAATAAAATAAAAATCACACATTTAAAGTAACTTTTGTTTTGCAAATGTCTTACATCAAGGACTACACCTGTATGCCATTTTCTCCTGGGCACATAATTCCTTTCCCAGTGTATACAAACTGCCCATTCTAAGGAAAACAATATAAATACTTTGAAAGAGCAGGGCTTTCAGAGCTATTAAGAACTTAACAACCAATACTGTTTTGTTTTGGCTGCAGGCTCCACTTCTGACAACTCTTCAGATCATATTGTTCAGCAATTCAAAAAGAAAACAACTTCCCCAAATGATAAGACTATAAATTTTAGGCTTGAATGCTTTAAATTCTAATGTAATAATTTATTGTACTTGACGAAACTGTTAATTAAAAATGTTAAAACACCATCCAAAACAAATAAAATTATCTCTATATTTTTTGGCCATTTTTCTGGCACTGACATTTCCCCTCACTTTGATAGAGCTGCACCAACTCGTAACAGCCCTCAGCTCCCTAGGTCCAAAACGTTACTGTACTAATTTCATAGCATTAAGTGATTTATAATAGCTACTACTAGATTAGCATATTTGTGTTAGTTCTAATAAACTGTGATACAAGTTGTTACTTTTTTTGCTCAGACTCTCTCGTTTGCAAAAGGGTTTCAAAGTAGTAATAAAACATTAATGTAGTATAGATTCTTATGCAAAAACGAAGAAATTTCATATTCATGGATCAATTTTAATGTCACACCATATGTTTTAATGCCTTTTATTCCCTAAACCAGAAAATACTAAGCAACTTGCCATGGCTACTAAGGAGATGTTAGAGCTCAGAAGCTAAATAATGCTGAGATAGCTCATGCTGGTAGAACTAGTAGCAACATAAAAGCTAGAGTACAATCTGTGAATAAATTATTAATGATGTTTTCTTCTCAAATCAGCAGATGGACACTGAACGGCTCGAGTGACTGGTAATGGGATACACAGCTTTTCATCTCAAAGCAACAGCTTCAGACCTGCCTCATGTTTCATAACTGAAAGTCACTATTTGACAGGTATTCAATAGCCAATATGTACTAACAGGTCTTAGTCTAGCTTTTCCTGTACAATCTGGTTAACAAAGCTAGCATGCTGGTTTCAAACTCAGGACTGACTAGGCCAGAAGACTTGATTATCCTTTTATGTCCAAAGGTTCAGCCCTTCAAAACAAGTTTGGAAACCAGCTGCCAGCAGAACAATGGTCTTGGCAGATATCATAGTTGTCTAACTGTCATTTTTCATTAGTGTCTATCAAGTATTTCTTTCAATGACTAAATTAACTTTTAAACAAAACAAAAACAAACAACCAAAAACCCCACACAAAAAGAAGAAAATCAACTTGAGGAGAATGGAAAAAACTAATGTAGTGAGACAGACTATTGCCTTCACAAAGCTTGGCATGAAGCACACAATGCATTCTTCTTTTGTATGCTCAAGGCATTAGGATTTTCACTGGTGATACAAACATACAGCAGGGATGCAAAATATCTGTATTGTCAAAAAAAAGCATCAACAAATTGATAAAAATCAAGTGATTGTAACTGCCTTTTGCTGGAAGCCTAGAGAAGGCTACCTGTTCTCAATAAAACTTCCCATGTTTAGTGGTCTCCATGAGCTTTTAATTGATTGTAGGTTCTTTTTCATGTTTAGTGAACAGAACCATGCTTATGTTTTCAGGGAACCCAACTGAAATTAGAAGGGTTTCAAACCAGATTCCATCTGGAACTTGACAGCAAAATTGGTCATAATGTAGAAGCATTTTCCCTTTGCAAATAAAAGGATATATTTGGAGGAAGCCTAGCAAGAGCTGGGATATAATTAATCAGTTGTTTTCAAACATAAGGTCAGTATTATATGAAAGTGGTTTTAATGAGAATGTTTTTGAAAACGTATCAAGCATGAAAGGGAATTATATGTGTAAAAGAGCTGCAGACATTTAGCTGTAGGTCAGAGATGCTGAGTCAGAATTGTTACCAATCTAACTACACTACCTCCTTGACATCCATGGACACTACCTTCAGCTTCCCTCAGCTCAGTAGAGAATATGAAGATGCATGTTAATGACAGCTCTCTGACAAGTTTCAATCCTTAAGTTAAAGATGGCTGAACACACAACTTAAATCTGTATTGCTGTATACCTGAACAAACCCATTACAATCATACTTCAACAGAATGACTGAAACTTACATTGTATTTAATATTATTTGTTATCACCATCAGTAGAAACACAGTGAAGATTGCCTCTCTCCTTATTTTAGGCAATGTAGAGACAAATTGCAGTAAAGATAGATAAGTGAGAGAAAATATGTGAAAAAGAAACAGAAACAGATTAACTTGCCAAAATCACCCTGCAAATCAATGGTCAAATTAAGAACAGAATCCAGATCTTCCAAACCCCAGTCCTTTGCTGAGTTCACAGAGTATTCCTCTGGGCTTTTTCTAAAACTTTTTTCTTAGCCATCAGTGTTTACTGGTAGCAATTAAGGTTAGACCATAAAAAGAACTTTTAAACACAAAGCAACTAAACTTACCACCTCTTAAAGATCCAATTCCTTCGTAACATTTACAGAATAATCAAGAAGTTGGCTAAGAGGCTCTTGAATATAACTACTGGACTAGGTTTTCAAGGTCCCTTCCAACTCCTAACATGCTGTGATTCTGTACCATATATATTCAAGGATCACTCAAGCCTACAACAGCCTGTTACACTAGATGGATATAGTATACTAGCTTCTGCAGCCAACAGCATGCACAAGAATGCAATGCTCAACATCATAAATGATCCATTTTATCTCTTTAGACCAAATGACACAGGACATAGAGGAAGCTGAGCAGCCTGGAAATACACAGTCAAAGCTTGAACACACCCATCTGAATGACTACTGAACCTTGTATCTCATACATAATGTATACATAGGAAATTTTCTTTTTAGTTGTACAGGTTTTGACCATTTTCCTCCCATTCTCACTTCAAGCCCACAACTTATGCACATAGCTAATTTTTTATAGTTATAATTAACTGAATAATACCATTTATTAAGCAAACTATTAGCAAAAAAAGACATTTCCTTAGTAGCATTTCACATCCAGTGCCATGATACTTCAGTCTTGAGTTAAAACCTGTAGTTGGTTTCATAATACAAGTAAATTTAAAAAGAAAAAAATCTCTTAAAAGATTAGCTATTACTTTATCTAGTTTCTAACACTTTACATAAATATTAAAATGCCTTAACATACTTAGCAGAACTAAAATTCAAATCCAATTTAGCAAAGTTGCAAAAATCCAATTAACCTGGGGTGAGGAACAGGGCTCTCCATAAACATATGTAAAGAATCCTTTATTTATATATCTTACATACCTTATTTCATTTATTTACGCACTTTATTTACCTTATTACCTTTATTCTCTTTACATCTATAAAAAAAGCTTTGCCATGGGAATTATGCACAGGCAGCTACCAATCTGCTTCTTTTGTATGCTAATAACAGGGATTTTCCATTTCAATTTAGATTGAAATGGAGTTGTTTAGTTTAAATGCCTGATAATTCTTTCTCCTAAACAAAAATAAAGGAGTCTCTGAAGTAATCAGGGCAGGTATTCTATAAATTAAAACAACATAGTATAGGTAATGGCTGCCCATAAAAATATCTTGGCAGCCTCTCTGAAAGGAAGGGAAAAACACCTCTCACAATTGATTCTTGAATCAATGTTACATGTATATGGAACACTTCTCTAAACAGCCAGAAAAGGTATGACCAGTCTTTTGATAAAGCTGGAAAGAAACATGTAGGAAAGCAATAAAAGCAGAGACATACAGCATGCTGGAGACACAAGCTGTTTTGTGGGAATTCAAATCTGCAAGAACAACTGTGATTAATCAGCTCTACTCACATCAATAAGTGCCATTTTCATGGACAGGAAAAAAATGGAAAGCAAAAAAAAGAGCATATGGTTAGGGAAAAAACCTGAACCTCTTTGCAAAGGCAATGCATCAAGTATAAAGATTGTGTGTCATGCTTCTTCAGAAGGCATGGAGGCAAAAAAAAAATCTGTATCTTGGTTTTTGACTTCCTAGTAATTGTCTTTATATCTTATCTCTCAGTGCTTTTCTTCCACCTTCCTGGTGTCCAAAAGAAATCCTAGCATGCCTAAGAAATAACAAAATAAATGTAGATACAACTCGTACATATGCAGAATTTTTAATGTAAATACTGAACACAAGATGTAAACCAACCTGACTTTGGGGCAAAGTCTGTACAGGCATAACAAACTGCAGTACAGAGCATCATATAAACACAGATGGAAGAGGAATCTGTAGTTAAGTTTACCTAGCACTTCCTATTATGAGGTTCTAGTTTGAAATGCTTATAAACTTTGACAGTGTTTAATTTCTCAGTCTGAATTCTTTCAGAGTATCTGATTTTTTTAAAACCTTCAGTAAAAATGGAGCTGACACCTTATAAAATGTGACCAGACAAAAATATTTTGGTTTGCCAAAGCTGACTTACAATTCCTATGTTGAAAAACTGAATCTAGAATGATGGACCTGGGAGTTTTGCCATCCAGTAGATTGTACAGCTGAATAACAGACCAAGGCACACAGCATAACACATAAGGCCCTTTTGAGCGTACCTCTGTTATCAGTTTGAATCATCACCTGTTCTGTTTCAAAGTCCTCTTCATTTGAATTCACTTTGTGCACATTTGATTATCCTTGAAATATCCTTTGAAGGAAAATAACAAGGTTTCCTCTCAGACAAAACCTAGAAGCCTTTCAGTAGCTACAAAGTATGAAGTCTCTCCTCTATCATCCTTGCAAGCCTTTTGCCTGGCACACCCCTGTAACATGCCTCTCTGGTCACATGCCACAGTAGCAGGTAAGTGGCATTCTGTGGCATTTCTCTTTTTATCTTCAACAAGTAAAAAAAAAGTATTCATTAATAAAGAACCTTTCAAAATTGTTCAGACATCTCATATGCAAAGACAGACCTCAAGGTGCAGAGGGGAAGCCAGTGTGGCAGAAGACTCTAAACTATCACACCTCTTGAAGAAATGGGAACCTTGACTGCAGGCCTCACCCTGACTACCAAAAGAGGTGTAGTAGGACAGCTTGGTGCTGAGGGATGTCAGTGCAGCCCCAGGCAACAACACTCAAAAATAAACTTTATTCATCTTAAGGTATGAAGGAATATATATATTATATATATATATTATATACAGGAAGAACTGGCATGGTCACAGGATGTAAGTGTAGCAAAGGAATGGTATCTGTGCTGCGAATGTAAAACGGCTATGGAAAGGCCTGGAGAAGACTACAAGATCCCTCCAAACGCTGTATCGTGTAGATGCATGCAGTCTGCCCTAGGGGGAGCAAGCCAAAAACTGTGTTGATGGGAGCTACTCCTTCCATTCTGAGCAGGAACCACGAATTGCTCCTGAAGCAATCAGAAATTCAGCATATGAATCCTCTGTGAAAGTTGACACTTCAGAGCATACTCAGAAGCAGACCCTCACACATTTACAAACTTATAGTACATGCAGGGTTAAGTCCTGAGTATGCCTTCTGAGTATGTCTTTCAACTCTTCCCACACTGAGATAAAAATATATAGGTATGACAAATCCTAAAAAAGGCTGAAAAAATTATGAAGTGCTGAAAGAGAAAATCTTGTATGGCATCAACAGGAGGTACAATTAATTGGATCTCTTCAGTCATTCTATAAATACCAACTTAAATATGATAAAAATGAAAATGTAGGAGTCTTAGTTGCAGTCACCTTTATGTTACTAGTCTCATCTGATACAGAATTAATCTTCACTTTGATATCATGTGGGAAGAGGGAATAGTAGGATGTGAATAGGAACATTGCACTTAATGCAGCAAAAACCTAGAAATAACAAAGACTGCTAAAAATTGCATGAAAATACACCATAACAATACTCAATTTGGATACAAAAAAAGAGATGAACTATCAAAAATAATATTGTCCCTCATACCTTCTGAATTCTAGGCACATCCAATAAATTTTAAACAACTATATTTTAAGGTATTTCTCAACTCATTATAAATACAAACAATAAACCCACAAAAAATAGTGGAAACATGAAAGCAGATATCCTAATTTCATATATGTTACAAGCAGAGTTCTACATTTTCGAGTTTATTTCCCTGGAAAGATTCAACTACATTACATGCAGCAAAGTCTTGCTTTTATGATCTTTTTATTTGCTTCACTGAGGCAGAAGAACATCAAGTGATTTGCACAGAGTGTTTTAATGTTACTATTTTTGTAATTCCTATCTCTATGAAATTTGGGTACCAGCACAAGAGTCTAGGCACTTTTCATAGGAATTGGTATTCTGGGTAAGACAAATAGTTTATCTGGCTTAATAGTCTATCTTTTATTTTGGCCATCATCTGAATTCTCACATATAGATCATTTTAATACTTAATAACCACTGTGCAAACTGTGGTCACAAACAGATAAAATGTTTTAACTCTAGTTAGATATTATTTGATATTTCTGTTATATATTCTTGAATCTCAGTAATGATGCTTCTTGTGGTTTAACCCTAGCAGGCCACTAAGCACCACACAGCTGCTTGCCCGCTTACCCCCAGAGGGAAGGGAGACAGAATCAAAAGGGTAAAACTGTGAAATTTCAGATTGAGATAGAGACACTAATAATAATTTTTAAAAATAATAATAAAAACAAGAAAACAACAAAGGAGGGGGGGGAAAACCAACAAAAAAGTGATGCAAAAATAACCCTGAACAGTTGTTCACCACCAGCCAACTGATGCTCAGCTAGTCCCCAAGCACTAGCAGCCTCAGCCAACCTCCATCCAGTTTCATTGCTAAGCATGATGTCTCCTGGTCTGGGATATCCCTTTGGTCAGTCTGGGTGTCAGCTGTGTCTCCTCCCAGCTCCCTGTGCAGCCACAACCTACTCACTGGTGGGGTGGTGTCAGAGGCAGAAAAGGCCTTGAGGTTGTGTAAGCACTGCTAAGCAATAACTAAAACATCCATAAGTTTTTAACACTTTCTTCATCACAAATCCAAAACCAGGCTAGCCCATGACAAGCTTCTGTGAAGAAATGTAACTCTATCCCAGCCAAAACTAGTACAATGCCTCAGTAACATTCTGCATGAATTCACCATGCTCATTTTTTATGTTTTCCTTGTTCATTAAGTTGACCCAAACAGAAATCCAGAATCAATATGTTAATGAATATGGACCATAGCTACTGACAACCTCTAATTCTAGGCCAGTTACCAGCCAGTTACATATGTGACAATGTTTCCAGCTGCTGCAGGAGCAACACTTAACCTCTGGTCTGGGCACCCAAACCCAGTCTGCTTTGTCAGAGTTGTATCTGTATCCAGCCCTGTCTCCTTCCAGTATGACTTACTGACTGAGATGGACCTCAGGTTGTAGGCAGTCTTGTCTCATGCTTCCTGCATGAACCTTAGACCTATGTTATAAGTAGTTCCTCTTCTAGGCTTGTCTCCTGTATGCTTAAACTTCCATTATAGACAGTGTTGTCTCCACCCTGGTCCCTCATACATGAGCATTTTTTACCAGACCCAATTTTATTAAAACACAGAGTAATATTACAGCTAGAAGTTATCCAATATTGACACTACTACACTTACATATGATTAATTGTGGTTCTGAATGTGCACCTCTGGTTCTCTGTTAAGTGATGCCAATAATTGCCATTTGTAACTATGTGGTCACACATGGTCTGAAATATCACGTTGTTTACATGCATGAAGTTCTAAACTTTGACCTCTTACTCATTACTTCGAAAGAGTCTGACTTCTATTCAGCTTTGAACATATTATTTGGTAACCTTTACAACACAGCAGGGCATCCAACACTAATGGATAGTAAAAGAATTGAGGAGAATTAAAGCCTTACAGTTAAGACTGAGAACAGCCCAAGAATTACTTAATGTAATTCAGGGTGAGCAGAATAAATCCATGCTAGTGGAGAAGGTTTCTGAAAGACATTTAAGCTTTTCTGTGAATTTGAATATACTGGTTTTGCAGCTTTTGATGATAGGCTGCATAGAAGCAGAGTCCATTGTAGGTGCTGATAAAGTAGCTTATTCCCTCAGTTGGTTCCTTCAGACATGATCCGGCAGTTTCACTACTCCTAACAGGAAAGTTATCTGAACTAGTAGTTGCAGAAGCATTGGAAAATTGTTTAATTTTCAACCCATCTATTCCAGCCTCTTTTCTGCCAGCAGCACTTCAGTTTTCAATTCTCTCTCCATATATGACACAGAGCACCAGAAAACAGAAGAGATCTGCTTCAGTCAATAAAGAAGTGTTTTGAGAAGCATCCTAACAATGTTTGACAATTGTGTGTAATAATAAAAATATAATAATAACAACAGTTCTCTGGCTTCTCATACTTTGTCCACAAGTGCAGTTGTATAGTTTCAGCTGAGCCAAATTAACAGCTTGCTAGCAAAAGGTCTCACTGTCTCCTGTCCTCCCTGCTCAGTCAGTTTTCTGCCACTTAAGCATGTTGAACTGTCATACCACACAACTAAACTAGAAAGAGTGCATAGAAAGCAGTCAAATCATATATCTGGGGATGGAAGACATTATCCCTATCACAGTGACTGGGATCTGTTCAAAAAACTCAGGGTAGAGCATGACTGTTCAACTGCTACAAAGGGATTACAACAACAACAAAGAAGAATATGCAGTACAGGACTAACCACGTAAATATTCCCCTTTCACCCAGTTTCAAGCTATTAAATATTATCAAGGTGTTTTACACAAGACTTGAAATTATTTGGTGATTTAACTTTTGCAAGTTTAAACAACTCAATAAACTCAATATGCTACTCAATGTATGAGTATGTATGTATGTCATGTATGAGCAGCTACTCAAGCTGCTATGGCAGCTATACTACATGTATTAGTTTTTGCTCCTTTAATTACAGAGATAGCCTAATCAATTGGTATCTGCTTTTGTTTTTGAAAACATCTAGTTTGCATGAAACATGTTCAGAAGGTAATGCAAATATGAATAGAGTCATATTCCCACTCATATTACATCACCTTATTTACATAGTTAAACCTACTCTGTAGCAGAATAATTAGGCCTACAGTGACGTACCACTGTAGTAAAAATAAGATTTCATCTTAGTGACACATGAAAATTTAAGTAATTTCTCTTATTCTCATATTTTATGAAGACACTGGAGCATACAGATGGAACTGTTTTTCTTGTAAACTACCCCCACCCACTGATTATTTCATATAACACAGCAGGCCTTGAAAGACACAATTGCTTTCTGTTACTGGTGAGTAAGATTCTTTCCGCAGCAAGTGAGGTGAGGAGGAGTCAAGTTTTCACAAGAGTTTCTACATCTGTGGTCACAAAGAAAACCTCCTAAATGTTAACTGAGTCAGCGACATCTTCTGAACCTGTATTCAGTCTGACATATTGATTCAAGGTTTCCCAACTAACAGCAAAAACAAGGAGAGACAATTTTTGCTGCTGCTATTCAGAAGTACTCGGGTAACAACGTTACTGAAGGAATTTTTCCATTATTTAGAAGAACTATAAGCACTAGCAAGCGTAAAGGAGGCCAAGAGCCAATGAGAAACTCATTAAGCTGCTTAAACTGATCTAAATCTAGGCTGTTGAGGTCACATCCCTCCCCCACCATGTATTTCCACCCCCTTCCTTCAGCCACTGCTGGTGTTTACAGAAGCAGGTGGTGGTGTGCCAGTTCAAGAAGAGAAAAAAAAAACCAAACAACACATCACTTTGGGGGGAGAGTTTTCAACCTGATCAATTCTATGAACTGGTTTAAGGAGCTGCACACTACCAGCATCAGTGCAGAGGAGGGTGATAGGAACACAACAGCTCAGAATTAAGAGTAGTTTAAGCTTCTACGAAGCTGAAACCTAACAAAGAACTAGAAGCTCTCCAGTTTATCCTCAGCTGTATAAAACCTTTCATACAGTGATCGAACTTCATACTACATATGGAGGTAGATTTCTTTCCCTTATTGTCTCTTAATACGTTCACAATGTATGTTCTGTTGGTCAGAAGTCTCATTTCCCAGTAGTAAGTCTTAACAGAAGCACAATAGTGACAACTGCACCTCATTTCTAAATCCTTAAACCAAAGATTAGGGAAAGGATAAGAGACAGACATAATTTGTTTTCTGGCACTTAAAAAGCAGGGAAGGAGGGGAACTGAAGCAAAAGGAAGCAGCTCTCTGTAGTCAGTGGACTTCTTTGCAGTGCCTGGAAGAGGGAAAGTATGTCCTTTCACCATGCCAAAAGCAAAGTGTCCAAATATAACGGATGTAAGCTGATGTTAGAAATCACCACATCTGACACAAATAGTTAACAGAAACCTCAGTTCCTAGAAATGAGAGTGCATGTGCTTGCTCGTGCTGGCTGTGACACTCACAGGCTGGGTAAGAAAGGAGATGAATTTCACTTTTATGTTGGTATTCATTAGGATGTAATTTTTCTATCCTTCAGTAGCACAGCACAATTAGAATTTAATAAGCATGTCTAACCTAAACTTTAAATGCTTTATGTTGTGTCATTATTATGAGTCTTAATATTCCCTGTGCTTTTTACTTGGCTAGCAGTAATGTGGGCCTTAATCTGGACATGTGAAAAACACAGCTTGTACATTTTCCAGATGATGTATATGCACATTTCTTTTATCTAAGAAGATTGTTCTGACTTTTGCATTCTAGCTTTGTGAGATCAAAGAGGGACTTGTTAAAAAAAAAAATCGATCAGAAACACATGTGCACCCAGGCTTTAAAAACAAACGGGATAAAGATTCTACTCCAACTATGCACAGCTCACCTTTTCCATATCCATGTACTGCAAGCATACATTGGAGTCCTCAAACTCACGATGATCAGGCTGGATTTGCATGAGAGGGCCAGCATGCTTCACATTTATGTATGTTTTATTTTTTATCTTCAACAGTTGGCGCTCTCCAGTGCCAAGCTCCCGGCCCCTGCACAGGGGTCCCCCCTTTCCCCGCATCCACAGCGGCGGAGCCCATACCCCTAACTCGACTGCGGGCTGCAGTACGCAACTCGGGCCCGGGAAGAGGCTGCAGAGACCTCTCACGTTCCACGGGATGTCACCGCCTACACGGGATCCTACCGTAGGCCCGGGACACTGGGAACACCCTAACCCTCCCCACCGCTTCCCCTCAGAGAGGGAGCAGGATTAGGGCACGGGGGCGGAACACCACAGCCGGCGAGGCCCACCCCAAGGCGTGGCTGGAGCCGCGGGGCCGCCCCACAGTCCGAGTTGAGACCCAGGCCCGTGCCCGACTTCGCCACTACCACCGCTGCCGCTTAGCGACAGGAGGAGCGAGGGGCGGGAAGCCACCACCAGCCCCGCCCGGGAGGTGACGTTCCGAGAGCCGCGGCTCACGTGACGCGGGCAGCCAATGGGGGGGGCTGAGGCCCGTTCACCGCGGGTGGGGGAGGGTTGAAACCGTCTTTGCCGAGGCTGGGGGGAGCGGCAGCGCGGGGCGGGCGCAACGCGGAACGGGGTTGCTGGGGGTTACGCCTCTCCGGCCGTGGCGCGTGGGGCGGCCATGCCGAATAAAAACAAAAAGGAGAAAGTGAGTCCGTGGGGTTTGGGGGAAGCGCTCAGGCTCTATGGGGAAGTTGTGGGGCGCAGGCCCCGCGGGGAGGAGGGGCCTGGGGCAGAGCGCGGTGGGAGGTGGTGGACGGCAGCGGTGAGCGGAGCCCGGTGCTGTGGGAGCCGGTGGGGTCCTCCCCAGCCCTAGGGAGAGCCGGCTGAAGAGCAGCCCCCTCCTCTCCCCGTTGTATGCCGGCCCGTTTCCTTCCCCTAGGAGCTGGGTACCGGGGAGGGGGTAGCTCCCGGTGGGGCCTAGTCCGGGGGGTGCCGTAAGCGGCTGAGATGGGGGTTGTCCCGGTGTCGTCTCGCCGGGCCTCCGTGGTCTGCCCTGCCGAAGCGGGGAGCTCAGAGCCCTTCGTGGGCGGGCGCGGAGTTGGGGGCAGCCTGAGGGAGGGAGTCGGTGGAAGGAGGCCGTAGTTTTGCCGTGCGTGGTAGTGATGGAGGGAGGGGGTGGGAAGCGTGTCCTTAGCTGTGCCTGGTGTAAGGGTGAGCTGGGAGGGGGTGTGTTACTTTTTCAGGGCCGGCGCGGGTGTGCTGGGGTCGAGAGGGTTGGAGGGCGGGGGAGAGAAGAAGGCGATGTTTTTCAGAAGCACGGCCGGGCTGGTGGAGGGGGAGTTCTGCCCTCACGGCCGCTTGCTCGGTCCCTGTCCCAGTAAGTTTCACTGCTGCATGGCTCTGGCAGCAGTTGGGAGTTGTTCTTGGGAGGTTACCATAAGCACTCAAGGAGCACTAATCGCCACTCGAAATCTTTTCACCTTTTTTCTGACGAGAGGAGAGGATCTAGCTTTGGCCTCGCTTTGCCTCAGTTTTTCCCGGTGCTGCTGGGAGTGATTTGTTTGGCAGGCACGAAAGGGGCTTGTATAAGTAACGTTCGCAGAAAACTTATGTATCCAACAGAAAGTTAAGTGGAGTTAATACTTTATGTGATAGGCAATTAGACATATGAGTGGGAGTCAGAAACAGTGAAGTATGTGGTCTTCGTCATCCAACTGACATCCCTGTAGGCCTTTTCTGTTTGATTGACATCTGCTTCGTTTTTGGTTTTTAAACATCCATTTAAAATTAGGTGTAGGGACTTTAGGTGTTGTGGTTTGTGGGTGTTTGTTTTAACTTTTTCCCAATATCCTTGCTAACTTTGATATTAAAAACATTCAAACTTTTCTGAGAACAACAAATCTCAAAAATATGCTGTAGGTGCAGGATGCAAGTTGAATGCAGTGCTGGGAGGGAGACATAAGAGTTTTGGGCCTGCTTCTGACACTAGACTTTCCAGTCCGTGGAACATAGTGGATAATAAAGTGTAAAATGTCTACTGCACTGATGCTAGTTTCAAAGCTAAACTAAATATAAATATTCCTGAAGCAAAAAACTTAAGATGGCAAGGGTTAGTTCGTAGACATGGTTCAAATCACTTGCATTCTTTGTCCTTGGCTGCATACCTATATGAAAGCTTATCTTTATATAACTTAGGAGTGAATTTTGAGACATAAGTAACATTCCAAAAACTTTCTACCCATCAAATACATTTAAAGTAGCTTTGTAGAGACAGATAGTTCGGTATTAAGATCTTCAAGTAAAATAGTAAAATTGATTTGAATATTCTTAGTGTCCAAAAAAACCTAATCTCTTGACTTGGAAATCTCTCTAGATCTCCTGTTAAAAGTAACCAGGTCTGCAATTTTTAGTTTCTCTTTTTGTTTTTTTTGTTTGTTTGTTTGTTTTTTTAGGAACCTGCAAAATCAGTAAAGACTGGAAAAAGTGGCAAAGACGGACAAGATAACCAAGAACATGAGGTAAATATTACTAAAAGATGTAGGTTTTTTCCAGACAAATTTGTCATAACTTCTGAAGAGTGTTTAGATTGTTACAGTTTTGACATGACAGGTGGATCTGAGGGAAGGTGATTGTGGAACTGCTGCCCTGGTGTTTGACAAGGGAATGTTTTAATTTAAGACTTAAGATGCTTTTGAGGAAGTTAAATTTACTGAGTGTAAATACGTGCTTGTCCACTGCAGTCTTAAATACTACTCTATTTCTTTTTTTTGGTTATTTTCTAGTCGTATCATGGGGTTTAGTGCCTGTCTTCTAGTTGGTTGTTGCAGTTTTTATCATTCTATGTGGCTCCCAGAACTCTCTTTTCTCAAACTGTCGATGTTGCCATGTCAGTTAAGTGTCAATAACCTGTTAAGTATCCTCCTTGCAATGACTATTGGGGGTAGCGGAGTGGGAATATTTAGTTTACTTTTTCTGATGTGCATCAGGGACTTCTCCTTAGTTTGTCGTGCAGAAGGATGCATGCTACTGTAACAAACTTGTAAGCTATTTCTAAAAGCGTTTTGGCAAATTCACATAAAAGAGTGAGTTTGGAGGAGGGAACCTAGCTACTGGGAAGGTTCTTAGCTACTGGGAAAGCTCATAGAATAAAATAAGTAGTGTATCAGTGTAGATGTTTATAATGGTGTGAGTAGAGGTACGCTATTATGGTATGTTTTGTCTTTACAGTATGTTGCTGTGGTGTTAAAAATACTATTACTTCTTGGCTATAATTTTAGTTCCTGTGCAATTGTGAGGTTCATTATTATTGGCATCTTTGCTACACATTTGTTGACTGCTTATTTTCTCAAGCTTCTGAATTACAAGCTGCTGAGACCAAACTAATTTTCTTATTTCTTCTTGGTACTTCAGGATAGAGTGTAAAGCTCCTATAGTTAATAAGTGGAGAGTTTTAAATATTATCTGAAGATGTATATGCAGTTTTGGTTGTAATTTCTGTGTTTGCAGATCTAGCTGCTTTTTTTTAACTCGGAATGTGAAAGTGATGAGTGTCAGTAGGAGAATATGTTGTAGTGTTCATACATTTTTTTGGTGGTGTTGTCCTTCCAGGTAAAATTCCGAGTGAAAAATACAGTTTACTTATCTATGATACTTAATCATAGAGTAGGAGCATAATGGGAAAGGGACTGGGAATGTGAAATAGTGTGATTCCCATCCCCAGTGGGCATCATTTAGTCTCTGTACAATTTTGAACACCTCAGTGCTTGACTAATTAACTTAATTAATAGAGTAATTGCACAGAAACAGTAGCGTAGACTTCGCACTCTAATGTGGCTGGATGTAATAACGATATGTTAGCTAGTGCTTATTTGAGCAGAAAGGAGGCTGTTTGTTAACATAGTGAAGGTTAGTAAATACAGGAATATTCTGGAACACACCATTAATACTTTTTCTTTAAAGGTTTCCTTTGTTTCCTTGTACATATGTTTTTATATGGCTTTTGAAAAATCCTCTTTGAGACTATGAGTAGATTGGAAATATACTGGTTCAGTTCATTTTTTTCCCCTCAAAATGTAATGCAAATGATTTTAATGCAAATGGCAGACTGTAAAACCCAGAAACTGTTTGCTATTCGAAGAACAGGGACAACACAAGCAGCAGCAGCATCCCACAAATACTTTATTTATAGACACTTATAGCACATAACCAAATTCATGATGCCTTTGACTTCTGTAGATGAAAAAACACAACAAATCTTAATATTTACAAAAATGAACAAGTGTTTTTCCTGTCTTATAGTCAGGGAATCAAGATTTCAGTTAAGTGAAGCTGTACAGCAAGTTTGCAAAGGGATTGAAATGATTCCTGGTGTGTCAGGTCAGGATGCTCATGCTGAAAAGGGGTGAAAATTACTTAATTAGATGCTTTTCTTGATTAAAAAATAAGATAAGCATGTAAGGAAGTATTAAGTAGTGGCTGCTGCTCACAGGTGACTGCTGAAGTAAATGCCTCTTCATTTAAATCTGAGAATCCAGTTGTAGTTGTGTTTGAAAGCAAGGATCAAGTTGCCTGTTTTCCTGTCTCCAGAACTTTCATCAAGCAGATGTTTAGGGGAAAGAATAAAAGCTGATTCTTCTTGGATTACCTGTGCCTTCGTTAATTCATGTAATGCCAAAAGAGCCATGCTATGTAAGAAGCATATGCCAGTGCTTGGTAACTGGTGGACACCTTCCCTGTGACCTAACTGTTCTTTGCAGAAGTTACTTGGCTTATGCATAAACTTTGTTGTAAAGTTCTGTCTGCTTTTGAGTTAAGGCAGTAGTAACTTACGGTCAGTCAAAATCTTTTAGGAAGGCATGGCTTGTTAGTAGTTAATGATTGTCTGTGGCAAAATCCTAAGGCTTCTAAAAAGTCAAGTACAGTACTTTAACAGTAGTTTTCAAATACAAACACAGGGGAAGTTAAAACTTTAACCCTATATACTCTATTTCTTTCTGTTTTGCCTGTGGGAAGCTATGTGCTAAAACTTTTCACTGGCTACCCAAATGGTTCAGGAGGACTTGGACAATTCACTGTTGTGATTCATCTGAGGGATGGAAGAGTTAGAAGTAGCTGGTAACTTTTATGGAAAGGCAGTAATGGGTCGCTGGGAGGGATTGCATCTTCTAGGTCCAACTGGACTGGTTTAAGACCATGTGAAATTTCTAAATTTAAAGTGGTGCTCACTTTGATTCTAGGTGCTGAGTAGTCTGCAGAAGGGAAAGACTACTAATAAAGTATTGACTTGGTGGCTTTCAAGAAGAGTTATAATTTCTGTTCTTTTTTCAAGTTCCTCTGCCATGTAGAAAAGCAAACGGAAGACTGATGTGGTTAGAGGAGTGTATTATCTCATTGTTTCCATGTGCTGCCCTGATTAGTTCTTTCTGCTTTAAAGGTGTGTGGGTTTTTTGAATACAGGCATATCAAAATGTAATAAAATACAAATTGCATTGGCCAGTTTTCTTGCTGTGCAAGAAATTGCTTGATTTTGCTGACAGCATATGTTGCTAGTGTTGAACTATAATCACTATTGAAACCAATGTAAAAAAATAAAATCTAAAAGCTTTAAGAACTGCTTCATTCTTCTGTTCTGCCACTGTCTTACAGCCGTCGCTTTTCAGTAGGTTGATTTAATAGTGGTAGTAGCTTCCAGTGTGGCAGTATTTATTAAGCTATTTGACATAGTGGTAAATTTTTTTCAGGAATGGGACAGAATTTACAGAAATCTGTTTAATGGACTGTCTTTAAAATACTGTAGCAAAAACATGAAACTTCATGTCTCTGAAAGAACTTTGAGAGGTTGCTGTGCGTTTTTCTGTGATCACCCACCCTATATTAGCCAGCACACAGTGAGGAAAAACTATTAGTAATATCATTACTTCTTTTACTAATTCCTGTGCAGATATGATTGCCACTTTCCTTAAAAAAAATAAGAATTAAAGGGGTGTGTGTTGATACTTTTGTGTGGGTTTCTTAGCAGAGATCGTATGTAGCAGTGTCCTAATGTTAAAAGGAAAACTAGGAATAGACAAAAGCAATAAATACAGCTTTTTTTAACAGGTTCTTGTGATCGTCAGCAGGTTATTGAGAAAATTGACTCCATATTTTCTATATACTGTTTCTTACTTTTCAACATTTCCTGTTTGTGAGTTCTTTGCAATGCCATTTAAGGTTCTGTACCATGTATTAGTAACCCTGAGAAACAAATGTACCTTATCTGATCTTGAATATGACATGTGGAGGCTTACATAGTGTCTAGCTTGTGACTGGATTTTTCTACTTCAGAACTTTAAAAGTTATACTTGAAAGTCTTAGCACATGTAAGTACTTATTAGGCAACTCATTAGGGACTACAGCAGAGGAGCTTGAGGTTTGAGGGCTGGGCAGGGGAAAGTATCATTCCAAAAGTTTTGGGACTGCCTTGTTCACGTGTGTTAGGACTAGGATTGCTCCTAAATAATTTCTGGAAATACCTTCTTGCCACAGAACATTCTTTCAGTCAGCTGAGATTATCCTGTTTCAGTTATTTTGTATGCTAATTTGTATCCTCGTGATTCAGTGTATATATATTTGTTGTTGCTTTTATAAAGCAGCTGTCATTTAAGCTTTCTTCCATTACTGTTGTTAGCTGGGCAGTCTCTGTCACTCAGCATTTTTGGATGCATTGAGTTCAGCATTTTTGAGGATAAGATTCTTCTGTATTTGTTGTTGTTCATAGAAGCAGATGTCTTTTACAAAGATGTATTTAGTGTAGATCGGATATATCTCTTACAAGTAATGCCTGCAGTTAAGTGTTTGTTTCTAACATAAACCAGTGGCTTAAGCATTTTGGTTGTACTCCCTACAATACTGTCAGTTTGATGCCTGTTATATAGCCACCTAGATCAGGAATGGCTGATAGCCTGTAAAACACTGGACCAAATCAATTAGCTTGTGTTTGTCTGGCGTATACAGTGCCTAGCAAACCTAGCTGTACCCTAGCTGTACTGGTTTCTTCAGTATGTATTCAATAATATGTCCCAGATGAACTGACAGGCAGAATAGCCAGTGTTTTCATGAGTCAGTCCGATGCAGAAGACAGTGCTCCATACCAGAAAGGAGATACTGTATTACCTAAATGGAGAAGCTTCTGAAAACAGGATCCTGTGCCCTTCTAGGTCTTACACAGAGCTGACAACCACTTGCGTAACATACTATGAGGTCTTTGGTTTGTGATTTGTTTCAGTACTCACTATCCTTCCCAATCTTGCTTTAAACTGTCTGAATCATTTCTGAATGGAAACACAGCAATGAAGGCAAAGGCTGTTCTAATCAAAAGGAGCAAAGTGGCCTTCAAAAGTGGTTATCAGCAGTATGTAAACTGAAAACATCCTTTTCATCCTTTGTTTCAAATTTTCTATTCATTTTTTTCATAAGAGTGAAGGCCTACTACTCCTTAAACTTTGAGAGCACTCAAGTGTTTGTTAATGCATGTGTGATACAGAATTATTTATATAGTTATCTCATAGAGAATACAGATAGTAAGACAAAACAGGTAACTGTTGAATCCACCCATGTGTTCACAGACTTTACAAAGCATTAAATCGTGGGGTTTTTTCCTTGGTTTTATTTGAAACCAGAATAACTTTGTAATTCTATAAGTGAGGTGGTAGGCTTTGGGTTTTTTGTGTGATTCCACTCCCCTTGCTCCCCCAACAGGCAGATCCTGCCCTATTCTTGAATATACTTAAAAGATGACTGGCAAATACTGTTGTTTGTTATACACAGTGACTATAATATGCTTCCTCATCACTGCAATCTGAAGTACTGAAAAGTAGACTTTTCTAGTGACATGCAAAATACAGGCATGACGAGAGGCAAAGATGAAATGGTTTCCTGAAAGGAACAGTTCTTTAGAAGTGGTCAAGGTTATTATACTACTAAAACGCCCAGGAACTTTGTCATGGACTACAGCTCTCTTATATAGCATATACAAATACCAAATTGGTGGGCAGATGGTAAAGCAAAGAAGATTTCAATAGGAGTGTGTGAAGTGAGAAATTATTATGAACAGATCAGGGAGCACAAGAAGACAGGCTTCATTGGTAAACCCACATATACAGTAGCTTTATGAATTACAATTTATTGTAGAGTTGGGGCTTAAAGCAAATGAGGTGACTTTGTATGTCTGTTCCTTCTAATGTGGGAACCTTATATATGTGTGGATATATATGAAGAAGTACAAAGGTAGTTCTTGTTGAGTTTTTTGAAAGTAAAAAGGTGGTTCGGGATATTCAGAGAAATTAGGAATGAAAATCAAGAGCTAAAATAACTTAAGCTGGGCTATCACTTACTCAGTTCTTCATCTCTGTATTTATATAAATGCATTGAAACAATACTTAGGACATTATCTGATTGTAATAATTTTTAATTAGCCAACTAATGGCTGCAGGTAAAAAATTTTACTTTTAGGAGGACTCTTTGTTTCTTTGAAGTTTCATTATATAAGATGCATTAAGAATCCAGTGCTGCTTTGCTGCCTATGTTTGTGAACTACCAGGTGCTCGCTACTAGTGGTGTTTTCAGCAAACATAAAACAGTGCAAATCCACTTAGTCTGAGTCCACGCTCCTCATCGTCTTTGCCAATAGCCTACAACCTTAGGCTGCAGATTGATCTCTGAATGAAAGGAATCAAATGTCAATTTGTTCCTAGACTAAACTGGTTAAAAGAAAATTAATTTTACAAGGAGCAAATAGATACCAAGCCTTATGCTAGTGATATTTAACTGTGAGTGTAAAATGACAGTGCAAGAATACCAAGGATGCAGCACACTGAGCTGAGACATCTTTGGCAGTTGTCAGGATTGGTTTGATGTGTTTTAAGTCAAGTGTGTTGCACAGAGCTATGATGATACATTTCTTTAGAAGATAAAATTTGAGCCCTGTGTGTGAGCAGCTAACAGAAAATACAAGCAGTGCTTTGTCATGAAATGAAAAATAAACACCAGCAAGAAAGGTGGAAGAGCTTCAGCAAGTTGTAGATCAGTCTTCTAAAATGGTGTGCAACTGTAAAACTTGTCATAGGCATCCTTCCATAGTAAAGAGGACCAAATGACCTTTACTGACCTTAGGGAACTTCCCAGTCACTGATGCAATTCAACAAAGTCCATGTCTCTGATAAAACACTAACAGAACTCTGTAGTTAGCAATGCTACTGCTGGCTACTCTTGATGTCTATGTGTAAATGGAAATCGCAGCTGCTAAACAAGTACAATGTAAATCAGTGAGTGCTGATTACAGTGGGCTGTAAAATATATAGACTTTATCACCACCCTGTTGAAAAGTTAATCTTGTTTATCGTTATTATAACGTGGATCCTCAAAACTTTAGGATGCAGCTTTTGCTGTCTTACCAAACAAAAACATAGTAAGTTATGCTGAGACTACTACTGGACTAGGTGTATCTTAAATCCTGAGATAATCTTTAAAGGTAATAAACATAGTTGCTAGAAGGGCAGCTGCAAAGCTTATTCTAGCAGGCCAATCTAAGTATCGTGCTGGCAAATGATTTTGCTGAGGGGAAAAATAGAAATCTAAATTGCAGTCTGTATGAAACCAACCCAAGCCTTCAGCACTATGAGCTGCATCTCCAGAGGCTTCTTTAAGTTGTCTGTCCAAACAGTCTTGTGGTGGTTAAACTAGTGAACAGTAATGGCATAGCAGCAAGACTCTTCAATAAAATGAGAACCTCAGAACTGTTTGCCATCCAGAATGGTACCCAGCAAGCCTGTTATTTCCCTGCTGTTTTTAACTGAGTTGTTTATGGATCAGTGCCCCTTTTTTGTGTTCAGATGATTAAGAATCACTGAGTATATGTAGATTGAAAATACTGGCATTAAAAATGATAGCTAGTTGCACCCTAATGAACTCCTTACCAGTGATTGGGCACTACTTGCATGAACTAGAATTACTGTAGGCTTCCTAGATAGCTCTGTCAGGCCATATCTTTAATACCATAACAACAAAAGTTTATTCTGATGTCCTGTTGGAAGGCATGTTGAACTGGTGCTGTTCACAACACAGCACTGAAATTAGCTGACAGATAATGCAGTCCTGGTAGTGTGCTGTCTTGAACAGCTTGCCTGGGTCTCAACTGCTAATCTAACACCACCAGGCAACCTCCTGCAGGTGTAATGTGGATATATTTACCAGGTTGATGGCCACCTAGCCATATGCCAGTTATGATCTGTTCCTATTCCAAGCCCCAAAACAGTAAAGATGATCTGCGAAGGGGAGAGCTCAGCAGCCAAGCTCAATATTCCTGCAGTGTTCAGAGACTTTCACAGTGCTTCGAAGTTACTGCAAAGGGAAAAAAAAACTGCATGGAAAGCCCTTAAGTGCTCTCCATCCATTTTGACTCCTTGATCTTTGATTTCAGTTCTCACTCAAGAGATTAAGTTCAACTTCTCAGCCTAATCACATTGATTAGGTGTTGGGCTTCAACCTCTTGGCCAAATTATTTTGATTATGTACCAGGCCCTCACACAGTTTTGATAATGGTGTTGCAAGTATCTATTCCATGTTTTGTCATGTTCGTTCTTTAGTTTTAGTAACATGCAATTCACTTTCATTTTAAGTGTATTTTAGATATAATCCAAATTTCATAGCCCCTTCTGAGGCTGCCTTGGCAAGTGATGACCTCTTCTGGGTGCTACAGGTCAGACCTCTGTTTATTTTAATCAAAAGTAAGTCCTTGGAGGTCACTTGCTGTACCAAAAGGAAAAGGAAGAATTAATTCTGCATTAATATAAACGTTCTCCCTCTGTTCTCAGATTCAAACTGATGATTCTTATAGTCCCGGTTTTTTGTTTGTTTGTTTTCCCTCTGTGCATCTGATCTTCACAGGGAGTCTTAATCATGTGTTAATTGGTACAAGGGTCATCTATCCAGATTTTGTAGTCCAGAGTTTTAATCAAGGTTCTTGCTGGTATGTGGCTTGGCTGCTGCCATCCCAGGATGGTGTAAACCCTGATACAAACTTGAATTCAGTGTGATACTCAGAGGGAAGAAATTTGTGTCTTCGTGTTAGACTGCTCTGTGTCGAGAAATACCATATAGGGTGCTGCCTAGCACCATGTTTTCTTCAGGCAGAGAGAGAATCTCTCTTGCCTGGTGCCTATGATGTGGTCTGATTTTTGTCACTAGTAAGCCATCCAGTTTTTAAAATCCTGAATAACAGATGCATCCAGGTGATTGTCAGCTTCAAATCCTCACCCCATTTTCACGAGTTAGTCTTAGAAAACAGTATGAAAACTTGCTGCATTGCTATAGAATTGACCCTACTATAGGCTTGTCCTCGCCAGGCTCTTGATTTTCTGGAGCAGAAGGCTTTGTGTGCTTTGGTCTAATTCAGTTACTAGTGAGTGTGCTTTGAAGGGTAAGGTCAGAAAGTTATGGTTGCCCATGTTTGGTCAAGGTAGCTTGAATAGGAGATTGCTGGGGAGCTGTTACAAAAGAAAGAATAGGATCTTCTGAAAGACTTGTTGACATGCTGGTACATACTGGCCACAAACTTAGTGTTGTGCTCTGATCTGTACTGGCCTGGGTACAAGTCAAGGGGATGAAGGATCCAACTTTGCTCAAAACTGTGATGTTAAGACAAGCGATGTATCACATCCTGGTAGATGCAGGAGGATTTGAGAGGAGGAGGAGTGCAAGGGCTATGTATCCTGAACTGCTGTGACTGGCAAGAAACCTCCTATTCTCCTCCCTGCCTTTCACTCTCTTGAAGTAATTTTAAGCTTATGCAAGGGCATGGAGGAAACATAAAAATCTATTTTTTTCAGTTGTTAAAAGTTTCTTACTGTTCCTTTGTCTTACTGTTCATTAAAGTATGTAAAGCTCTAGCTTTTAAAAACTAAATTGAACTGAAAACCTGAGGGTTGTTTTTAATTAGCATCTGGAGAAACACATTCTTAGTCTGACACTTTTTCAGAGTGATTTGTACACATTTTTAGGCATTTATCAGCACTTCTGCAATTTAATGTCTGAGTATATAAACATTCGGGTAGGAGGAAGCTGTTTGTCAGAACAGGGGGAAGAATAGGTGTTTCCCATTCCAGTCACAGGGAAGGAATTGATAAAAATGTACCTGTAGTTTGCTATGTTGTCAAGTAAGTTGAATTGTTCACTAAGTAACCAAACGTTTATCAGTCACTTCTGGGAGTTGTGCTTTCTGAAGCAGTCTAATTTGTTCCTGGGAAGAAGAAGCTGAGCTTGACTTAGTATTCTAAGTGCTCTACCTTCATAAGAAGTATGTTACTTTGAAATATTAGCAGATGAATACACATAATTGTTAGCTTGCATTTGTTTTTCTTTTTAGAAGGGTGGTTAAAATAGCTGAGTTATCTGATTTTCAGTAAGCTCTGGAGGCCAGTTCTCCTGTGGTAGCACCACAGTGCCACTTAGAGAGGTCACTAGGTACAGCTGTGCGGTGTAGTATTCAAATAATAATGGAAATTAATAAATGAACTATGACCTGTTTTAGCAACTTTCTGGTATGTGCTGGCTGAATGACTGGAGCATGACTGAAAAGCAGGGATGGTCATGGTTGATGGTAGAAAGGAGGAGGAAATCTGTTGGATAAATTAGCCAGCAATTCAGGGCTAGAATTACACTGGAGTCATCACTGCTAGACAGGAAGCTGCCATAGCAACAAAAAATGCTTTCTCTTAACGTTTCTGATTAGAAATGCTACCCATCCTCTTAAATGTGTACTTTGGGCTGACTTCAGAATTTGGAATTTGGAAAACATGGTTCCCTGAGGTGTATATTACCTTAAGATGCTGTAGTGTGTGCATGTGTACAGGCACATGTGAGCAGTTGTTAATTTGAAATTGAGAATTTGTTTGGGAATAGGGGAAACAGGAAAGTGTCTCTCTGTTTCAAGTAAGGAAGAAAGAACAGGTGGCAGTATAAGATAGGTTGTTCAGAAAAACATCATTAGCCTCAAGCACAGTGCTAAAAGTATAGAATCCTGTGCAGTAAGTGTTTATAATGCATCTTAATTGGCTTTTATTGTTTAATACATGGTAACTCATTGCTTCTGATTTTTTAGTGCTGTTTTTTTTGCTTAGCCTATTCATATTTTTATTTTGAATTATTTTTTTTCCTTAACTGGTATTGATGGATAGAATTTACCTTGCAGCTATTTCAGCAAAAAAAGATTTTTAAGCATTTACTGTTTAGGATTGAAAAATACAATAGTCTGAAAAATGCAATGTAACAGATATTACTTGTACATATATGCTTTTAACTTGCCCATGTATGCCTTTTTTACTGAAACAAGTTCTGGAGTATTTTGGGTAACTTAAGACTTCTAGTGTTCAGTTTGTCTTCTCTTACTTGTTCTGTAAAACTGTGAGGGTTTTTGCTATTGTAACACTAAATTGTCAGAATGGTTATCTTAAATGTGTTTAATGAAAACTGTTGTTTCAGCCATGGCTTTGATATATAAATTACTGTGGGTATAATACAATACAGCTGTTAATGTGTTCTTGAGGCATATGCGTTTCTCTCCCAGTTGTGCTACCAGAACAAAATTTGCATAAAATTACTGTCTGAAGTTTTTCTACCTTTAGAGTCTCCACATATGGTAACACTTCCATGTGCACTGCATGTGTACACTCCCAGACCATATGGATGTTGTTGATCAGTAAGCTCTTCTGGAAATCCCTTTTAGTACATGAATAAAAGTGATTTCTGTTGTTTTACTTATATCTCTATGAAAATGCCATTGATGTTACTTCATGCAGGCATGAAACACTGCTTTCATATCTACTGTACTTAACAAAACTATAGTTAAATCCATTCAGACTGCCAAAGTAGCGGCATTGCAACTTGATTTCCATTCTGAATCCCATTCCCATTTGATTTTTTTGTTTTGTATTTCTTATTACATGGACACTTTCTGAAAAGGAGAATATGGTCTTTACTGTAAGACAGAAGTGCCAAGGTGTGTTTTCAGATGTGTTTGCTTCAGTGCAAAATAGTTTGCAAATTTCAAAGGCTTCTACAGGAAATTAAGATCCTGTAAAATGAATTGCAATGCATTCAGTAAGATTTCCTGCTCAGCTCTTTCTATGTTTTTGGTGTAGGTCACTCCTAAGTGTTTTATCATTCTTGTAAAGAATGTCATGAAGTTATTCATAGTTAAATAGTTAACTATTGCCTCCTTTAAACCTGCTTTTCCTACTTAAAAGGAATGAGAAAGGCAGCATCACACATTCTGACAAGCTTTTGTTAATGATGCATTTAGTTCCGCTTTAGAGAGAGAGTTGTCAAGTGTAGTCTGGGAAATAACAGCAAACTAGAAACCTATAGGTGGGAACTATTTGTCTGGCTCTGTGTTACAGAGGTCTTACAGAGATGCAGTGACAATCTGATATGGATGATTACAGTAAAACAACTTGCTCTGAGAAGGCAGTAAACTGCTACAAATCTTTGTGTATGTTTTAGAAGATGCTGAAGCTACTATAATAATGACTTGCTCCTTAACTTTATAACTAAGCCTGATTGCCCTAGCCAAGCTTCAGACTCAGCAGTGATGGACAGTACAAATAGGCAGTGAAAAGTTCTCCTGCTGTAAATAGACAAGGTCTTGTGATTCCTTTGAAGCTGAAGTTAGATGGCCAAATGTCTTGGAGACCTGGTCTTTTAAGGGAAAAGGTGAGGGTAGCTGAAGAACCACGTTATTTGAAAATTTGGCTGGTAACTTCTAATAAGTGGACTAGTGCACGTAACAAGGTGATCTATTCCCATTTATATGAGGGCTGTGATACAGAAATGGACACTGAAGAGATGGAACAGAAGAATAGATAGTTACACATTCAGAGGATGATGAATAAAGCAATTTGATTAAAAGTTTATTTTGCTTCACTGATTTCTGTAACAAACCCAGTTTTTAGAAGATTTTTTTTCTAAGTTCAGCTGAATATTAACTGCTTTCATTTCTTTTTACACAGGTGTCAAACAAAAAATCAAACAGCACTCCTCCCCCAGCACAACTATCTAAAATTAAAGTACCAGCACCACAGACAGTACTGAAGAAGGAAAAGCGACAGAGTTCTTCAAGATTTAATGTTAGCAATAACAGGGAGCTTCAAAAACTGCCAGCTTTAAAAGGTATGTCTTTCTAAATTAGAATGGCTCTTGAGGGGCATCTTGGGCATGAGACAGAGAAGCATCTTGCCTATCATATTTCTTTTGCCTGGAAAACAGATTATGTGTCAAATATACACGTGCAAACTTGAACATACTTACTTGTATGCTCAAACACACTGGGCTTTTCTTCTTTCATTCCTTCTATGAGGATTTTCACTGTGTTGCCTTCTTGGCAATCAGTATGGGAAATATCTTTAAGTTTCTTGAACCCAGACAAATCTATGTGCTAGTGTATTCACTAATCTCCCATATAAAAGCAGACTATTGGGGCTCTCTATGTACAGTGTTGGTCATCTGTCCTCAGTGCAGCATGCTCAAACCCTACTTTGTACTAAAATATCTCTTGTCAGTGAGAGAAAACCTGCTCTGTCATTACTTGACTGCATATTGGTGTGTTTTTCCTGAGCATGGGTCAAGTAGAGTGGTGTCGTCTTAGTGATACTATTTTTTTTCTTTGTCAATTTTAAGGCTTTGTGATATTTTAGAATTATATTTACTGCCATCTGTGATGAAAAGATGAGGATGATGCATGATGCTCTTACTAACACAGCTTTTATCATCTTTATTCAAGCTACTGTCTGCTGTGTAGATCAATGTTTGCATAGTGTACTTACGGTAGCTAGTAGTAATGTTAGGATAAAAATTTCCAGGTGTGATCAGATACACTGATCTGTTGTTTATGAGCAACTGATTTGCTCTGAAGCTTTAGTTAAAAACAAACAAACAAAGCCCCAAACAAACAAAATTAAACAACCAGCACAAAAAAGGCCAAAGTACCCACACCTGTTTGAAAGTGTGGTGCATACTGCTTTCTAGTATTCAAAGCTGGCAGTGAAAGCCTAATAGATTGCTGAAATGTTGAGTAGTACTGTTGTAGGCAATGTGAAAATGTCAAGGGGTAAAACTCTTCCTCCAGTCATTGTTTTCATGATATAATGCATTAGTGTTTCTTGAAAATGAGGAACTTGGCTTCTCAACCCATGTGAATTGTGCTGCTTTTCAAACAGATCAAATTAGGCTGCAACAGTTTTCTGTTCACACAGCTTTTACAGAAAAGAATATGAAATATTGTCCATTGTGTTAGTAAAGCAGTCAAGATACAAGATGCTACTTAAAATTTTTCAAGACTTAACTGCTTTTTATTTAATTAGTGAATTTCAATCTATTTTCTTACATTTGTAAATAAGAATATTTAGCACCACAGACTATGGATAGCATGTCCTATCTTTCAAATGAACATAGTAGGTTCCTGCACAAGCTGTCACATCCAGGGTGTGACATAAGCAAATAACACTGAATTAAAGTAGTGATTTTTAATTTTTTTTAATAAAAACTTATACATACAGCCCCACTGATGGGCCTAATCTTCTGTTCAAAGACTCAGATGCAAAGAAAAACTTTAGTTACTTGGTCTAGAATATCCGTTTTGTCCTATTTTAAATAGTATGTTTCTGGTAGTGCCTGGAACTGTCAGCTCAGGGAGACTAGAAATGAGCGTGCAATTAGAAGTGGTGGACAGTGAGCTGGTAATGACAAAAACAAGTGCAGATGGTAGAGGGGGAAAGTAATCCATTTTAGCATGAGTAAGATGCAATTTTAGATCAGTTTCCTCCTTGGCTCTGTTGCAGTTTAAACTAGTAGATTAATGAAGGACAGAAGAATGCCTGCTTTGACTTAGAGTGGGGGGGGAAAAAAGCAGTAAAAAAAGGTCTTAAACTGTATAAGGTATATGCTAAGTGTTCTAGCATTTTTGCCACAACATACTTAGATGAGAAGAAATGGTAGAAGTATTGTTGTACATATACATTACATATTTGCCTTTCAGTCTGCACTCACTTCCTCCCCACTCAAGTGAAATGAAAAAGATCTTGAGCTTATCTCTGGTGGATGTCTGATGTTGTATGTGTGTCCCCAGGCTGTCGAGCATCAAACTTGTGATGAAATGCTGGTCCAATTGCTGTTCTAGTGAGGGGTAGTAATGACTTGATTTGCTAATAAAGCTACATCCAGTCTCATGGCTCATTGCAGGTGCCTGTGTAATTGTTGGGCACTCTGCACGTGCTCATTTGTGACTTAATTCCCAATTATTAGGGTTGCTGAAACACCGTTGGCCAATCACCCTGTGATAAGATAAAGTGACTTGATGTGTGTTCAGTGGGTCAAGTGAAGCTGGGAAACATTATTTTTAGACAGCTTTAAGTGTTGTTTAATGTTTGTGTCTGGACAGGAGTTAAAGTGGACTGGCAGGCTGCAATTTAAAGAACTGAGCTGATTAAGGCAGGTCTGAGTTACATGAAGTGCTGGGAAGAGCATAGGTTAGCTTCAGGTTAGCTATATTTAACCAGCTTATAAACTCCAATTACTTGTAACAAGTGGCTGTATTTCTATACCTACAGTACCTGGGAAACCTTTCTTCTAACTGTAGAAGACCAAGAGATGTGTATTTTCTTGATCACTGTTGGTTTGACTGTTTTGTGGTGTAATGTATGTCACATGAGGTTGTATTTTAAGCACATCATATAGAATGAGGTTTTTTTCTGCATACTTCAGTGTCTGTATTAGACTTGTGAAAGCTTGTAACTGGTAAGGTCTACGTGGCCAGCAGTGTTGCTGAGATAACCACCTTCTGTGGTTATAACCACCTATGGCTTCTGTGCCATAGGGCTGGAGTTGAGGTCACTGGATCACCTGAACTGGTGGGAAGGGAAAGGAGGAGCTGCCAAAGTAGGTCTTCATAGAATCATAGAATGGCTCAGGTTGGAAGGGACCTTAAAGATCATCTAGTTCCAACCCCCCTGCCATGGGCAGGGATGCCAATCATTAGACCAGGTTGCCCAGGGCCACATCTAGCCTGGCCTTGAACACCGCCAAGGACGGGGCATCCACAGCCTCTCTGGGCAACCCGTTCCAGTGCCTAACCACCCTCCTGGTAAAGAAATTCCTCTGAATCTCCAACCTAAATTTCCCCTCCTGCAGCTTATAACCATTTCCCCTTGTCTTGTCACAGTTTAAGAACCTAAAAAGTCTCTCCCCTTCTATCCTATAATCCCTGTTTAGGTACTGGAAGGCAGCTATGAGATCCCCTCAAAGCCTTCTCTTTTTAAGGCTGAAAACCCCAACTGTTTCAGCCTTTCCTCGTAGGGGAGGTCCTCCAGTCCTTCATCAAGATTTCTTATTTAGGAAATACTTACTGATCTTCACTCATGCTGCAAAGTTTCTCTTGGGCATTGCACAGAAGTGCTGATGATTGTCTTCTGGAAATATGAACCTGTTTGCCCTGGTGACTGGTATTAGTGTGATATGATTTATATTCATTGGAGCAGCTTACAATTAACATTGTACACCCTCAGTTTATTCAGGAAATGGCGAAGCAAGATAGCTCAGATAATGCAAAAATAAAAGGGAATAAGTTACAAGTTAAGAGGCTCTAAGAATAGACATGAACATAGAAAAGTCTCTGAAGCAATTGGTTTGTGCAGCATAGAGATCCATATATTAGCGAAGCTGCAAGCTGGAGCTCCCTACAGCACAGTATAATGCAACCTGATTTAGTGCAGGTAGAATAGGTAGCTTGTCTGCCCACAGATAATCCAGAGGTATCTCTGGAGAAGTGCATTCAGAACTGTCTGAAATGTCTTGAAAAGATCTGCTATTTTCACCAGAAAAGAAAAACTCTGTGGTAACAAACTTGTGTTAATTTCTGCATATCCAGTTCTCCTTGTTAGCTAACATTCATAGTGCAGGTAGCTTGGCTACAGAAAGTTGTTTTTTGAGTTGTTTATTGAGGGCAAAAAAGTACTTATTGTATGTTTTGTTTTATGATTTGAAAACTTTCAGCTTTAGTTATACTGAAGGTAAATGGCAAAGGGTGTTTCTTCCTTCAGAAACTTAGCAGTTTCTGCAGTTTTGCTTTCTTAAGGAAACAGTTTGTAACTTAGGATATATTGAAATTTGCTTACAAATTTAAGATGTGTTCTGTATGAGCTAAACAGCAGAAGTGTTCAATATGAATATTTAATGAATCTATTTTAGAAGTACCTTATCTGACCTTGCGCATGTCTGACCATTGACACTGAAGGAGTTTGTGTTCTTTGCAACCGCCCACTTCAGCTTTATGCAGGAAGCTTGAATTCATTGTTAAATTATGGATAACTTTTTCATGATTAATTAGCAAATAATTCTATGAGTGTCTGTGATTTAGTTTGCTGTGTGCTGGCAGTTATTTCTGATGATGTTGATGGGTCAACTTCACTTTTTGATTCTGGTTTGTCCTATGAACTTCTGACACCGAGATATGTTATATACTGGAAAAAGTTCTAGAGCTTGATTATGTGACGTACATGTGCTACTCATCTAGCTGTGTTCATTCAGTTTTGAGAGGAAACTTGAAAGTGTGGTGATATATTATGAACTATATGCTTGTTGCTTGTGTGCTTGATGCCTACAATAATACACTTTCACTTCAGCTTTCATGGAGTTAGTATACAAAGACCATCATACAGGTTGATGCTGAAATTTATGCCCCAAAAGGCTCTATGGAACTGCTCAGAGACAAAGTTTTAGTCTTTAAGCAGCGAGGTATTTGTTTCAAGCAACGTTAGGGAACCCCCAGCTCGCGCTGGACAAAGAGTTCCAAAGCAGTCAGTGAAAATCAGACTATTTATACAATTTACATGAGAGATTACAACATCTTTACATGCATATTCATATTATTGCAACATCTAATTATAATATTCATAGCAGGCAGGGTTAAAGCAGAGTCAGGGGCGGAGTCTTCATTTTGGGGAGATTCTTGGTGGCACATCCTGTTACTTCGTCTTTAGGGATCATGGTTTTGCTCTTTTTCCTCAGGCAAAGTTTTGAACTTTTCTTGATTCTGC
>VWZX01000694.1:0-42992 GCA_013399015.1 Galbula dea
AACAGAGTCAAGGATAAAGTGTTCCATCACCTTTCCATCCATCATCTTTCCAGGGATGGAGGTGAGGCTGACTGTCTAGAGTTAGCCAGCTCCTCCTTCTTGCTCTTTTTGAAGACTGGAGTGACCTTTGCCTTCCTCCAATCCCCAGGCACCTCTCCTGTTCCCCAGGACTTACTGAAGATGATGGAGAGTGGCCTGGCAATGACTTCTGCCAGCTCCCTCAACACCCGTGGGTGCATCCCATCAGGACCCATGGATTTATGGGTGTCCAGATGGCTTAGCTGTTCCCTAACCCAGTCCTCCTCAACTAAGGAAAACTCCTCCAGTATCCTAACATCATGTGGGGCCTCAGGGGTGTGAGGCTCCTGAGCACAGTCTCTAAGAGTATAGACAGAGACAAAGAAGGCATTCAGTAACTCCACCTTCTTTGTATCTTCTGTCACCAAGGCACCCACCTCATTCAGCTGGGGTGTACATTGCCTGGACTATTCGGTTTTGGGGCAATGTATTTGAAGAAGCCTTTCCTATTGTCTTTGACCTCCCTTGCAAGGTTTCATTCCAGAGAGACGTTAGCTTTCCTAGTTGCCTCCCTGCAACCTTTGACAACAGTCTTGTACTCTTCCCATGTAGTCAGCCCCTCCTTCCATGACCTGTAGAATCTCTTCTTCCACTTCAGCTTGCCCAGCAGTTCCTTACTTAACCAAGCAGGTCTCCTGGCTCCCCTCCTCGATTTTCTACGTGTTGGGATGCTCTGATCTTGAGCTTGGAAGAAGTGGTCCTTGAATGTTAACCAACTCTCTTGGGCCCCTTTATCTTCTAGTACCCTGTCCCATGAGATTTCCCCTCGCAATTTCTTGAAAAGATCAAAGTTGGCCCTATTGAAGTCTAGGGTAGTGATCCTAGTAGTTATCCTGTTCCTACCACACAATATCCTGAATTCTATAATCTCATCGTCACTGCAGCCAAGGTTGCCCTCAACCTCTACTTTTTCAACCAGACCCTCCTTGTTAGTGAGTATCAGGAGAATAATTTGAAAATATACCATTCTGCAGAATAATTTGAGGTTTTCAGAGAGAAGTTTGGAAGGTAACTCATGTTTAAATATTTAAGAAAATTTGCCTGTAAAGTCTTAAGTCTACCAAAGGAAGATTGAAAAAAAAGTAATAATTCAAGGACATGGAACTGAAACAAGACAGAATCATACCAGATATGAGATCTGTTAATTTTTGAGTGATTAACCATTGCCAGTTGGACTCAGAGTGCAATGATATTGGAACGTTAATCTAAACAGGAAGAATTTGAAAGAAACAGCTGCTTGTGGTTAGCAGTGGACAGAGTCTTTTGAATGGGTATTAAAAAATATCTGTTCAGCAGGAGGTGTGAGAAAAATAGAGATGGGAAGAGTGAGGATATGTTTCATGATGTGAGCTGAATTAATGGAATATATGAACAGGAAAGTGTGTTCTCTTTGTCAGTAACACTGTTCATTTACCTGAAGAACTAATGGAAGAGGTGCATGCACTTCATAAAGCACAGCTGAGCAATAGCATTTTTGTCATGAAAGTCAGAATGCACTTAATAGTGCTGCAGAGAAGATATGTAGACATGTTTTATAAGCGTCTAACTGAAGCCAAGGAGCAGTGTTACAATGATGCTTAAACACCAGTTCATAATGAGAAATTGTGGTGCAGAGGAAGAAGCCATCACTGCTAAACACATATAACACAGAGTCATGGCACAGGGAGAATGGATAACGAAATGAAGGAGTAACCTAAAGGAAATGAGTGCTGCACAGCGCAAAATCGGAACATTAAAACATTTCACAGAAGAAATGCAAAGAAAAGGAAAGACAGCTTTTGTGGCATAATGAGCACAGAATTTAGGATTGCATTGGTCTGGTACAGCCCTTCAGAGTTGCTGATTGCAGAGCTGAGAGAAGACTAAAGCCCTTTAATTTAGGTAGTGCATAGCTTAGTAAGGAAATTCAGAAAAGAAAAGGATAAATAACCATTTGAAAATATTTCTTTCATATTCATTTGTCTGCCTGTAGGGTTGAGCATAAGGAAACGGGGTTTTATTGAGGTAGTAGTGAAATATTTAAAGGAGAAAGATTTTCATTCTGATTGGGGATGTAGAGAGAGATTAATCTTTTTTTTGAATAAAAAATTGACAAAGGACTTGAGATAATTTTTTAAAGGTTTGGCTTCCAAAGAATAAAAATACTTATTTTTCAAAGTATTGTATGCAAGAGAAGCTTTGGCAGAAAAAAAGAAAACTAAATTTACCATAAGAAAAAAACGAGGGAAGACATTCTGATAGATTGTAATTTAAATTTAAAATCTAGAGGTGCTGCACTTACTTGAAGATACAAATTTTACAAGCTCTGTCACTAAAAAGATAAAGTTCAGATAATCACAAGAAGGGCTAAGCAACAGTAGACGTAAATTACTTTTGTTTCCTTAGGAAAGCCTATACTGTGGCCTGAAACTACAGATACTATATAATGATTTAGTAGTCTCAAGTCCTCTGCTTTAAATAGTTTCCCTGAAGAAAAGTTGTCTGATGTTCTGTGTGTAGCTTAGAGTGCATTTTTTTGCAGCCCACTGTCATACATAGTATTGTGTATAGTTCAAAAAATACTTCCATTTTGTAGTAAAGTCCTCAAAAGATTATGAACCTTTGATTTTTATGGCTGTTTTTATTTTTCTGTCAAGAATTGTAAAATTCTACTCTCATTTCCATTATTCAGCTGGTGCTGTGTGATATTTGTTCTTACTTTTCAAAAAAAAGGAGTTAAAACTTCTTTATATGTATAAAGTATTTTCTTATTTATATACACCCACTGTGTATCTCTAGACTTGTCTTTACACTCACAGCTTTTGTAGTAGACATCCTGTGCAGGGTATTCAGTTTATCTATGTCAGATCCTCAAGGGCCATGGCTTTTGCCAGACGAAGCACTTTTGATTTTGAAGCTGATGAAATACAGTGCTATTATTGATCTGTGCATGACACAGCCTGTCTCTCTGCTGGCAGAGTGTAGCAACATTTATCCAGGAATTAGTGAAATGTCACTTGGATCATGTTCATAAGGTAAACTGTGCAAAAACCAGGATCCAAGCTGAGAATCCATGAGGAATTGGACGTGACTTTTTTACTCCTTCGTCCTTTCTTCTAGGTCAAGTGGTATTTGTTAAAACAATATCTGTGTTTTGAATTAGGTGTTGAAGAAAGTATGATTATCACTAGGAACATCTTGTACAATATAGTCACACTGTTGTTTTACTCAGTTTTTTTATGTCACTTGGGAGAACAGTATTTTAAGTTGTTGAAAGTTAACTGAACATTACAAGTCTACAATTTCTGTTATGTTTGTAACAAAATGACAGTGCCTGTACAGCTCCAACCAGGAAGCTCTGTGCATTTATGGAATTTAACTTTCTTGCTTCACTTTGCCTTCAGAGATGTGTGGCAATACATGTTTGTCATTAAGACCTCAGTAATCGGTAGCATTCACAAAGAGTGATTGTTTCTACACATAAAACTGCCAAAATGCTGATACTTACGTGTTTTGTTTATGAACCATGATTGAAAAAAATGGCAATGAAAAGGCAAGCTTCAATATACAGTTCATCTATTTGTAAAGGGTCAAATGTGACTTTTCCAGGCATTTTTTAGAAGTAGTGTTTCTGCTGTTATCTGCAAATGGATGTTGCACCTTCTTGTTAAAAAAACCCTGAAACTATTATGTAGTGTAAAAAAGACAAAGTGGCAGTTCTTAATTTTAATTTTCTGTTTCTAAATCAGCTTTAACAGTAACAATTTGAAAGTTAGCCTTGAAGGAAAAAAAAAAATTATTGTGATATTTGCCAGTATTTTTCAGTTTGAACCATTGAAATCCTTAGAAAAGTCTCTAGATAATTCAATTTAAAAATTGTTTGTTAGTTAAGAAGAAGGTTTTATTGAAGTTAGCACTTTGAGTTTGGCTATGTTGGGATTTTTTCCAAAGTATAACAAGGATTTCGGTTTCTTTTTGTAAAATAATTTCTGTAGTTTGAATTCCACAAGACCAAATCAAGATTTAAATGAAATACTGCTTATGAATAACCACTGAAATGTACAATCTCAACTTTTTAAATTTTTTCACACGATTGTACATAAAAACATAGTAAGCCAAGAGGGGTAAAGTTGTTGGTCATGAAAATATATTTGCATACATCATGCATATATTTTTACTTGTTTTCCTGCCCTTTACAACATTGACATCTGTGAGATATAAACAAAAGAGTTGTGGCCAAAACAAAAAAAATTGCAGTTAGTGTGGTAGGTGAGTGTTTCAGCTTGTGGTTGTGTTTATTTTGCGATAGGTCACAGATTGGGTGAATACCAGTGTGTGTTTCTCAGGAATGTGAAGATGGTGTTTCATAGCATTAAGGCCACCTGCTTGTCAAATCTACCGGTCTTCACAGTAGAACGTACTACCAGTGAGACAAAAGGAAGTGGCCTGAAGTTTAGGCTGGATTTTAGGAAAAATTTCTTCACCAAAAGGGTTGTCAAGCACTGGAACAGTCTCTGTAGGGTTGAATGAGTTATTGTATGAGTTATTGTATTATATGGAGTTATTTAAAATACATATAGATGTGGCACTTATGGGCATGGTTTAGTGGTGGACTTGGCAGTGTTAGGTTTACAGTTACACTCTATGATCTTAAAGGTCTTTTCCAATGTAAGATTCTGTGACTAGCCATACCTCCAGTTTCACAGGCTTTGGAAAGGATTTACTCTGGTGAGTGAACTGATCTTGCTATGCTCAGTTACCTGCTCATTTATTAGTTGAAAGGTGATCCTGTGGTCTTTATGGTATTATGTACCTCAACAAGAAATGTGTGACACTGTCTGTACTTTATTTCAGTGAAGCAAGCAGAAGAGAATGTGGGACGTACTAAGAGACAATAGTTGTAGGTGTGATTCAAACTAGGACATTGAATTGCAGGGATTGGGCAGAACTACAATGTTGTCCTCAAACAACATGTATGTGAAAATAATTAGTTGCCCAAGTGAGTCATAAGATTGCTGATAATCATGGTAAAGGGAGTGTATATTCCATTTTATATATTAGACTGGAAACATGGGTTTTACTTATGATGGTCTGTCTCTTCAGCTATTTAATATGGAATATAAAGAGCAGTTTACCCTAAACTGTTCATTTATGCTTGTAATTTTAGCAAGGGTTTCAATGATAGCATAAATTACAAATTAAAGATAAGACTGGCGGGTTTCATTTACAAGAATCCAGGGATGAATTACCGCTTCAATTTATATGCAATTAATTGTAGTGATAATTCATGATTTTGAAAAATACTCTTGTCTTTGCATTCTCCCCACGATGTCTGTCTTCAGCTTCTTCATATCTCTCAGAAGTAGGTACTAACTTAGAAGTGGCTACCAATATGTCTTTATTTTCTTACATAGTATAGTAAACAATACATCAGCATTTGTGCAGTATTACCGTTGTGTGACTAAAAACGTTCCAGGTTTTAATCTTTTTTTTTCAACTTTTTTTGTGTTTTTGCATTTTTGTCCTGCTGTATGAGAACATTGAACTTTTCCAGTAATTAAATTTGTTAATAGAGTTTACACTTAAATTGTTTTGCCTTTACCCAGCTGTCTACATTAAAAAAAAAAAAAAACCAACGAAGCACTCCCCACACTTCTGAGGACATTTTTTCAGCTTTTGTTGATAGTCTGAAGCAGTTACAAAGAAGATGCTTAAATGTTTGTTAAAAATTAAGTATAGGGCTATCTTTTTAAATTTTGTTCCTTGAATATTACAACCCACTTCTATGAATGCTTCTGTTGTACATATTTTAGTAATGTTTATCTCAAAATACTTAATATCACTTCCTCAAATCTTTGTGTCTTTTAGACGTGTTTTCTGTAGGTTGACAGAAAATGGTCCTTAACAGCTGAAAAGTTGGTGTTTAAGCAAATGAAAACAATATGTAAACAGGAGGAAAGAGTATGGGAGATGGAACAGCTTTCCCCAAAAGAACAGAATTTCTGCCCACTTATATTTGAGATGCAGAAGTATTTTAGTAGAAAACTATTCACTCTCTAAAGCAGATGGAAATGAGAATAGGTTAAATTAATATTTCACCATTCCTTCAGCTGTTTTGTTTCTTTCATTCTTATATATTCTTTCTAAAATAATTTTTTAAAACTATAAAGCTGTATGCTTTGGAAGTAAGTGGGTAAATCAGAAGAAAGTTTAAAAACAGTCTTTAAAATAGCATTTTCATTTTGGTTTCTCTGTATTTTATGCGAGCTATACAGAAAACAGATGGAAGCATTATTAATTTTTTCCCCCAATGAGTTTTAGTGCAGCATATTTGTATGTGTTATCTGAAACATATGAATACTTAGTATTGCTGCTGTTAAATTTGTAATGAGTTGTAGGGATTGTGAAATTCCCTGACTGGCTCTCATGGAAGTAGTTCATTTGCAGTGCTTAGATGTGTTAAGATTAAGCAGGGAGAATATGGCAAGCACTATCCCTGACCCTAGATGAAAAATTCAAATTTCTAGCTTTATGAGTTTACCCCAACTCTCATGTTTGGCAAAAATCAGATAAATACTGTGTAACCTTGGAAAAATCTTGCAATAGAACCTGGTCCTAAATATAAAAGATTGCGTTGATTCCATATCTTATATTGAAAATTCTCTACTAGGTACAAATGTTTGGAAATCTTGGGGCAGGTTTTATGCATTGGATGGAAACCTTTGCTTCTATATAGCAATACTTAATGTGTATAGGCATGTTAGGTGTTGGACTACCCAAGTCAAATTATTTGTTTAAATAGCAGTGCTGGGTACATGGAAACATTGGGTTTGGACTTCAGCCACATCTTCAAAACTGGCCTGCTCTTAGATATTTTCAGGTGGGCAAAGTGTTTGTGAGATGTTTCTGGTTATATTTTCATTTTTAATTTAATTGTACTAAAACTTAATGTACTGTGTTGTGTCTATGTAAATATTAACACATCAAATAAGAAAGTATGTGAGATACAGTAATTATACTATATTCGTAAATATTTTTCTTTCTAAGAAATATTATTTTTTTAAGTTCTGCCATTTTTTCATCTGGAAACGTTAAGGCTTTACATGCAAGTTCCTGCATATCTGTATATTCTGTCAGTTTGCTTCTCCACAATGGAAATTCAGTCCTTACAAAAATTAAAGCACATATTTGTGATCATATAATTGATCATAATGAAACTACTTATCTAAGTAATACTACGTACATAGTTACCAGTCCTTATATTGCTTTGAAATGTGCAAGGACAGATGGGGTGCTGCATCTGCTTTAGTACAAAAGCAAGGCTAGTGTTCCTAATGTGTACAGAATTTAGGCATGGGATACAACAATGAAATGAAAGTGGTGCAAAATGTAATCTAAAAGAGGATTACTGCTGAAATGGTGAAAAATCTTTATCTTTTAATTGGTGTTATCATTATACAGACGATGTTTATGACATGTTTCAGAAGTGTTTTCATCATACTAAAAATTGTTACCTATTTTACTACTAACTGGTTCTTATTTTCTGTAATTTATTTTAAAAATCATTGTGCACAAATTTGCAGTTCTATACCCAGGCTTGTCTGTTATTTAACAGCAGATGATTTTCTTGGAGAATATTATACTAAATCATTTACACATGAGTATTTTTATGTTTCTCTAGAATAGATACATGTATTCTGTCTTAATCAATGTCATATTTTAATTCTTTACAAAAATAAGAAGATAGAACAACCCAAAATTTAAAATGGACCTAACTGTTTAATTTTATTAATTTTATTTTTTATTATTTTGTAAGATTCCAGAACAAATCACAGAATCACAGAATATTAGGGCTTGGAAGGGACCTTGAAAGATCATCTAGTCCAACCCCCCTGCCACAGCAGATTTTCCTAGACCAGGTCACATAGAAACGTGTCCAGATAAGTTTTGAGTATCTCCAGAGAAGGAGACTCCACAATGTCTCTGGGCAGTCTCTTCCAGTGCTCTGTCACCCTCACTGTGAAAAATTTTCTATTTGTATTCACACGGAACCTTCTATGCTTCAGCTTACAACCATTGCCCCTTGTCTTGTCACAGGGCTTCACTGAGAAGAGCCTGGCCCCATTCTCCTGACACTCACCCTTCACATATTTGTAATACTAGGCTTTTATAATTTGTAGAATAAATTTAGCTATAAAATGGCTGAATTAAAATTACAAGCAAAACGTTTGTTTATGAAGTGATATACTGTAAATAGCCCTTTATAAATGATGATTACCATGATCAGTACTAGCACATGATTAAGATGACATTCAAAGTCTTTGATAAGAGTCGTTAGTGATTACAACTGTATTCCCAATAACAGCTGAATTTATAATTTGTGTGTGTGAAAGGGCCATTTTGTAGATAATAATGTAAGTGCTGCTTTCATAAAGCTGATGAACAGCAATTGTGTTACAGTGACATTATCAGTAGGACAGCTATGTTTTTTCTTTAGTAAAATATTTGAGATGAGAGAGATACCTCTTATCTGCATGCTGATATCTGTATTTCTCTGCTGGGAACTAATTTAAACACTTAATGGGAGATTGACATTTTCAGTGCCTTAAACATCCTTAAAAGCTGCTTTGTTCATTGCAAACCATATTTAGTATGACCTCATAATAATGTAGCACACCTCAAGTGTCATGCTTGTCTTTACTATGCACATTGGAGCTGTGTTCATCTATACTAGACAACTGCACTTCAAGGAAATTTTTTTTCTTGATAGGCAATTAGCAGTAATTAGGAAGATTCACTTCAGTAAGATGTCAACATGAGATTGTTTTAAAAAGTTGAATGTCAGTGGCTTTAAAAGAGGGGGTTTTTCTCCCTGGCACATAGGTATGGGATGTAAAACATGAAATGTTAATTTAACTTTTCTGCTTATTATTCATGCACAATATTATTTTGTCATTCAGGTACTACATTGACAGAGTGCAAAGTGTGTTAAAATAGTGCTGCTAGAATAAAAAGAGGATTAATCTACCATTGGCCAATTAGCCAAAGGGTACTTAATGGTCTCTAAAGGCTACTGAAGTCTAACAGCTAGCTAAAGCACTGGCAAAAAGTCCTCTATATTACCTTCATTTACTTGACATTTTGTGAAACAGTCAGCTGCCGATAACTGCGTTTGACTGAAAAGAATTTGTAACTCAGTGATACAGCAATTTTTACTAAAATTTCAAAAGAGTAAATGAAAAGTTTTTCTTGTTTTTGAGGCTCTTTGTTTCAGTTTAGGGATAGGATGTTAAGTCACCAAAGACTTGTTTCATATTTTGTCATTGTGTCTGGAATAGTCAACCTCTTAAAGCACTTGTTTGAAAAAAACTTTTTACGGAATTGGAGTTAATTGTGTTTGCTGTATATACTCGCATTAAGTATGGGACACAGTTGGCTTTTTAGTCTGTTATGTATGTTTTCACATTTTCAGATAGCTACACACCATCTTTATTAATTTTACCTTTTTTTCTGTGACCATCAGGCAGAGGTAGGTTTTGATTAAAGAGAACGAAACAAGGTCAAGATTAGTGGAACTGACTCAATAAATTTTGCCTTGGATATTGTAAATAAATTTATCATTATGTTATAATAATATTTGATAGATTATGCAAAATCATAAATATCTAACTCTGTGCCTGCAAGTATGTCTTGAAACGTTCTTTCATGATTTAAGTGTGCAACAAATACTGCTTATCTTGTATATTTCTCATGATTAAGCTAAAGGTGTGAGAAAATAGAATTTGATTTAAAACCTTCAAATGAGCAGTTTGAGATTTTAAAATAGAACTTGGTATAGGAGTTTGCATATAGTGAATGTGTTTTATTACCTATGATAGGAAAGCTTAGAGATAAGAAAAAGGTGTGTGTTGACTTCAGGTTTCTTACAGGCATCACTATAGACAATGTAATGTTTTTGCCTGCCAGGATTTTAGGATGGGAAGCTTCATAACAAATATGATTTTACACATCTAAGGATATTTTATATTAGTTACAGTTAGATTACAAAATAAGTAGTAAAAGGTTATATCATTGCTTAAAAAGGGTTTTAAGAATACCTGCTTTACATACTATTCTATAATTATGCCTAAAAATACATTCCATGTAGTATATTCTGCATATATAAATGTATGGGGTCATGTACAGCACTGGCAATGCAATATCAGCCACCACAAACAGAGATGTAATTTTTATACATGCCAGTTATAGTAGGAGCGTGGCTGCTGTAAACTGAGCTAGAAGCTCCTCACAGTGTTATTGTTATGCCAAGGAGCAATAGGCCATTCAAGGAGCTTCCTACATTAATCCACTGGGCCTTCAATGTAGCTGTCATTCTGAGCAAAGGGCTTATGATAAAAAGCCTTGCTGAGTCACTGGAAGTTTACATTGACTACATAGAAACTGAGATATCATCACTTATCCTTTTCTGTACAGCAGCACAGAGTGCCATGGGTATACCATGGGTAAGGAGATTAAGATAGATGGATGCTAAAATACGGAATCTATAAACATCTGTTAAAACTCTGGAGGAGGTGCAACAGACAAGGGCCACTACAACATGGTGGAACAGCAGTAGCCTGCCTTTACCAACATATGGTCTAGCTGTTGTTTAAGATTCTAGCTTTCATCCTGGTGACCTGTTCCCCTGGAGTAAATCCTTTTTACTCTGTCACTCAGGATTTGCGAGCATAGTAGCACGCACACAAAAAAAACCCTTGTGTCTATAAAAAAGGAAAAAAGAACAGAAGACTTGACTGTAAAACTTAAGAAAGTAGTGAGTGACAGCAGGGTAATGAACTTGCTTCTTAAGTAAGTGCAAGGAGTATCTTTTAGCATAAGTATCTTGCCTGGGACCAGGGGGTATTTTTCACATCCTACATAGATTTATATAGAATTTTCACATACCCTTCCAATATAATGCAAATAGAAGAATAATGCATTATAGTTATCAACCCTGTAACACCATTTACATTGTCTTCAGAGATGTTAAGAGACAACCTTTTTTGTTTCTCTGATTCCAGCTGCATGTCTGTCTTTGTCTGTGTTTAAAAGTTGGAAGGTGTTTGTCTTGTCCATTGTATACTACTTTCACTTCACCCCTGTAGTTTTGATGCTGTTTCTCAATTTGTGTACAGTCATATTTAAAATAACTTTTTCTACGTCCTCACTTAAATAAATTCTATAACCAGTGTAGCACTGTCCTCTGTGGCACCTGTCCCACGGAAGCCCTTTTTTTTTACATTATGTTTGCTGTCATTTTTGAGAATGTGGTCATTGTAATCACAGCATTATAGAACAGATACATTTTTGGCAGTAGCAGTTGCTTAAGAAACTTCTGAGAGCCACAGGCTATCTTGGGTAGATATGGGGGCATTTCTAATTTTAATCAGAGATATTGATCTAGCTATGATTTTTTTATTTTCTTTTTATGAATAATTTATTATAGAGACACTGAGTCATGAAATTCTGCATGTAGAAATGTTGGGTATACTGAGCAAATTAAGATAATCCTCACATCTTTGTAATAGTATATCTTTCTTTAGCACTACCGTGGTAGTACTTACTGTTGTTTTTAAAGCAGTTGTTGCTTGTTAGAGTAGTCTGACTATTAATTGTGAGAATAATGTGTCATATTAAGGAGTAGCCAATTACAAAATACCTTAACACTATTTATCTCTTGTTCATAATGTCATCAGACTCAGAAGAGAATGGAAATATTAACCCCTTTACTATAAAAAGTACTTAATTGAGATACGTATGTAAACTGCCCATTGTCTTTAATAACTGCACTTGTGTGAAATACTGTTCAGAGTTTTCATTTTAAATAAAGGATGCATTTTCTGTTATCCATGATACTTTTTTAAGCTAATGCAAAATCTGCAAGCATTGGCATGTCATTCATAATGGTAGTAAACGTGACCATAAGTAGTTTTCCTTTTATTGTGATATATTTGTGATCTCCAGATAATCAGTGTGGAAATGTATGTATTTATAAGCATGTGTATATAAAAAGGGGTTTTTAGTAACATCAAACAGTACAAATTATGTTTTTGAGTTAAATAAAAGACTTGGAAATAGAATGCTATCTTTAACTTTCTCTCACCCATGTTTTTTTTTGTGTCAACATTATTAGGCACACAATTAGTTATTTCAAGCTCTTGTATCTTCTCCAGCTTAACAGGGTTCTTCATGAAGGAAGTTTTTTTGCCATTTGAGATTTTTCAATGCTAATTTGTATAACTGTTTCTTATGTTAAAAAAACATATCACAGGGGTTTTTGAATAATAAGATAGTACTGTAGTTACCCTCTTAAGGAGCAGAGAGTTGCTAGGCCATTGGTGGCTTTCAGCTGACTACAAATTGATCAAAGTTAACCACTAGCATGAAGATTACTTAAGTTTTGCAGAACAACATTCAATATTATTTAAATTAAAACAAATATTTTATTTAAGAGATTACCTCTGTAAGGCGTACTGTGGAATATATTGTTAAAAAGATTAAGTCTTGTCAGTTGTCAATCAAGTGAAACCAGACTGAGAGTTTGTTTGCATGTTATTTATTTGAACTAAATCCCTAACAAGCTTCGTCTGCTAATTGGACTTCGCACTTATGTAGCTAAATGAGAAGTGTTTTGGCTGCAGTATAGGGTGGTAGACCTACCCAGTGGAATAAACAACTAACATCTGTTATCCTGTCCTGCTCCAGCTTGGCTTTTACCACTGAGATGCCTCAGCCCTAGAGTCAAGGTTATGGAATATGTGGTTCTCTGGCTGTGGTGCATACATGTGAAAGGGGAAAAATAACACGACATAAGTAAAGACCAGCCAACCAGAAGATATTTAGTGCAGCTTGTCCTCTTTGCTTTAACCTCTACAAGCCCTACAAATATCAAAACAAAAGCCAAGAGAAGGGTATATGTTTTATAGCAGTTGTCAACACAGCAATTCATGTGAGGTTATAGTGGTCACCATTAAAAAGATTTGACATTTAACCACTTTTAGTGTGCACTGGTGTCTCAGATACCTTGGTGTTTCTTCATGCTCTGTGTAGAAATAATTGTTGAATCACAGAGAGGCTTGAGGTAAACAAGTTTCAACAGTAACTACAGCTACAGTTTTGCATGATAATTTTTGCCTGTCACGGTAAAAATAGTGTACAGTCAACATTGAATTAGCTTGCCTTTTAAACAAATTGCTTGTTTATAATGTTAGTTGACTTCTTTTTCCTGCTGCATTTTGTCAGTGAGGACTACAGGATTCAACCAACAGCTATGCAATATAATTTCAGATAATATATACTATTACATTCCTCTTGAATTATGAACCAGAGAAGCATATTATCATGTGATCTTTAGGATGGAATTGTGATTGTTTCTTCTTCTTGTGAAACAGGCGTTGACCTCCAGCCTAGCCAAGAGGCAACAGGAGAAGGAAGATTTACAAGGAAAATTGAAGTTGAGAGGACATGCATCTCAACTTGCTAACAAGAGTGAAGGCACACCAGCTCCTTCAAAGAATATTGATTTAGAGATGAGACAGCTGCAATGCAAACTAAAGGTGACAGAACAGATTATCTAGTGCTGAGGATAATTTATATGAACAGTATCTCATATCTGGGTCAAGCCAGATATATGTACACTACGTATGAATATCACGTATATATCTCAGCCAATGATTAGCAGCTTAGGTGCTAGATAACCTTCAGTGTTATGTAAAAATATGGTCATAAGCAGGACACTAAAAGTTAAAACAATTTTTGCAGCTCAAATAGGCCAGACAGGGAGACATGGTGGGTTCTCATACAGTGATTAAATACATCCTGTTGGAAGGTGCTGTGGAATTACTTCATTAAGAATTGTGTTTATTCCTTACTTTCTTTAAGAAGGAGGTAAGCAATAGCTATCCGTGAAAAGGGAGTAAAGAATTTTAGTTGATGGGGGCAGCTCATGTAATGTAACTTATATTACTTATATGTCACTACTTATTCTTGTCTTCAAGGAGACATAGTTCTTTTTTATTTGTGTTTTTTTTGGATTAGGTGGTAGGAAAATACTTGATGATACCATTTTTCAGATTCTAGTGATTCTGTTATATGTAGATTATGTAAATGCTTATACTGTATGGTGTTGATCAGAGAGCTTTCTCAGCAGGTGGTCTGGCTTGAACGTATTAATTCTTCCTCACTTCTCACTGAGGAGAGAAATCTGTGCAACAGGCTGCTTTGAAAGTGGATTTTTTCCCATCATTTTGTGATTAATATCTGAGGAAAGAGAAAAGGTCAAAATGGTACAGCTTCTCTGGTAGAAGAAACAGCACTCTAGCAAGCTGTCTGCCAAAGGATCAACTAGAAGAAAAGGCCATGTTAAATGAGCAATATAGCTGGTTCTGGCTGAGTACTGGATTAGCTGTGCTAGCACCCAAGATGTGGGTAGTGCTCAGACCTCTCAGCTGTTGATGGTAATCATAGTATTACAGATCTTGGCTGCAGCAAAGTGGATGTGTAACATCTAAATTTGGGGATTAGTAAAGGTAGGTCATACTGACAGAGTTGAGTGCAGCAGGGAGCAGCCATGAAAAGGCACATAATTTGATCTACTTTAATTATGAGAAAGAGATCTTGAAATTATATATGCTGACTTCTTGATTGTTCGCTTTAGATTTGGGTTAGACTAATCTGCTTCTGTTGCTGCTGAGTGGTAATTTCTGTTAATTAGGGTTGTTCTTTTGAGATGAGTGTCCTCATTTTCTAGAAACCAAGTAGTCAATTGCCCTATGAAAGTAAGAAAAAGAAAAAATAGTAGGATTGTATTTTTTTATTATTATTGCTTTTTGGGGAGGGGGAGGGTGTAAAATACTCCTTAAGAGTAACACTTATGCTAGAAGCCTATTTTGTCTACTACATGTGTACTGCAAAATGTATTTCTGGAAATCAAAGGGGTTTTTTTTTATACAGCAGAGGAAACATTTAATAAGCATATATAATTCTGATGTCAAAAATACTAGCATAACTTTTAATTCCTTCTGAAAGATGTATTGCATTTTTAATGTAAAAAATGAACCATGTGTGCAAACCTACATTTAGAATAAACATGATCTGTGACTTCAAATACAGATTAGTAGAGTATCACAGAATCACAGAATCATTAAACTCGCTGGTTGCTGAATTGGATGAGAGTTTTGACTATAAGGGCTTCAAAAGCTACTTAAATCAATTACCTAAATTCTTAGCCTTATTATGACCTAGTAATTTTTCAAAAAATTAAGTCCAGCAAGTCTTTTTTAGTAGAATTTGCAGAAGTTGTCAACTACTGTTCCAGGCTATCTAGCATATATATATAAAGGAGATATAAAGTTATTCTTCTAGGTATCTGAATGTGGAAGCAGCAAAAGCTTTCCTTATAGTTCAAAATCTCAAAGTGAGTGTGTTTATTTTTTTTTTTCTCAGAGCTGTCTTCACAGTGTTTGTGTTGTATGTAATGATTCCTTGTGTCTTTGCTAATAGGAAGAAATGTGTTAAGTGTTGGTCCTGAGTTTGGAAGCAAAAGACCATAAGCATATGTTTTTGCATCTGAGCATGTACCTGAAGCTCAAGCTCAGCAAAGAGGTCTCAGGAATATTCTGCTAGCATACATCATTTTAACAATTTGCTGGTTATACCTCACATTATAATAATAGTAAATAGACTAGACAAGTTATTAAGAAGGTATTTTACATCTAACTATGCGCGCAAGAATATTTACTCCCCTTGAGGTGCACAAAGTTATGTACAATACTCCCATTAATGTTAATAGGCATTACAAGTCTGTACTGAGCAGAGAAATTCTCCTGAAGTATCTCTGTTTACAGCATGTCTGATCTTTCACTTATTGTTTATACATAATGAGTGAAAAGCTTTAGTACAGTGGCTGAACCTACATTCATATGTTCACACAAATATATTGTGCATATACTTAACACATATCTTTTGACAACACCTCTGGAGCTCAGAAATCTATATATCTATATATTTTTTATATACATATTATATATATTGTTACATATATATATATATATGTATATATATATACACATAGTTTATATATGTGATAAGTTTGAGCTGCCATTTTCAACAACAGCATTTGATGAATATACCAAGATTGCTATAATGGCTACGTAGTTAAATTTTGTATTTTATTTGTTCTGTGTTTAAATCTTGGGTAGATTACCTGTGTGTTTGAGTAGAGGAATTTTACTTCTACTATAGACAGTGAGGAAAGGCCAAATGTGTAATTCCTCCTTCAATGCATTTACACATGCCTGAAAGTTAGGATCATACCTTTTTGTTACTGAAATGTAGGATTTGTGTTAGCGTGGGCAAATGGAGTTGTCTTTTTCTTGTGCTTCGAGTTTGAAGAGACACAAAAGCAACTGCTCTTGTAGATTATCTTGTGTTTCTAAATGGACAAGATGGAATGGATTATTGGAAATTGTTGCTCTATAGATGTAGGCCCCTTATGCTGTAGAACTGTGCCATTCAAGGATGTAGTTTAAATGGAGAAACGATTTTATTTCTCTTTCTTTCTGTTACCATTTCAACTGGTTTTGTAGGTGTCCTGGGGAACATCTATTAACATCATGCATTGTTAGAGCAATAGGAAGGTACTGATCTTGACTGCATTTTCCAATGAATGTACTTTTGGTTAAGTTCTGAATTATTGCTTGAAATAAGACCACTTCATTTGTACCTTTCTAAGAACATCCATAGAATATGTGGAAGCTTACGCAGCCCATTATTTCCAACAAATTTACTGTTGACTGTGAGAATATTCAGTCTGATTTATATATATATTTTAATATTTTTAATTACAGANTTCGGGAACTACAAGAGATGTACGTTCACTTTTCTATCCGTTGTGTTTGGTGCCACCCAGTGGCAGCTGTATAATTCTTACGACACTAACCATTTCAAACCAGATTTTTAAGATAGTGTTTTGTTCTTTTTATTGCAAGCTTGCAGACTGTTAGAAGGTTTTTTTTAGAAATTGGAGCAGTACATGCTAAAATTGCATTTTGTTTAAACTGGTGAATGATTAACTAGCTACAGAAACCTTAAATCAAAACTTGGACTCTAGAGTAGATTATTTTATCCTTGATGTAAGTCTAAATTAATTTCTCAGCACTGTTAAATACAGTTTTTCAAATACACTAATTCTTTGCCTAGGGGCTAAGAGACATGTCAAGGTTCAGATGATTAAACAAGATTAAATATCCTATCTTGTATTCATAAAAAGTTCAAAAGGACAGTTGTATTTGTTTCTATTTGAATTGATTTGTGTTTACTACGCATTTTGAAATTCACATGTTGTGAAGTATGCAACTGAGGTTTTTTGTTCTGCCTCCTTTAACTGATACAATACTGTTCTTCAAGTATGTTGCTATATAAACATAAACTACTGCTGTATCTGTGAATTTCTTGCCTGTCTCAGAGTTTAACTCCCCTAACCATTCTAATTTTTTTATTTGTAAAAAGAATGCAGTTATCTGTAGTTAGTTCATTTCAAAAATAGAAAACTCTTCAAATTGTTTACATTGTGTGTTTTCTGTTTCAGAGTGAAACTGAATTTTTTCCACCATAAGACCTAGATTTAAAATAAAGTTACTGGTTATCATGCTTCATTTTCATAAAATAGATACATTTTTTCATAAGCTGTAATATATAATCACCAAAATAGCATTAATATTATAAATGTGAAGTAGATGGAAAATTTTAATATACACTGTTTTACTGGGGTTTTAATATGATATTGACATGGTATCAACAGTATTTTATTGCTGAACATATTACCATCACTCATTTTACTTTCATTAAAAAAAAAAAAGCCAGAACTCTGAACATATTCAGATATTTCTTATATTTATATTTCAAATATTATTTTTTTATCATAATGGTGGAAGCATTGCATAAGACAATTTTCTTAATGAAGAGAGATTATGTTGCTGTACATGAGAGTTTGGGTTTTTTTAGAAGTTTCTTAAATATGCTGATGTTATTTCTAGGTTTTGCGGTTTTTAGGAATTATTATCTTACCTGACATATTACAAGGATAAAGATTTTTCATGTATTTCTGTGTATTATTCAGTTGGATGAAAGGAAAATTCCCCCTTTCATCTTCCTTTGAAAATAATTTTGTAGAAAATAGTGTTTGAATGATACCTGCTTGAGACAGTGAAGAAATTTTATTAATTCAGTTTTGTGTGTTCACAGGTTTTTTGCCTGTTTTGAAAATAGCTTAAGAGGAATTATTATGCTTTTAGACCAGACAAGTTACAGTATAAACCACAGCAAAAAGCAAATCACAAATAAATTGCATATTTGGAAATTGGTCTGTTTAATAAGAGACTTGAAATTGGTTTTAACATTTGAGAATAGGGTACATTGAAAGAACTGCATCAGCTTTTGTTTAAAAAATATCCTAAAGCCACAGAAATGATAGTTTATCTGCTGCATTTATACTTTTAGTTGTTTAAAATAGTGGCATATTAACAGTATTTTCTAACAGTGACNTAGGATTTCTCGACAGGAGAGGGACGTTAATATGAAAAGACATTTGATAGAAGATTTAAGGTCTCGTCTAAAAGCAAGCCAAGAAAATGAGAAAACCTCTAATGTGACATTAGAAAGTCTTGAGAGAAAGGTACTTCCTTCTTGCTAATGATAGTGTTAGGAAGAGCAAAAACTGGTGGATTTACAGAAGTTATTCCAACACATTCTGCATACTAAATCAATATATTGCTTTGAGCAAACAACATACAGATAATTTAAGAGTATAATTTCCTCCACTGTAGTTTGTATGAAAGCAATATATGGTGAACACTTGGGTGGGTTCAGCATAGTTTAGTGTATATTCACAAGAGTTATAATTAAATAAAGCATTCAGAACACTGAGTTGTAAGGATAGGCTTTAAGTGGTGAGATTTAGTTTTATGCATATATTCATAAAATGTAGTAGACCTGAAACAAAGGTGGTTTTACATGACATATACTAATGAAATCATGCACCTCTTTTGGCTGTAGTAGTTAAATGCTTTAATGGTAATCTGTTTTCTACTGCGATGTTATGAGCGATTCACTGTTGAATGTGATTCTGTGTAGGTAGAGCTTAATTTCTAGAGCAAATTGATTTGCTCTGCAAACTTCTAGGTTGATTTAACTGAAGCTAGAAGAAGTTGTATGTTTTGGCATCTTTCTGTATTATCCAACCGACCAATGTATTGCACTTTCTCCTTTAGTAGTAGAAAAAGATTACGACTTTTAGTTGTCTGTGATGTTATGCTGCATACACCCACAGAAAAGAAATAAACAATTTCTAACTTCTAAACAATTTGTAATATGCTTTTATATTCCTAGAATGTGGGTGCTTGCTGAATATCACAAGCACTATTCTCTGCTTGCAGTCATATAGCACTTTCAGCTCTAGAGAGAGCTACTGTGTTACTCTCCATGCCAGAGATAAGATGATACTAAGACATCTGCAGCCAGAGAGTGAGAACATAAGTAACAAAGGAAGCTGAAGTATGAAATGAAGGAAGTACTCTGGTTTTGGGTTTAAACAAAAGTTTTAGAATGCAATGATGTACTTCAAATGGTGATCTTTAAGTATTTTAAGCACTGCATTTCCCAGATTACTGTGAATCAAATTCTATACATTTATTTTATTATTCCTTGTGGAAAACCAACTTGATAAATTTTACACTGTCTTCAGCAGAAGATAAAAGAAATTCCCTGTTGCTTGATATTGTCAGGAAAACTTTGTATTAATACTGTCAGGAGAGCTGAATGATTTTCTAGGACCATTGGTCTATTTCTTTTTACCCAAAATCAGTGTTTGCATTGTGTGGCAAAATGCTAATTATTAACTAAAAGGCTTTACAGACTATTAACTTATAGAGAGTTATCATGTCTGAATTCAGTTTTAATTAATGTTTTTACCTTTGATAGAATAAATGTTTGGAAGTTCTAATTTGCTCCCTTTTGCACACACTGTAACAGTAAAATAGATATAAACTAAACAGCTCTGCAAGTGAAGAGCTTTCTATACAACTAATACAACTCAGAACTTTACGTTACAAGACTGTGTGTGAACGGATCTCTACTGGATCAGCAGTAGAAGTTTATTAAAGACTAAGTTCAGGAAAAGGTACTTTAATCAAAATATTTATATAATACTGTTATGTGTATGTAGTTTTGTTTTGATTTTCATTTTTAAGTTTTATATCTTAATAGTCAATTATTCATGGCCTTTCATTATATCAGGTAAAGTCACTGTCTGAAGATTGTTCAAAAAAAAAGAATTCCATTGAGTTACTGAAACAAAGACTCGACGAGGCTACAAAAGAGAAGTCTCAGTATGAGCAGATGTACCACCGTTCTAAAGACGAGTTGGAGAAAAAGGTATATTAGAGTTTTGCTGGCTCCCCTGTGTAACTTTTTGATACCTCAGTTTCAAATGAAAATTTGCAAGATCCTCAGCTTAGACTTTTTAATTGCTGAAAGGGTAAAAAGAGTAAAAAAAATTAAATACATTAAGTAAAAAATTAAGTAAATAAAAAGAGTGATGTGTTTCTCTGATTTAATCCAGTCACATCACCAAAATTTAGATGCTGAAACATGGATTTAATGACTGAAAATGAAATTACTTTTCGTCATGAAATTAAATTTTGTTTATTGCTAGAAGAATGTTCTGTGATGTTAACCATTGTGTGGGAACTTGGTTTCTTCATTTGTTTGTTTGCAATCTACTGTACCTGCCTATCAGCTTTTATCATATCACTGCTGTTTCTACGTGGATTTATTCCAGGAACAGAGACTTACCAGTCTAAAGAGACAAATGATTGAGACTGAAGGGGCCATGACTAAACTTGAGACCACTTCATCTCAACAACTACGTAGTTTGACTAAACAGAGTGAACAGGCTTTGGAAACTGTACAGAAGAAGCTACTGCTCACCAATGAGAAAGTAGAAGAGTTCATGACATTTGTGAAGGTTTGAGTTCTGATTTTCTTCTGAGTGTTCACCTAAAAAAAGTATTCTTGAGTGAAAGCAAAATGTAAAAGATTAAGTAAGGTTAGTCTTTGGTGCATTCCCTATTCTGGAACAATCTTTGATGTTCCTGCTCTAGCTTGATTTCAGCTCTAACCTGATCTGCACAAGGAGAAGCAGTCATTGGCTCTAGGTCTCTTTCCTAGACTTCAGCAACTTCCATAATTTTTATTTGCAATTTTGTTTGTATGTGACTGCCAGTGTACTTGTTCACAAGAAAAAGTACTTAGTTGTACAGCATATTACCCAGCAGAACAAAATTTCCCAACAAATTTAAGGAAATAATTCATAACTTTGGTTAGTATGAAATACCTCATTTTCCACATGCATGTATATTTTATTGCAGTAATAATAAGGAAGCCTTTATATTGCAAAATTGAAAGCCGTTTTAAAAGCAATATGTAGACTATTATTTTCTTATTTTGGTTAAATACTTCAGTACTTTTGTAAAGGAACAGTTTGCTCCAGTGCATCATGCGGTGACACACAGATCACTTCATCATACAATTTCAGTGTGAAGTTGTACAGAATGACTGATCTGTGATTTCTAACTTAATATTTGACATATAAATATTTTTTTGTAATATGAGGTATGTAACTAAGAATTACAATGCCTGTTCAGTATATATGTATCTTGAATTTAGCATGTATCTACTATATACCTACTTTCAGACAAGGTTATATCTTACTAACTCATGAAACAGATCCAGTTCTCTGCTGTTCTTGGGTTTTGGTAGACGTCACCTGCTTTCAGATATGTCTAAGTAAGTCTGGTAACTTCTGAACTTTATACTAGCAAAATACTAAGTTATTCTGATGCGCCGTGAAAACAAGGCATGTATCAATACTTTGCATGGGTTGCCCAGGGAGATGGTTGAGGCCCCGTCCCTGGAGGCATTCAAGGTGAGGCTAGACGAGGTTCTGAGCAACCTGATTTAGTTGGGGATGTCCCGGCTCACTATAGGGGGGTTGGACTAGATGACCTCTGGAGGTCCCTTCCAACCCAGATGATTCTATGCCTCTGTAATAAAGTTTGTCAAAAATTAGAAATGCAAAAAGTAAAATATCTTCTGTTCTCAACAGTAGCTGTAATGAGGTAAACCACTTATTAGCAACTATTGTGATACTTAATTCGCTATTGAATAAGATGACTGCTTCTCTGTTAGTTACCATGAATATTCATTATCATTTATGTGATTGTAGTGTATGTGGAAAGAATGTTAATATGTAGTTTCTCTATAAATAATGACAATATTTAGCTAATAAAGCTAAATATGGAGTTTCTCCCATGGATAAAAAATATGCATGCAGATTGAACTAACATTTTTGCTGACTGCAGTTCCTCTGCAGAAAGATTTTTCTAAAATAAAGATGCTGTCTATAAGTCAAATATTAATGAACAGGGAGTTCCTCAGTAGACTGCTTTGTTTAGCTAGGTACTAAATATTTATGGAAAAAAAAAATTCTCTGAAATCAGATTTTATTCACAGTAAAAAATACAGTTGTAAAAATCCATGGCACTTCATTGGAATTTGTAGTATATTGGGTAAATCCTGTTAAAATACCTCTTATGTGTCTGATACCATAACCTGCATAGAAAGACTGAGGTGGCACAATAAGTAGCACTGTAAGCAACTCCTTCTGCACCAGCTCTTCCTTTGAAGTCTGGTCTTCCTCATTTCTACTCTCTCCTTCTGTGTAGTGGTCAATTTTCCACTGATCTTGGTTCTCACTCAAGTTTCAGTAACTGAAATAACTTCTTCTGTGGAGAGATCAAGTTTAAACTGTCTCTTGCTTAACCTGCTTAACATACTTGTACAACCCTCTTATCTTTGCTGTTCTTATCAGTTTGCTAGCCTTACTTGTTTTTCTGTGTGCAAGTGTAATATTTTCCTTATTAATCAATTGAATGTAATTACTTTTTCTAGTAGTTCCATGTTTCTCGTGACATTATGTAGTTCTTTTTTTAACATACAACAATTAAATCATCTCAACAAATCTGTGGGTAGCAAGGCCAAGAACAATAGTAAAAGAACCAGATTCAAAAATACACTAGTACTAAGATAGCTATTGCAGGGTGGAGGCAACCAATTATTAGATAAAAGAACTCTGTAGCTGCATAAGGATAGAAATCTTGTATGAGTATTTCTGGTTTGTGTCTGGAAGGAAGTAGGCTGATGTTATATGAAGATGATGAAACATCCCCAATCTTTTAGTACCAATGGACAATTTTAAATAATTTCTAGAAGGAAGTAATATTTTTAAGTTGAGAACTTCTATAGCTTACAACTTTATAGGGCTGTTTAGGGAATTTTTCTCTTGATGACTGTCCTGGGTTTGGCTAAGATAGAGTTGTTTTTTTCACAGGAATCTGTGAGGGGCCACAGTTTGGAGTAGCCAATGGAACCAACAATGGGATATTCAATACCATACTGATACCAAGCCTGCTCTGTAAAGGGGGAGTAGGGTGTGGGAGTGGGACACAGTATCACATGGGAGCTTCATGTTTCATATCACTTGCTCTATATATTACTTCATTAGTATTACTATTATTCCTGTTGTTTCCTTTTTCTTTGTATTGTTCTGTTAAACTCTCCATATTTCTACCCACAGGTGGTGGCAGTGTGTGAGCAGCTGCATGAGGCTCAGCTGCCAGCTAGGTCTAAACCGTGACACTAATCCCCATTTTGAATAACTGTATATATACTGTAACACTGCCATGAGTCTAAAACAATCAATATTGAGAAAAGGCAGTCAGGATAGGTATTTTTAGGTCATTAGTTTGACCTAATTTCTGGTTGAAATAGTGGAAATTTGTAGGAAAATCAGTTATTAAAATATTAAAGCATAGGAGTATAGTTGTACTTAGAATGGCTTTATGAAAACAAGTTGTACTGAATAAATCTGATTTCTGGAAAGCAGTGGAAATCAGCTGATAAAGGTTATTTTTCATTTTTTATATACTGTTTTTTAAGATGTCTGATCTATCACGGAGACGTTCAGATAAAAAAACATAGGCTATGCAATATCAATAAGATGTTAAATGGATTTAAAATGGCCTGTGTGGTTCATCTGAAAAGCAATTCATGAAATTTAGGTGTTTTCTAGAGTTCTGTAAAGACCAGAGCTAAACTTGATTATTGAACATTTTCACAGAATTAGATACCAATTCCTGATAAAATTTTCAGTGATATTTATGAAGACTGTTAAATAATAAAGTGAGGCTGTAAGTGTAATGCAAGCTAGACTAAATAAAACAATTTTATTCCAGAAGAACACAAGCTGCCTGTAAGAGGGATGAGGTGGCTTTGATGGTATTTCAGATGCGTTTTATAAAGCTACATGTTTTCATCCATTGAGCTTCTGTCAGCACCATAAATTCTGTCTGAACCATGCATCCATTTTCTATAGCGTACAATTGTTTAGTATTTTCTATAATGTCTATGGCACTATTGGATCCTCAGGTAGATCTTGCAAGTTACATGCAGCTCAGCAACCATAGCAAAATGGAATAGACTGAGAGGGGAGCTTATCGATGCTTATAAATATTTAAACAACAGGTGTCAAGAGGGTGGGGCCAATGTCTTTTCAGTGGTGCCCAGTAATAGGACAAGGAGCAGTGGGCACAAGCTAGAACACAGGAAGCTCCACTAAACATAAGGGAAAACTTCTTTCCTTTGAGGGTCATGAAGCACTGGAACAGGCTGCCCAGAGAGGTTGCAAAGTCTCCTTCCCTGGAGACTTTCAAAACCCAGTTAAACATGTCCTATGCAACCTGATCTAGGTAAACCTGCTTTAGGGAGGAGGGTTGGACTAGGTGATCTACAGAGGACCCTTCCAGCCCCTACCATTCTGCAGTCCTGTGAAATATTCTTTAATGTGTTTGTAGTGCTTGTGGCATTGCAACAAACGTGGGTGGAGCCCTTCCCAAATCTTCGTTCGCGAAGCCTAGCCATGATGATGATGATGATGAGTGCTTGTGACACATGCAGGAGACAGTCATGGGATAAAGCCTCCTGTTAGACTACTTGACTGGATGTCTATTGAAAATAGGGTACAGCATACTACTATAAAACTGTTCAAAATCCTGCCTAATTCTTCAAGAATTCCATTTTCCTGCATCACTGTCTGTTTGTTTTGAGGTTTTTTTAGCTCACCTGGACTTTGAGTGCATATGGCTGTTATGGACCCTTATAAGCTCAAGACTCAGTGGCGTTGTCTGTCCCATTCAAGATGTATATCAGCAAAACATAAAAAATTGTTTTGCTAAGTTAATCTGTGGTGTTGACATCTGCCCAACCATGAAAAACATCAAAACATTTCTGATCTTGGGGACCATGTTTTGAAGTTTTGATAAGGCATCTATATTCAGCTGCTGCTGTAATAAATAGGTGATGGTGGCTGAATGCTTCAAAGTCAGATGCGTGAGTGCATTTCATGCTTCCATAATGCCTCTGTGATTTGGGACTTGTGTGCCCTCCACAGAGGATACCCACTTAAGCACAGATCACATCTGGTCTGTTCTGGCATTGTTCTTAATAGTTCTCCAGTATGAGCATCTGATTGAATCAACTGCCAAAATCAAGACCCATGGCAGTTTACTTGGCAAGCTTAGTGGATATTACTGGGGATCTAACACTCACTCTCTTAAGACATCTGCCCTCATTTCTGCTTCTCAGAGCAGGGCTTAAGCTAGATGCATTTCCCCCTTGTTCTGTTGTTTGACATACAGCTATGCACAGCCACACGTCAGAGTCCTTACTCCACCTCTGCTTGGCCGAGTGATGTTCTGCCAGTCATCTGACAGTCCTTACCTTGTATTCTTGATGTATGTGTCCATCTTTCTTACCTTTCTGCAGTTTACCTTGAATCCTGGCAATCAATTTTGTTAAGGCATATTTTCTCACTGCTATCTTGGACTGTAGTTTAATACGCTGTTTAAGTTTCCACTTCTGTTAAGAAGTTCCAGCTCTGAGTGACCCACACTGTTCGTTTCTCCCCCTATGAAACTTACTCCCTCCTCCATTTATCAAAAGTAATTGTGAGCTACCTGATGATAGTGCAGTTATCCTCTTGAAAACTTAGTGCACCAGTTTTTGTGTGCCACAGGGGGTCACAGAAGAGACAGGTTTATATGGTTGCAGCCTGGAGAAGCTGGGACTGTTCTTCAGTAGTGGCAGTGCTAATTGAAAATGTCACATGAAACTTCTTCCTGGTACAAAGACTAATTAACTACTCACCAACTGCATGTTAAAAATTCCTGTCATTTGGCAAATTTCTGTCATTTACCATTGCTGTCTTTTTCTCTTGGACTGTTCTGTGTTGGGGAAGATAGTCTGTTGCCAGAAAACATCTTCTTAGATGCAGATGACATCCTCTTTGCTCTTTATCTCAAAATAAATGATATTATAATGAAGATACAGTTAATAGTTGAGTTGGCTCAAATATTTGGGACATTTTCTGTTGTTTTTTATTAGCTCCTTTAAAACAAGAAAGCAACACAAGTACACTGCTACTGCCTGTACTTCAGCTACCAAGTCAGTTCTTTGGATAGAAGTAAATAGTTGCAGGGGACTCTTGAGTTCTCCAGTTATGGTGACACAGTAAGAAATATTCTTCATAGCATGTTTCTGTTGGTGAATGTATTCTGAAAACCTGTGCATTCTGTTTTCTTGATGGAACTATAGCTCCAACCTACTTCAGGCCCAGAGTGTTCAAACCATGCTTTTTAGATGGGTTCCAAGATGAAATGTGCGACACCATTTGAATGATCATTTGTTTCTTCATCTAAAAATGCTAAGCATAATAGATGTAAAATTTTAAAACTGGCAAAAATTGACTAACATTTGATTGAAATACAACTACAGTTTGCTGTGCATGTGAAAACTGATTTTTGTTGAAAATTTTACATGATTGTATGTGAACTATAGCAGTTTGGAAGTGTTGCTTGACCAGGAAAGGTATCCCAGTAGGTCCCTGGGACATTTTGCAACAGGTACTGTCACTTTTGTAAATCAGCACTGTCAATTTCCATTCAATAGTGGACATTTCTAATGTGACTTCAAGTTGCTAGAAAATGTTCCCTACTGTGAACACTTCAAAGCCAGAAAATAATATATTTCATTTATTACACTCTAAACTGTCAAAACTTTACCTAGAAAAGTATACCCAGAGAGATTATTTTGTATTGTGTGGAGTAGATGATGAGTCTGCCACTCCATGTTCAGTCAGAGTCAGCACAGGACTTGGTTACGTGGATGTGTTCCAATCTGATGGGAACGAATATTCCTATCTGCAGAATACACACCTTTAAGAAAAAGTGTCTTACACTCATAGCAAAATTTATGTAACCAAAAAAATTCTCACGATTAAAAAAACCTGGCATTTATTGCTTCTTTTTCACTACACGTGCTGCTTTGAGAAAAAAAAGAAGAACCACAGCTTTTATTATGAAGTATCAGCCTGTCTTGGTTCTGAAAAGAAATTGGTGATAAATTAAGCTAATCTCCATCAGGATTACTCTGCATCTGGGATTTAGGCAAATTGAATCAGAGGTCTGAATAGTGACAGTGAATATCTATTAGACTGTAAACAGAATAATAGACCCTGTGAATTTTAATGAATGAAGTGAATGACTGAACTCTTGCAGTTTACAGAAGGCATATGGTTAGTGATGCACACAGTGTGCGAGGAACAGTATATAATATAGATATCTTACTGGATAAAACATTGATTACTAAAAATGAAGATTAAATAGAAATATTTTATAAGCTTTTCCTTACCCTTTTTATTTGCTTTCTGGGCTTAGATAACAGATGTATCTTAAAATATGTTGAATTTTCTTTCATATCTCCCTTTGTATAGGAGTTCAGAGGAATTGATTTGAATGATTCAACTTTTTTAACCAAATTGCAAGGTGTGTCAGGTTTTTATAGCTGCGTATGTATGTCTCATGCAAAGTCCAGATGCATGTCTGACTTACACAGGTGATTTTGTTGATGTTAGTGCTACTTTCATGTTTCTTACAGTGCCTGGAAACCAGTCCAATAGACTGTGACTCTCGATACTGTGTGAGCAGATCCAAACAAACTTGAGCTGAACAAGAAACTTTTGAGCAACTTGCAAATATCTTCCTTTTCTCCCTCAAGAAAAATAAGCAAGCAAACAAACAAACAATGACGACAACAGCAAAAAACCCCCACAACAAACAAACTCTTCTTAAGTTTCTCCAAGAATGAGACTGCAACAAGGCTTAGCATCAGCTAGGAGCTACCCAGAGACTTTTTAGTGCGCTCCCAGGAAGAGTATAGGTCACCTATGATTCCTTTAAAATGGCTCGGTGATTAAAACTGATACTCAGCCCTGTGCATAATCTGGAGATAGAAAAATGCCTAGTTTAAAGATACAGGCCATTTTTGGATTTAAAAGATAGAAATTACATCCAGGTATAACTGGGAGACTTTGGGATTGGGCACCTGAATACAAAGTAAAAGTTCTGGGCTTGCAGTGGTTGGAAAAATTTTGGCAAAATTATAGGAAGAATAGTAAAATTTGGAGAGAAGGAGAATGTTTCCATTAATGATTTATTTAAGAGTTCATGTAGAAGTAATTGTTCAATGTGTGTTAATCAGGTTACTAAGAAAGCAAGCTGATGCTTGAGAGAACAGGAAGCACTCATACAAATAGCTTGGTGAAGTCTCCACAGTAATTTAGAAAGGTAGGAGCTGAGGGGAATTCCCCAATGGATGTGCTGAAAGAGCTACATGCTGGGAAGAGCTCTAGGAGAACAGAATCATAAAAAAACAAGTGACAGTATTTTAAGAAAACAGAGTTGATATGATTTCAGAATTTTAAGAGTATAAGGAATGCCAGACCTCTTAAATTAGGATTCAGGCACTTTTGTTTCTGCAGTGCAGTGGTCTTACAGGGCATCTGATTTTATAGCTTCTATGCTTTTGCCTGTGTTTCTGCAGAAGGATAGCACAAGCTCAGACACTGAGCTGAGTATCAGGAAATCTTGGTGCTCTTAACATCGTGTTTGCTGACCTGCTATATGACCTTTGCAGGGTTGCTTCGCCTCAGTATTTCTTGGTCTGCCCTGAATATTCTTTGTTTGCCATGTCCAGTATAACTGTTCTGACTTTATCTGCCCTAACTGTTCAGATAAGAAATTCCCTGAGATCACAGGCATCTCTTACTACATGTGTGTGAATCTCTGTCAGTGCCTTTTTTTTCCTACTCTGTAAATAACTGTAAAATACGATATTTTAAAGGAATGATGCTAGTTTTGCTAGCACCTGTGTAAATTGGGGAAATTTTGCTGAAACCATAGAATTCACAGCAGGGAAAAAAATAATGTAAATGAGGTAGGACCTAAATGCTGAGGTAAATAGGACTTTAAATTACTATTATTGCCGATTTCATATAAATGTAATTTTAGAAACCAATATATTTTGACAGAAATATTCTGCCTGTCATCCCGCTCTGATTATACATATTTCATTCTGCTATAAAGAAAACTAGTATTTTTTTCCTGTTACAGGTCACAGAACATGGTAATTCTGTTGAAAATTTAGCAACAATACAATGAAAACTATGTAGTGTTTGCTGATACATCAAAAAAAGCATGAGTCTAAAAACATTTGGGTCTACAACTTAAGTTTCTGTCAGTCTTTAAAGCTTAAGTTACAGGAGAGACTGTAAAGCTGTAATGTGTATGAGGAAATGTCCCTCATATCAGTAAGAATATACTGTATGTTCTATAAATGAGACGCTCAGCTGGTGCAATAAAGAGGGGCTTCATTCTAGCTAACATCAAGTTACAAACAATGCTGTGGAAAGAAACAGATTTTTAAAATAAGATTTCAGGTGTAAGTGAAAGTGTGGTAGCTAAACAGTTACCAAGAGAAGATAAGAAAAGAAAAAGAGGGGAAGATGAGTAGTAATACAACTCCCCCTTATTTTGCATCACAAAGGGCATTTTAAAACACAGAAATATACTCTTAAGTGTATATTATGTAGCTCTTTGCAGAAATTAAACCACTTTGTAATTGGCCTGAATAAGTCCATAGCTGCATCTTTGATTTAGTATGGTTTGGTTTGAAAACAATCTAAAATTAAAAGCTAGCTGTGACTTGAAGTCACTTTTCTATTAATTTGCAAATAAATTGGACTATCTTTTAGGTTGTAGCACAACTTATTCAATTTTGTTTTCTTACAAATGTTGAGTACAGGTTGAAATATTTTTATTATTCTCTATGGTTTTCTGCAACTGGAGCTGGGTAAGAAAATGCAGTCATTAGAACATTTGCAATTTTGAACTTGAAAATAAATTATTTTAACAAAACAATTTGTTCTATATGCTTTTGAATCAAGAAGAAATGGTATTTTCGTGGAGAACATAGGATGAGGTTGGTAGCAAAGGTATTTTGAAGAAGTGTGAAAAATCATAGTATTTAAACAGTTGCCAGTGAAGTGAGACTTTCCATTTTCTATTCTCCTCATGTCGAGCAGGAGTAACACAGCTTAAGCCAGCATAGTTGTACAAATTCAAATTTTACATGTGATAGGAATCATATTACCAAATTTTATACAACACGGTTTCTTATTTCTGTCATTGTACCTTAATACTATTCTTCCTTATTGCATTTTAACTGGGTTTTGGGTCTGCAGTTCTAAATGCCAGGAAGCTGAGGTTTTTTGTTCAAATACTGAAATCCTGAGGCCCCTTTTACACTGTGTGGCTCAAGGGCTTTGTCAGGAAAGCCATGGTGGGTTTAGCTTTAGTAGTTGAAATACAATGCTGTGCAAATCTGTCTACACTTTTCCAGATGTTCTTACTATAGTGGAGTTTGGGATATGACTAAGTTCACCTTCACTAGTTCACAGTCTGCAATCCATAGCTCAGAGCCGTGAAAATGGCAGGATGTTGTACTGCAAACAGGAGATAGCTTTTGCCACAAGGGTTGAAGAGGCTGGTGATATTTTAAATTACTCAAATTAATTCTTCAGATGTTGTCCATTAGATCCTTAGTTATGCTCATATGTTTTCAGATTTACTTGTGTTAATAGGTGTGGAAAATCATGTTGAAAATCAGCTGCAGTGTCACATTATTTTTCTCTGTACATACTGCAATTTCTCAGTCTTTATGTAAAATGGAATTCTTACAAGTCATTAGCTTGGGCATTTCTTCCACCTAGTGCATGCTTTCGTCTTCCGCTGATATCTCTGAAGTTGTGAGCATTATTCTTAATGCCAATCAGCGTAAGATTGTTTATTTTTACTCTTACATATCAGTCTGATACCTAGCTTTATTGGATGTAATTCTCTCTTTCAGCTCTTTATTGATTTAGCCTTTGAAACTTTGCAGCTCTGCTAGGTTTTAGATAATATTGTCACTCTCATATTCCTTTGAGAGTATCTTTCTATTTTGTTTGGGTTCTAAAGCATTCTACAGCTTTTTAGTTTATTATTAATGGAAAAGATAATAAAAGATAATGGAAAAGATAATAAAGATAATAAAACCTTAATTCCTCCAAATATATACAGATGAAGAGCTGAGCCACATAGCTTAAACATACATGTTGATCAATTTTAGTACTAAAGCAGAAATTGACTGAAGACAGGTATATAAAACCAAAACATCACATTGTAAATGTGAACTATGTGACAGTGGCAAAATAATGTTACTACTGCTTTAATATTTGACAATGGCATTCTCACTCAGTAGTGACTACTGAAGTTTGTGGAGGAAGATAAGACCGGTCAGTATCTCCTCTACACCTTTATACTTTACTTTCTGGGAATCTGCTGGAGTCATGAAATCACATGTGATCTCTGGGGATCGTAAGAATTAAGTTAACCTCCTAAGGCTGACTCATTCCATGGGTCAGAATGCTACCTGTTGTAGCCCTTGGCCAGACAAATCTGTTGCAGTGTTCTGTCTTGTCTTTATTTCTTGTCTACACTCTTGTCCCTTTTCTGATTGAAAAAAAGGTATGCCTCGAAAGTATATTTGTTCAAGTGAAGGAGCTAGCTGAGGTAACTTAAATACATATATCTAAAAAAAATTACTACAGAAGAGTTGGGGTTTTTTTTTACATACAGCAATCAATAAACTTACCTAAGTTTAGACATTATTACTGAAACTATTGTGGAAGTAATTTTTAAAGTGGCAATATGGACCAATGAACTGTACTTTCACTGAAGAAACAGTAAACAGCATCATCTCTTTGTGACATTTTGTCCATTCTGTTTTATCTTGTGGATTATGAGCTATACGGAGTGGTAATGCTTTCTCAGCTTTTCACAGTGCTAGGATCTGTCCTGACCTTAGGCCAGCAATAATTGTGCTATTACAAAACTACAGAAGTTCTTTAAACTCAGCATTCACTTCTGTGAAGTGCAGATCTTGTTTTCCACAGACAAATGCAAGATATTTACAATATTTCTGTTTCTTCAGGAAACTAAACTTGTTTCAGAAAATATTTTCCATTTTGTTTTTTATATAACGCTCTTACACCATCCCAATCTATAAAACAATCAAGTTTCTAAGAGTGGCTGTCAATGGATCCATGTCCAACTGGAGGCCAGTGACAAGTGGAGTCCCTAAAGGATCAGTACTGGGACCAGTCTTGTTCAACATCTTCATCAGTGACATGGACAGTGGCATCGAGTGCACTCTCAGCAAGTTGCTGACGACACCAAGCTGTGTGGTACGGTTGATAAGCTGGAAGGCAGGGATGCTGTCCAGTGGGACCTGGACAGGCTGGAGAGGTGGGCCCATGCCAACCTCATGAAGTTCAACAAGAACAAGTGCAAGGTCCTACATCTGGGTCGGGGCAATCCCAAGCACCGATACAGGCTGGATGAAGATTGGCTTGAGAGCAGCCCTGTGGAAAGAGACTTTGGGGGTGTTGGTGGATGAGAAGCTCAACATGAGCCGCCAGTGTGCGCTTGCGGCCCAGAGGGCCAACCATATCCTGGACTGCATCGAGAAAAGCGTGGCCAGCAGGTCGAGGGAAGTGATTCTCCCCCTCTACTCTGCTCTTTTGAGACCCCACCTGGAGTATTGCATCCAGTTCTGGAGCCGCTACTACAAGAGGGATACGGAAGTGCTGGAGCGAGTCCAGAGAAGGGCCATGAGAGTGATCAGAGGACTGGAGCACCTCTCCTACGAGGACAGGCTGGGAGAGTTGTGTTTTTTCAGTCTGGAGAAGAGAAGGTTCCAAGGAGACTTTATTGTAGCCTTCCAGTATCTGAAGGGGGCCTACAAGAAGCTAGTGAGGGACTTTTGGGGAGGCCAGGCAGTGATAGAAATGGGTGTAAGCTAGAGGAGGGTATATTTAGATTAGACATTAGGAAGAAGTTCTTCACTATGAGTTCTTCCTACTCCTACTCACTGAGGGGGCAGATGGAGAAACAGAGAAAGCCTTGATACTGTGCAAGCACTGCTCAGCAGTAGCTGGTTTGTTATCAACCCTAGTTTAGTCACAGATCCAAAACGCTGCCCCCTAAGAACTGCTAGAAAACAATTCCATCCCAGCTGCAGCCAGCATAAAATTATTACTATCGTATAAAACAAAGTGAAGCTTAACATTTTCCATAACTAATGTAAGCCGTGGCTTCTGCTATGAGATCTGCACTGGTACAAAACTGAAATTTAGCTATGTAGAGCTACAGTGCTAGCATCAGACTTTGGTTTATCTTGGGGCCATTAAGTTCTATTATACTACAAACAATAACAATAGACTGTTTAAATTAACATAATAATTATGAGAATAATTTTAGGCATTGACTTGGCCATGTGGTGTTACTTGAGGCCATTGATTAATTTGTGTCAATTCCAGGATCAACTAGTGTCAGAGCTTTTGGGGATGTAAAGGCCTTATTAATAGTGTGTTGTCAGGGTCTGCATTTCACCACAGCTTCTTTGAGTGTTTAATTAAATATGACCTTTTACATGAAAGAAGATCTTTGTCTTATACATCTCAAAACTGGCAAAAGATGCAGTGCTAAGAAGTGATGCAACCCAAACTGAGAACTGTTATCTTAAGGATGTATACTTTGAGTTGTGAAAATAAAACGGCTTATAAGGGTGCTATTTTAAAACTCTATACAACCCTATAGATATATTATATACTAATATATGCTATATAACCACATGGTGTTGGCAGATAAAGCAGCAATCTTCACTGATTAAAAAGAGCTGGGTTCTTTAAGTTCATGTTGTTAGACTTTTAAACTTCCTTTTTTTTTTCCTTCGTATTCAGACCAGGAACAATTACACTGGTCTGACAAGATGTGTGGTAGATTTGTTTTCAGGAATTAATCAGGGATTCCTATTCTAGTTGGCTAGTAGCAGCTAAGTGTGACCCACAGGAATAACTCTTGACAGTAACATGGGAGTTGGGAAAATAGCTTTACTAAGAAAATATCCTCTAAATTTGACACCAAAGAAAAACAAAGGTAAAAGATCAAATCCTAGTATTAGTGGTACTAACAAAGACATTGTTATCAAACATCAATATAGAACTAATGTCATATTCTGCACTGATTTCATTGCAAGCAGTTTATATCACCTATGTAGGTGAGTTTAAAAACAAGCAATTCTGAAATTCACGGTGGGAAATGTTCTAGTTTAAAATCCTGCACTTAGCTCCAGAATGTGTTGGGTCAATTTCTTAATTAGAGAATGATATACTGTCTTCAGTACACTTACCAACAGAACTGCTGCTGGTTAACTCTAAGGTCTGTCATTTTCAGTTTGGAAATTGTTATTCCTAACTCAGTTAGGAAGTTAGACCTCTGTGGCTGTGACATTAAACATTTCTGTAGTAAAGCATGAACTGTCATATAAATGCAATCACTAATAAGTAAACAATTTAGCATGAGTACTTTACTGTATGAGGGATAAGGATATATCAACAGAAAAACCATCCTAAAATTATAGAGAGGCTATCATTTTTTAAGGCACTTACCCAGTGAAAAAATGTGCATTAAAAGTAATGTGAAGAAGGCAGATTCAAAAATAGCTAGTCTCTGGGATTCTGGTTTGAAAGTCCATAAACTAGCCTTATTTTTCCCATATGGTATTTTGCTGCAGTGTATTAGAACTGTTCAGGAGAAAAAGGAATTGGAAGTGCAAATCCTCTATATGTATGGTCTACTGTCATTATATATAACATGTATGCTTGTGTATCAAAATGTATTAGTTGTAATTTTCTTTTACCTTGATTTTTGTTTGTTTATTCATTTATTTATTGTTGCCATGGATTCTTCAAAGTCTTGTGCCTTCCTTCCTGGAACTCTGAACAAAGACAAGCACAGTGGAGCTACAGCTTCTGGGTTCCATTGTAGCTATTGCTATCACCTTGTTCATTCATTGTAAGCCTCTTGCAGTTCATATACACCAAAAATATTTAATAATATCATAAAACTATTGTCTGACAATGTTTGTATGTTATCTTAGATGTTCAAGTGAACATTTATTTATTATCATGCTTTTTGCTTGTCTGTGCTGGGCTATTTATCATTACATGTAGTATTCCATGTGGTTTTGCAGTCAATTTCCTCGGTATTTTACTCTTTTAATTTACATTTCCTCTTTGCACCAGTGTGCAAATGTGCATCTTCTAGCCTGATCACCTGTGTCTGAGAGAATTCTCTTTACTTTTAAAATTTGGGAAGCTACTTCAATTTGATTGAAACAGCACACTTGAGCTTACTTTTCCATTGTCAGATAGATCTCCTACATGTTTCAGGAGTCAATGTACTGTTGGCCCACTTCAAATGCTACAGAACATGTTATGATATATCTGTTTGGGGTTTTTTTCACAGTGTGTGCTTTTCTGCTTGGGGCTCTCTCAATCTGCTTCTGTGTGCAAGATACTTTGTTGGAAATACTGGGGATGAAGGGACTCTTCAATCAGAAAAAGAGACAAATTTCACTGTACCCTCTCTCCCCAAATTTTTGGTAGGGTAATTTTGGTTTTAATAATTAAATTTTAGAATTTTTTTAGAGAAAAAACATTAAGTTGGGAAGTTGTAGAAAAAAATAAACAAATCTTGGTTTCAGATTAATCTGTGTTGTTTTCTTTGAAATATATCAGCAAATGCTCTCTAATGACTGTATTTTCAATACACTAGAGACTGTAGAGTATGTTACCCTAAATGCCAATAAACAGGCTTCATAATTCTGCAGTCGGTTTCTGTGAGATGAAGGCATTCTGCAGAAAAAGAATTTTCAGGAGTTAATCAGCTGCTGGTGAGAGATAGTTTAATAAGATGAGCTCCACATAAAGCGATCGAAAGGAAACCTTATTCTCTCATTTTAAACTCAGCCAAGGTGTCTGTGTTGACAATCACAGTTCTGTTTGAGTCATGGAAGTTGGATACACTAGGAGGATCTTCTGACAGTGAGTTACTGCTCTTGCCTCTCAGACAGCAATTTTTAAATAAAATTGTCCTGCTCTGCTTTTGAAAAAATGCTTTTGTTGTAAGTGCATAAATATTGAAACAAAGTAACTTCTGTTATACAACCATTTATTTATACTAATGCTGTTTATTTCACTGAACTAGACAACTTTAGGAGTAGGACAGATAGGAACTTGAAGTGTCAATTCTTTGTTGTGCAGTTTGGCTCATGTTCAGTTGTGAAAGGTGTTGAATTCAAGTCCAGTACATGTGTGGTTTTGGGGAACAAAATCTAAAATCAGGTTTGGATTCCGTTCAGTTCAACAAAGTCTTTTCAGCAGGATGTTTCTTACTGTTCCTTTTATTTTCATTTTAAATAAATAAAGGAGAATGACCTCGCCCCTGCTAGGTTTTTTCTTCCTTTAAACATGAATATGATTTCTTGTCTAGTCATCTCACTGCTTTTCTCTTTTACTAGTTTTTTATGTGAGCTTTACTAAATCCCAGTAATCCCTTTTTTTCACTCCAGATAATGGTTCTCGTTTCTCATCATTTAAACCTTTCAAACAGTTTTTTTGTAATAGTATTCTTTGTTTCTTTTGGGTATTTTTAAGCTGCAAGCATCTTTGGCTTAGCAGGATATACCACATTTCAGAAATTTTCATAGAAAAATTTACCTTTATTATTACTGGGTTTATTAGTCACTAGTAATAGTAGCAATGATAATAAAGGCAGGTCAGTTATGTAGCATTAGTTAGTTCTTGATTTAACTAAAATCTTCAACAACAGAAGTAGCATCTAAAATTGAGGCTTCTCTTGGATCCCTTGCTTCAGAGCTTGTCAATGTCAATATTAAACAATAGTTGCAGTAGTTCCGGTCTTGTTGTGGAGTCTCCTTCTCTGGAGATATTCAAAACCCGTCTGGATGCGCTTCTGTGTGACCTGGTCTAGGCAATCCTGCTGTGGCAGGAGGGTTGGACTAGATGATCTTTCGAGGTCCCTTCCAACTCCTAACATTCTGTGATTCTGTGAATTATCCTGTCTTGGTGGGAACCAAAGTTTCAGGTTTTGAATGAAGAGATGTACTGGTGTGTATTCATGCAATGAGGGCTGAGTAAGTTTCAGTAAGATCTCTGTTTGACCACACTAAAGCTTGACACTTTTGTTGTTATTTCAAGAACATTTCTGGTAGACTGGGTTAAGGAAGGATTTTTAACTGATTCTGCAGATGTTACCTTGTCTTACTACTGCTGGCATTATGAATACAGTTATTTTGCTAGAGACATAAAAAAATACTGTACCTATAATGAAGAATGTGCTGGTTTCATGTATTAATTAATATTTCGTGTTCTAGATGTTGTGGGTTTTAATATTACAACATGTATCCTATTGAAGCAATAAAACAGAATGAAGATGACTCCTACCTAAAGGACATTAGTCTAAATTATACTGCTTTTTCCATAGTGTTTGCACTTTAAAGAAAATTGAGACAGTATTTTTTGCTTGCATCTTCCAGGCTCTAACCACAGAATTACAGCACAGCACAGAAGACCTGAGAACAAAAATCAAACGAGCAAAAAAAATGGGAGAAATGAGAGTATGCAAAAAGGGTCTTTCCCAACAATCTGTTCAGCTGGCAGCATCTATCCTTAATGTTTCAACCTCTGATATTGAGGAAATATTACAAGTAGATTATGATGAGGTAAGTTATTTTAAGGACTCTTCAGTAAAAAGGGGCTAAATCAGAAGATGTTGTATATTTGCATTCTTGAGGAAAAGGATTTCCAGGGAAAGACTGGAGTTTCATTGCGCAGCACCCATCACAAATAGACCAGAACACTTGGATTTGAATAAAAAGGTCAGGTTAGAAACTTGTAGGGTTGCAAGACTTTGGGCAAACATAAATAAAACATAAATATACTGTTTTCAGCATGTAAATATAGAGACAGTGTTTGAAAATCCTTAGTAGTTTCCTTTTTCATGAGAACATTTGGCAGGTTTGTATGTTTTAAGTGGACTTCTGCATTAATGAAAACAAAATTAGGATGTGTCTTGCTGTGCCAGATTGATTCTTTTGGTGCTTCATTTCTTAAACTGTGATACCTATTAAAGGTATTTTTTTTAGACATATGGTTTCTGGGGGAATCTATTGGCTTTTTTTGTTGATTCTAATCATACATTTTACTCCCAAATACTTGATAGTGTTTCATTAAATCACCCTCTATTAAATAGATACAGTAATAGTATTTCTCATCCAGATTTATGTAGGACTGATCAAATAATACATGAAAAAGCCTGTGCACTTACTTTAACAAGAGTGTCTAGTGGTTGACCATTACTGGGCAGCAGTACTCTGTATTACACCAGCAGTACTCTGTTGATGACTTAGGTTTAGCTTCATCGAAGCTTCCTGTTACAGAAGTCACAACAGATACTTGTCATTTTGGTTAAATAAAGGTGCATTATATTTATATCTGTATGCACTGAAATGGATTACATTCATGGATACAAATAAAATGAACTAATCGCTGCTCTGTTTACCAACATTTATACACTTTGGTAAAGTAACTCACTTTGACAGAATTGTTCCATGCTCATCTCATTCTCCAAGTAATTTCTCCATCCTGTATCTTTTGTTGTAATCACTTTTGTATGTGTGAAACACAGAAGCATACTTAACTATAAGTAGAAAACAAATTTATAATACAGGTGATGAATATACACTACATACTCCATTTACCAGTGTGTAGACTCAGATGTAAAATTTACACGTAGATCACACGTACACCTCTATATTCATGTGGCAAGAGTATGCCATGCATGTTTCTAGGGCAATGCAGAGATAAGGATAGGTTTATAAATTTAACAGACACCCCCCCCCCATAGTAATTGGATGCACTTTAGATAACTGGTTTTGATAGCATGGTTCCCACTTCCACATGCTATTTATTTAATGTATACCCAGTTAGATACTGTTCATTATGTTCTAAGACACTGTCAAAATATTGTGTCTATGTTATATTTTTCTATTTTTAGGAAACAACAGAGACAAATATGGAATTTGAAAAAGATACAGAATGGCTGCAGTATGTACAGAAGCTTCTTGAAGCACAGGTGCTAAATTCATATCTCCTCTTAATGAATTATAACTTGCTACTTTCAGTAGCTAGGTGGTTTTAGGTTGTAATTAATCCACTGCATACATAATTATGTTACATTGATGGTCCCAGGCTGTACTGTGATAAGGCAATGTGAAATTCTTGTTTTGTAGCATTTCCTTTTTATTTCTCTTAAAATAAGAGTCACTGGATAAAACTAAAGAGATATTAACCAAGGATTTGTGATAGCTAACAGCTGAAACCAGTGAAACAATGCTGGAGAAAACCAACACAGATCTTAGCAAATGTGTTAACTGAATTACTGAAACAGTGTGCAGTGTGTGCTAGAGTGAAGAGTTGGGGGGGGGGTTTATTGTGTGCCTTTAAAGTTAGTATTTGATACGGACACCTGAGGAGTTCATGGGTTTCAGTGACCTTTTACTGTGGACCTGTTTCCAGTCAATTCATGTTTTCCTCATAGCCAGACAGCTGTTTATTATCATGTCTTCTCACATTCTCTACAATATTTTCTACTGAGACCTCGAGCAGCTTGTTAGTGGGAAGTAAATATTGATTTGGCATCCTGTCAATGCAGGAAGAATGAAAAAATTTCCACCAGAGGCCCCTCAAACATTTTCCTATCGACATTTTCTGGGCAGAGAGGAAAGCTGCATAGAGGATGACAAGGCTGAGACTAGCAGAAATCCCTGAGGGGTCCATTGAGACTACTGCTGTGACCTGTGTGGTACTTTTTCTTCTCTTTCAAGTCTTTTTTTTAATACACACAGGGTCTGTTGGGATGCTCCCCTCTTGTAAGTGATCAAGGGCAGTTTATTGGCAGGTGAGAGCCCTGCTTTTCTAGCTATAGTCAGCTTTTGTTTGGACATCACTGAAAACATACACTGGCTCTTGAAACTTTTCCATTATGTTTTCGTTGTTTCCTTTATTCAGATCATGCATAGCTGATGTCTGAAAAAAAATAGAATTTTACTCATACATCCAGTGTTCCTAATACATATTCACTAGCATAGGTCCATTAGCAATTTATTTAATTTCAGTTAAGAATGTGAATGATTGGGAATATTTTGAAAGCCATTTCAAGGGAACACTCAGACTCATATTTCTATGTTTCATCATTAATCACTTTTGTGCCTAGATTGTGTCCTATGACCAGATTTTTAAGAAATGACAGGATTTCCTTCTTTCATTCTCAAAACTTACTACCACTAAGACTGCATAATTGCTGCAGTGAATTGTAAAAATTGAAAGTAATTGCTTTTACTGGCTTTGTTAGAAATACTGGCATTTTAGGTTATCCTCATAGTGTTATGTGGAACACAGCACTTAAAACACAAATATTTCTATTCACTGAATTGCCTTCACTCTAAAATTTTTTAAAATCTGTAGATTTCAAGATTCTGTTAATATTATAGGCTCTAGAATAAGAATTATATTCATGGAAGGTGGCAACTATGTTAGCATTCTTTGGTAAAACATTAAAAAAATACTACTCAGAATTTTATCACTTCTCTTCATCTGATACAGACAGACAGCAAAAACCAGGGCATAGAGAGTAGGAGGGTTGTTGACTGTGCAGCCAACTGTATTATGATTGCAAATGTTAGCTAACGATAGAGGAGCTCATTGCTCTTAGAAGCATAAGTTTGTGTATAAGTTAATAGTCATTTTCAGTGATTTTTGCTCTATCTTATGGGGTTATTTGGCAAGCTGACATCTTCAAAAATTGCAAGGGGATTAGTGCTTTATGGGAGCAGCCATCTTTGCTTTACATTTCTGTCACATGAATGGAAATTGCCAATTTTTCTTAGTCTGTATTTGGGAGCAGCTTAACTGGTATCTTGCAGAAAGTTCGATTGTGATTTCCTTTAGCAGGGCATTGGTAGTATTTCTGATCAGAAAGCTAAAGCTCATAATGAAATGAAATCTTTAGATTGTGACTTTGCAGTCTTAACAGACTTCTTAGTGTTATGGTTTGGCAAACTGTGTACCTGTTTACATCTTAAAGATGCAGGCTTGCCCTTTTCTGTTATTCTGAGAAAAAGTTCAGTTGAAAATTGCATCACATCGCTTAATATTGCAGTTTGATATAGGGTCTTTTTATGCCATTGAGGCAGGACTTCAGAGTGTAATTGCCCAGCAGTATTGATTTAATTGCCTAGGTTTATTTGTGGACTCCTAATTATTGACTGGAGGTAAATTTAATGGAGAAACCTTTATGAACACTGGGAACTGCTGCTATTGCTGTTATACATAATGAACTGCATCATATCCCTTTAGATCATTCTTCAAGCTAATTTTATTCCTCTGTGACAGTACGATAACATTTAAAATGTCAGAGACATTTTATTTTTATTACCAACGTGCACCATTTTACTGCTGCATTAGAATTTTTGGGGGGTCTGTGGGAAGCACTAGTTGCTTTTTACTGTCATTTTATAGACCCCCCCTGAAGCGTAGTGATAAAGGATGTCATACCTCTTGTTTTACACTTCATCTGTACTGTTATTTTTCATACTCCTATGACTTGAAAAAGTCTTCATTTCTGTCAGCTTTACAAGAGTGTTAATATTTCAATGATAAATATTTTTGCATTCCTGAGGCTCACAGACCCTAGTCAAGACTTTGTGTAGAAATGCATGCAAAGAAACTACACCACGACTAGGAAGCTTACAATTTGGTCGAGTCACCTCTGTATCAGGATCGTAGAATCATAGAATGGCCAGGTTGGAAGGGACCTTAAAGATCATCTAGTTCCAACCCCCCGCCGTGGGCAGGGATGCCAGTTGCTAGACCAGGTCACCCAGGGCCACATCCAGCCTGGCCTTGAACACTGCCAGGGATGGGGCATCCACAGCCTCTCTGGGCAACCTGTTCCAGTGCCTAACCACCCTCCTGGTAAAGACCTTCCTCTTAATCTCCAATCTAAATTTCCCCTCCTTTAGCTTATAACCATTCCCCCTTGTCTTATCACAATTTGACCGCCTAAAATGTCTCTCCCTGTCACGGGTAGAGGCTAGGCTAACCACCAGCCCACAGACATATGCTCTCTCCTACCCTCTTGCTTCCTCCNTAGGACCCAAACTACATCACCACTGAAGCTCTGGCAGACTCCCGCAGCAGGCTCCCCCAGCCGCAGCTCAGACCCAGTACCGGACCATGCGTCCCGGCCCAAACCAAGTTCTGCCTCCCCTGAGGGCAGGGTCCTGGTGTCCAAGCCCAGGGCCTCAGGAGTCCTCCTAAAGTGCCTGATGCAGAGCAATCTAGCAAGGGACTCTAGCAAGGG
>VWZX01000694.1:43232-64474 GCA_013399015.1 Galbula dea
CCCTCCTTTAGCTTATAACCATTCCCCCTTGTCTTATCACAATTTGACCGCCTAAAATGTCTCTCCCTGTCACGGGTAGAGGCTAGGCTAACCACCAGCCCACAGACATATGCTCTCTCCTACCCTCTTGCTTCCTCCCCACAGCAGGAAAGGACAGGGGATAAGAGAAGCAGGGGAAAAAAAAAATTGCAGATTGGAAAATAAAACTAAAACTACTTTAATAGTAATAACAAAGTTAAATGAAATATATACAAATATATATATATAGGACCCAAACTACATCACCACTGAAGCTCTGGCAGACTCCCGCAGCAGGCTCCCCCAGCCGCAGCTCAGACCCAGTACCGGACCATGCGTCCCGGCCCAAACCAAGTTCTGCCTCCCCTGAGGGCAGGGTCCTGGTGTCCAAGCCCAGGGCCTCAGGAGTCCTCCTAAAGTGCCTGATGCAGAGCAATCTAGCAAGGGACTCTAGCAAGGGGACTGACCCCCAGTTATATACTGAATATGATGTATATGGGATGAAATACTTTTAGAAAGTAAAATCATTGCACAGAAATAGTTCTGTTCTAACTCAAACCAGGACACTCCTCTTCTATCTTATAGTCCCCCTTTAGGTACTGAAAAGCAGCTATGAGATCCCCTTGAAGCCCTGAACAACCCCAACTCTCTCAGCCTATCCTCCAGCTTTCAATGAGTTCCTCACTCAGACTGTACTCATATCTAGGATTACTCCTACCCAAGTGCAGGACCTTACATTTAGACTTAGTAAACCTCATTTTATTCTTTTGGGCCCATTCTTCAAGTTTATCCAGATCCCTCTGGATGGCATCTTGCCCTTCTGGCGTATCAACCGCACCACTCAGCTTTGTGTCATCTGCAAACTCGCTGAGGGTGCACTCGATACCCATGTCCAGGTCGTTAATGAAGATGTTGAAGACCACCTGTCCCAAGACAGAGCCCTGGGGGACACCACTCGTCACTGCTGTCCATCCGGACAAAGAGCCATTAACCACGAGTCTCTGATAGTGGCCTTCCAGCCAGTTTCTTATCCATCAAACAGTGCACTCATCAAATCCACATCTCTGCTGTTTTGAGATGAGGATGTCACGAGGAACCGTATTGAAGGCCTTACAAAAATCCAAGTGGACAACATCAGTAGGTCTCCCTTCATCAACCGCTGTAAGCACTCCATCATAGAAGGCCACCAGATTGGTCAGGCATGATTTGCCCTTAGTGAATCCCTGTTGACTACTTAGTATCACCTCTTTATCTTGTATGTGCCTTAACATCATTTCCATCACTGTTTGCTCCGTGACCTTCCCAAGGATGTTATTACATAAATAAGAACCATATAATCAAAATATACAGCCATGTTCTGAATCCTACAAAGCTGGTGAAAATCACTTACTGTCTAAACCTATATCCTGAGTGGCCAACAAGTGTTTTTTCAGTTGCCTTTTTGTGTTTGTACATTAACATCCAATGACTAGAGTGTTCTCAGCAAAATAAAAAAATGAAACATCTTAAAAACTGACATTAAGATAAAAGGTAAAAGGGTCTCTTGCCTATGAAGAACCTATATGTAGAAGAGGTTTCATAGGTGCACGTGCAGGTATCTGCTACCTGCACAGAGGTATATGTGACTGGGCATAGGAGGGAGAAGCTGGGAGAGATATTGCATTGTAGACCACTGAGTTTTTAGCCATTAATGATATTTGAGAGAGGAGGGAACAGGTATAGTTATATCAATACATTTGTGTATTTACAGCTTGTGTGGCAAATAAGGAGGCTTTGACGTACTTTCTCTCTCACGTCTGGTTGTGTATGTCTGATTACTTGAACCTGGCACAGTCTTAATAGCACTCTCTTCTTACAATCATTACGAAAACCAAAAGCAGTGATCTTCTTTAGCTTCTTCCCATTATAGGAAACCTATCCAGCTAAATCAAGAGGGTGACTTCTTTTCACTAAGATCTCTTTTACTACCCAAGGCTCTAATTCACTGTGACTGATTATAAGGAGCAGCATTTTGGAACAATCTGTTAATAATTTTGTACGTGAGTACAGCATGTTAGCCCAATCCGGTTTACTTCCTGAAGTCTCCAAGAACTATTTTTTAACAAAATAAAATCATCTGCCTAACTCTTTCAAGCATTGACCCAAATTATGACATTGATTTAGCATGTCCCTTAACAGATATACGGCTATTCCCTAACATACAGATATTCCTTTTCTCCTCATGTACTCCTTGGGATATCACATCTCACCTAAACAAAGCTGACTAGTAAAATCTTATCTCTAATGACCTCATTATGAATCCACAAATCCTATTCCAATGGTGAAAACTTCCAGAAAACCTCTGTCCCCTCTGTTCTCTGGGTATTCTATAATATGTGTATTTTCTATCTCTAGAAAAGGTTTTGGACAGAATAATTCACTCTTCATCGGTAGGGATTTTTCCCAACCTCTTTTTCTGTTCTTATAAGAATGGATTTCCTCTGAAGTCATCTGGGAATGTGCACTAACAGCTCTGGTTGTTTCTTGGATTGGAACTTGCCTGTTTTGCTTTCTTTAGTCTCTTTCCAGCCTGCATCTCTTTTCTCCTTCTCTTTGAACAGGTCCCTGCTCATTGCCTGTTCTCTGTGCACTTATGTATTCAGCCATACACAAACACACCTGCACACACTCACCACTGCCACCATCACCAGGTGTATGAAATACTTGCATCTTAAAAAGCCACACCAGTGCAGTCTGAACCATATCCTGGTCAACATAAACATTGGTATCACACCATCAGAATGTAACAATGATTTTCTTGTCATTACAAGAGTAAGAGCTCAGTTCTGTGCATTGATAATCCATTATGGTATCAATCTATATTTTACCTCATGCACATAGACAAACACATATTGTCCTGGACTCAAATCAAGGGGACATTGTTTTGACTACTCAGGATAAGAATACAGATATTCCCTTCCTCCTCAAGTACAGGTGCACATATATTTATATAATATGTCTCTACAACTGTCACAAAGCAGGATGGACAAAAAACAATAGTGAAGTGAAACACTTCCTTTTTTTCTGTAAACTTTGACTTTTAGTTTATAGTGAAATTAAGACATTTTGGTCATTATAATAATAATCTGAGTGGATTTAGTTATATTTCAGATTATTCTTTGTGATTGACTTAATTCAATTTGAGGCAGCTTTGCAGTGCATTTGGATAGTTTTGTTGGACAAATGTGTTATACTGATGAACCATGGGGGGAGATATAAAATAGGTGTAACCACTCATTAATGTATTCCAGAAATTAAATACTTTTATTTTCACGTTAACACATTTTAGACTTTGTGAAGCAGAGTCAAAGTAGCAGTGTGCTTTGTGAATGGAGATGCTATGTCTCATCGGAATAACAACATTGTCTTCCATTCTTCATTATGCTTTTCACTGGCATATCACTGTATGTTTATGCACTCTTCCTGAATGAGACTCAGTCTTGTAGTGTAAGGTTGATAAATGTTGCTAGTTTATTTTTTACAGAACAGTTGTCCAAAAGAAGTACACTCAAGATGAGAATAAATGGGTGAGAGAAGTAGAAATAACTGTCAGCATTCCTGACTGTTTAGGATCTGATTGTACTACCTCAGTTATCCATACACCAAGATATCTGTCTGATAAGGTGTCTAAGAAATATGCCATTTCATTCATAGGCTTTCTAGTATGAAAGAAGAAATCTGTAATTTTGCTACAGATAAAGAAATATTTAAATCTACATGTAATTTGTGCTTTCAAGTTTTCTGAATTTATACAAGTAAACTGAATACTGTGTCTCTTAAAGCCTACCATAATGTACTGATTTAGGATCACTTTTAATGTAAATGCTTAGCGTTCAGATAAATTGGTTGTGGCACAGATAACTAGAAAACATTGGAAGGAGGTATCATTCTGTATTAAAATACATAATTATCAGTGGTATAAACAAGCGTTCACTCCTTAGATGTTCACTTCACATTCACTGAACTCCCAAAGCCTTCCCCAAGCATATGGCAAGTTTAGAAGCTGGGGTGTATGCTTTGGAGGAGAGACGTCTTCAACAGTTGTGAAGTTCTGGGTAGAAATATAGAGAGAAGCTTCCCAGGATAGTTACAGAGCTGTCATTAAAAGTAAATCTGACAGGCTTCTATTAAAAATGAAGACTGCAGAGATATCTAGTTCTGGGTGTCTGTATTGAAAGAAGACTAGATAAAAACATACAGTACTTTCTCTGAAACCAATAGATGTGGAAAGAATGACATCATGTTCAACTTTCAAAAGGTCTTGATTTAAATGAATGATTTAAGTTGAAAGAGTTCTTGAAAGATCACTTTGCTATGACATGGAAGCCACAGAGAGTAGTGAGCACTCAGTAAAATGTAGCTAGAATTATATGAGCCAGAGACATCAATAAGAAACCATTCATCTCAGACACAACATTAAAGAGGTGAAATGTATCAGAAATAAATGTAGTCAAGCTAGGCAAGAAGAATTAAGAGACTTCGAGGTAATGGTATATTTTTCTCGTAAAAAAAAAATTAGACAAGGAGGGAGAGTATTTAAAGTGCAGTAGCAAGCAAATGTCACAGAATTTCAGATAAGTTTGTGTCCTATATTACTCTGAATAGATTTGTTCTTGGTAAATTGCATCCCTTTATTCCCCAAAAACTCGTCACAATAACATACAGGGGAAAGCTGACAAGTGTAGATGACTGCTAGAAAATTCTTACCATAGATAGAAGTTATTTATGACAGATGGAGATGTGTCTGGCCAGCAAGTACCAGCCTTTCAACACCCCGTTTCCTGTAGAAAAAGAAAATAATGCTTATCATCATCCTTCTTCTGTGACTGCAAAGTGACTGTTAGCAACATGCAGGATTGCCGTTATGGTCACTTCATGGTAGAGCCTTGCTGTGAACAAAATTTTCCTTACTTCCATTTTGGATATTTTTTTTTCTGATTTCTTAGTAACTATAAATACAGTATATAGGTTGATATCTGTATTTCAGTTCAGACATGACACCTTTTGTGTTTGATGTACTTCCACAGCTGGGTTTTTTTGTTTGCTTTGTATTTTTTGTTTCATTTGTCTGGGGAGCAGGCAGTATCCTATCTGGTATAAGTACAATACAGTTTTCTCTTTAATACAGAATAGGAAAGTGAAAAAATCAGAGCAGTGATATGCAAGTGTGGGACAAGACAGTGATTCTAGATGTGGAAGTATTGCCTTGAACCACATTTGTGAAAAGCAGAGGAAGCTAATGATTAGCCTGATAAACCAACTGCTGTATTTTATTTACCTAATTTATTTCTGGTGGCCTTTACAAATGTAAAATTATCTCTTCTTCTGATATGTCAGCTCTTACTTTTGGTGTGGGAATGACCACTGGTCTCCTTGGGAGTTCAAGTAAGCTGATAGAGCTCTTTGAAGCTGACAGGTTTTCCAAGGATGAACAAAAACTGTACTGCTCTTGTCAGGTGCAGCAATGACCACCTGGGAGGGTGGAGCTGCAATGACTAGTGTTTTGTACCACATTCAAAAGTACTTTGAGCATACAGTGTGCTAGTGCACCAAGCCTGTCAAAGAAAACCGCTTTAAGCATTAAGGCAATGACACTGAAAAATATAACAAACCTCTTTTCTTTGAAGACATTAACTGCACAAATACATCTTTTATATCGGAGTGGGTGTGAAAGAGGCTTTCACTTTTCGCTGTAAATATGTAAACACAATGTTATGGTATCATGTTTTAGATGAGCAGATGTTTGTGTCATATCCCAGTCAAGGCAGTTGCAGCTTTGAGGGGTTTGGAATTTGGTTTCATTTCGGGTTTTTTGTTTACATGTTTTCATGAGCGAGTCTAAGGCAGTTACCACAGCATTGACAGCTGTACTGGTAGTTCTGTCTTATCCTCCTGAGAGTAGTGAACGTACACTACCATTTCTGTGTGCCCTAGAGATGACTGTAACCATTTATTGATCAGCTGATTGAAGATAAATGACAGAGATGCTAGTACTGCAGTTTATATCATTAACATGGTCAGTAAAGCACAAATTGTTCAATAAGGCATTTATCTTTTTTCATTTTACTCTGTTCTTTTATCATTTTTATGATAGAGAGCAAATTTGCAGACACTACAAGGCAGATGAACTTTAAAGATCAGATGTGTGCTTGTGTGGTAGTTGTCAGTACTAAGTGAAATCTAATGGTTTAAAGCTATTTCATAGATGTTTTTCACGTAAAGTTCAATGACCATTTTACTTACTGTGTTTCTTTTTCAGCTTCCTTTTGCTTCATACTTAACGGATGCCATACTGGAAAAATTAAATGAGAAGGCGAAGCTGATGGAAGAGTACAGTTCTCTTATGAAACACAATCGATGATTGTTGCTAAGACCTATCTTTGCGAAGTATGACTGAAATGTGTGTAATATTTCCTCATGTCTTTCCTCTTCACATAAAGAACTGTCAATATGTGTGTCCAATACATAAGTAGAAACTGTGAACTGATTAATTGTTGAACAAGAAGAATTAATTCCCTTCCTGTTTAGAAAGGAATATGTTGTTTGATTCCTGAAGAAAAAAGATTGCTGCAAATCGATGCAAAGTTAAAAATTGTTTTCTTTTAAATGTATTAGCAGTGAACACCGGTGCAGGCTTTGTAGAGAGAGGATGTTTTTCATGCAACCAATAGATGTCTGTACAGTTCAGAAAGTTCAAAAAGCAGTTCAGTAAGTCCTGATTGTACCAGTCAGAACAGTAGAAGTAGGATTTAGGAAGGAACTTAGAATATCATTGGTGTTTTGAGTACTTGATTTCTGGTAGTTTCTTTGTAAATTGCAGCTTTATGGTATGTGCTACATAAAATTGTATGCTTTCTTTATGTTGTAAAATAGGAGAAAATGAATGATTGTAGAAAAAAGTATTCAACATAGAGTAATACTCCTGAGAAAAGCTGTATTTTTCTTTTCAGTTGGAATGTATTGTGTACAATGTGTTTAATTGTATTCTAAAAATTCAGTAAAATAAAGTTATTCCCAGTGTGAGTTTTTTGCACTAGTAGTCCCAGTTCTTTCTCAGCTAACACCACACTGCAAGCCCTCACTTTTCATGGGAAAATCGTGTAGAGTTTTAGTCAGTTGTTTCCACAAATATTTCTCTCACAATACTAACAAATAGATGCTGCTTCTTCAAATCTTTTAACTTAAGAGTTTGTATTCCTCTGGACCAACCCTCCTGATAAAAAACCCAGAAGACTTAGGTTTCTGGATTCACATGGTAGTAACATTTAGCACATACATATTATGGATATCAATTTCGTTTAGATATCATGATTATTATTTATGTTGGATGGGGTATCAGAGGCAAGATCTGTTTGGCCTAACATCGCTGAACAGTAGCATGAAACAGAAAAGTTTTCTGCGTGACAGTCCAGTGCTTTTCCTAGTATGTCATGGTGCTTTTAACTTAAAGAATTCTTTGTTTGGTGTCTCTAAGAAAAGGATGAGGAAGACATTTACATCTGATGCTTGTTGGAAGAACGGAAAATCATGTGAACATGTTCCACCTATACCTGCAAATTAAGACTTGGAACTAGCTCTTCATAAAAAAAGAAATGTTTAGGGGTGGTTGACCACCACCTTTTCCAAAGCAAGAAATAAGGGACTTCTTATGAAACTATCAGATGACATATTCAAAGCAAGCAAGAGGAAACCACTCCTATGCAAAAGGAATTGAGCTGTGGAACTGTTTGCCTTAGAATTTAACTGAACCTAAAAATTTACATGGGCTCCAATGCCGATAAAATTGTGCCAATAAAAAACTATGGAAAACAAATCCATCAAAATATTTGGAAACCATGTTCATATGATTTACAGTAACTAAAAATTTTTTTTAAAATGAAAATAATTTCAACATAACACCTATTGCTAGGGAGTGGAAAAAGCTTCATGAAACCAAAGCTCTGCAAAGGTTAGCCCTGTTGTCTTCATTTCCATACTCCCGAAGACCTGCTGGTGCAAGCCTGATCTTGGTGCTGATCTTAATGCTTGCTGATCTTTTGTCTAAGTGAAAAATCGAGGAATGTCAGCTAATTCACTTGGAAACAAAGAAATTTTTGAGACAATGTCCTAGATTAGTACCTTTTTCGAGTATCTTGGTTAAATGCCTTCCTTTACTAGCCTTGCAAATTTCTGTATCTCCTGGGCACCTGGGTATGGAGAGAGCTCTTTTCTTGGACCAAGAGTAAAGAAGAGTGGTGAATGCTGCAGAAGCAAATCATCAACTTCATCTGAAGAGAGAGAGAGAAAAAGAAAATCCTTAAAGCCACATGGTGCTAGAATTATCACTTTTTTTCAAGGAATGAAAAATATAGCAAGTGTTACTTATTTACAGCTGTTTCCCTTATGCACAGGAGATCCAGAAAGGCTATACAAAGAAAACTAATTCTCCATAAATCTCTCGGGCCTGGGGCTTAAGGGTGGGATTCATTTTCTCCTTCTTTTGAAATTTATTAGGGCAAATACACCTGATAAGCTTATGTGGCCAAAACAAGTTCTGCAGGATGTACCTCAGTACAGACAGATCTTTTTCCCTTCATTTGAGTAAACTCCTTCAAGTAGATGTTCACTTGCTAACGAATGAGCCTGCAGAGCTGCCATCAGCACTTGTGCTTCCTAGAAGAGGCAGAAGACTGCTCACTCTGGAAAAGCGAGTTACTGATGGCAACAGCACAGTGCCTTGATCAAGTGAGCAACAAATCAGCTATGTGGACACTGCACATACCCTTCCAGTGAAGAAAAAAGTTCCTCACATGATGAAGCAAAAAGCCTTTAGAATCACTTCAAAGACATTTAACCTGTCTTGTCATGATGGGCAGCAAAATGGCTTCATGTTGACAAATTTCAATCAAACTAATTTATTGTCAACTAACAAGCTTTTAATTAATGTTTCTGTTATTGAGAAAGCAAACAAATAAGTACTTTAGGGCAGTCTCCCTCACACAGGAAGATCTCACACAGATCATAGACAGATCATCCACAGCCACCACCAACAGCAGGTAGCTGTGCCGGGTGCACTCATTAATGGAGTCCCTCCTGCTTGCTTGTTAACCTGGAAGCCTTACCACTAGACAAATGCTAACAAAAGGTCTGAAGTTTAGGAAGCACATGGTTAAGTACTTCAAGGTTGGAAACAAAATTTCAGAAATTTGCCATTTCTGCATTATTTTAACAGTCTTTAGTCTGCGTGGCATCGCATCCCAAACCACTGCTTCAGAATTTTGAGTGGGGTGATAGTCTTTGGTCTACTTTAGCAAGCAGTCCTCAGAGAGTTGCTTTGGAGACCTGGCTGCTTGCTTTACTCATAGGTCTTAACACTTGCTAAACCATTAGCAAGTGAAACTGATTCTCAAAATAAATCATGGCTTCTATAGTGTTTGTTTTTCAGTTTCTAAATTTAGAATTACAAAATACAGTCCATTTCTGCCATTCCTGCTGTTCTGCTCAAAGAAGCTGGTGCATGCAAGCCTTGTGAACCATCGAAAGTGCAAAATGAACAATCGCCAGGTCTGTTTCTTCACTCCCTCAAACAGCCTGTTTCTGGCTGGTGATTCCTCTCTTAATGCAAATGTGGAGAGAGGCAGAAGAAATCTCTCACTACATTTTATTTGCTATACTGACTTTTTCATTCTGGTGCAGGGAGGATTAAAGTAAATCATGTATTTTAAGAAATGTTTTTTAAAACCATACCCCAGCACTATTGTGTTGTTACTTTGGCCTGTCTGAAATATAAAAAGAAAACATTTTGAAAACAGCTATCTCCCCTTGGATTCTGGTGTCTTTGGTGTTTCTTTCACAGCACTTACCACTTTCTTGGGTCAGTGCTGTGTCCTTTATATGCTTATAAATCTGCTTCCAGCTTCCAAGACCATCAAGCTGAGGGAGCAAAGCTCAGATTATAGTTTACTGTCTAAGCTATGTAATGAAAATGCTGGATCAGCCCACTTGTCCAGTCAATCCTTGCATCTAGATTCAGCCTAGAGCTTGGGAGCATCAAGTCTCCCTCCCCATGCTTCAGGGATGCTTTTCCTATCGGAAAGACAAGGCCTGGGCATTGGTGGAATGGTTTGAGATCTAGAATTTAACCTCCAAAACCTGCCTGTAGACAATGCCGCAGTACCGATTGCAGCAAGACATAAGTTGCTATAGCAAACTAGTATGGGTAGCAGTCATGACCGCAGTCTTTAAAGACCATGAGACACCAGTCATCTTCAATGTATGAAACTCAACAGTAAGGTACCTTATCTGCTTCTCTTTCTACATTGTACCAAACAGTGTGTTTTGAATCACCAAGGAAAATGTTTCCAGAGTCTACCTTGTGAAATACCAGAGCCAGTGTGTCCCTATAAAAGCCTCTGGAGTGACTGGGCTGAGATGGGAGGAGGGTAATTATCCCCTGAGATAAATCCAATGTCTCTACTGAATACTCCATTACTCTCCTAAAATTATCAGGCCTGCTCTGGCAAAGATTTTCTTTTTACATTTTAAATGGTGGTAGGTACAATTCCCTGCATTTTAGAAAGACAGAAATGTTTAGTACAGTTTTTTTTTAGGGTGAAAATAGAACCTAAGTACCCTAAAGAGAAAAGGAGTGTGAAAAAGCCCAGAACCATAAATTAGATTTTATGATGAAGAGGAAGAAATAAAAGAACTGTAACTATTTCACAGGTGCTCCTGAAATTATAGCACTGCTAGTCTTTCTGCAAACTTCACAGAAAAGGTTGCCAAATATCTTTGAAGATGTTTCTTAATCTTTTAAAACTATTTCCATTCAGTTTTTCTAATTTGATACATACAAATGGGAATGAGGTTGTCTCTGCAATGAATGTACTTGGTTTTACTGCATATTCAATTTTTCCTCCACCAGCGGAACAGGAGAGGGCTTTTGAAACAATCTTTGTTACTGCAAAAGCATTAGAATTACTTATGCTTGGTGATGGTTTAGGAATATTTTTAAAACACCTTTTCACTGGAAACAGCTTCAGATTACACTGACATGTTACAAATTATTGAAAAAACGATTCTGCTTTGGGGAGAAGCATGAGCTCAACACTTTCAAGATGATATGGCCAACAAAGCTAAACATAAAAGATATTGAAGACAGTGCTGTTTTGAGCTAACTATACCTAAGAATATCCAAAAAAATCCACTTTAATTGGTTTGTCTTGTATTAAGGTAGTATTTTTATATCCTGGTGCTTCCTGAAGTGGTCTCTAGATGGCAAACTTTCACAAAGAATGGGTTCAGTTCTGAGGGCAGCTGGTGCAGGGTTCCCTGCACAGCGTGGCCGGCAGCCGGTGCGGGGAATCCTGCACAGCGTGGCCTGCAAGCTCTGAAGTGCTGTGTCAGATAGACACGTGTCACCAGGACAGCAATAGCTGATCTCTGAATATGTTAAATATATTGGCTGTATACAGCCATCAGGTATGGAGTCACAAGGGTGAGGCCCTAAAATGCAACAACTTTATGTATATATATGCGTTGTGGTCTGGTTTAGAACAGAACTGATTCTGTTCGATGACTCTTGTTTTCCAGGCAAAGCTCCTCTAAGTAACTGCATTTCTGAAGCTGGCAGTATGTCTTCTACATACACTGCTTGCTTCCATCAGTGATTAGGCCTAACATTTGGGTTTACTGCTGAGGATCATTGTATAAACCAGGGCCACTGCTGCATTTTTTGAGTTTAATTGAGGGGGTGCAGTGTAAAAGTCTGCACCTACAGGAAGGAGTGTACAGGACAGGACCCTAAGCGGACTACTAAGTATTCCATTCCATATATATCATACTCAATATAAAGCTGAGAGTCAGTCCCTTCTTTTCTCTGTCTCTCTCGCTTCCTGCTCTTCTGCTTTTCAAGGGCCCATCTTTGCTGCTTTTCCTCCCTTTTGCTCTTGAATCCAGCTCCAGGATCCAGCCCCTGAATCCAATTCCCCTACTGTTGCAGTATCAGTGGGGACAGTAATGTAATTACCATCAAGGGGGGGTTGGGTTCAGTGCTATTTCTATGTATATTCACATGCATATATTCATCTGTTGTTACTATTTTCATTGAAGTCATTGTAGTTGTTTTGTTTTCCAATCCATAGGTGTCTCCTTCTCTCTCTTTTTGCTTTCCATTTCCTTGACAGGGAAGGGGAAGAGGAAAGTAGTGGACACTGTCTGTTGCTGGGTGGTGGTCAATCCAGCCCTAACCCTAAATGGCTACAACTTTTTGGTGCCTAATGTGGGGCATGAGAGTCTTGACAAATTGCCCCAAATAGTTCAAATTCTAGTTCATTCTTTTGGGGGAGTATCAGATCTTTTTCTCTGAGAGTCTTTAAGGATTGGAAATGATATGATATGACCTAATGGTCACAATAAAAGAAGAGTCCAAGGAGAAATGGAATACATTTCAAAATATTCATATAGCCCTCATGTAGTGGCTCTTTTTATTCTTCGAAAAGAGGAAGAAACCTATTTACACCATTATTTTTTCTCTGTAGTGTCTTGAAGTAAGATACATTACATTCAGTAGAAAAAAAGTATTATTCTAGGTCTACAAATCCTTGAGCCCACTTCATTTACTTCCGTGCTTCTCTTTGTTTATTATGCACTATTCTTATATATAAAATAAGGGTCTGGTTTTGAGCTTTCTTGATTAGAGATTTGAGAATTCCCAAGGTATAATTATTTGGAATTTCTTGTGGTATAATGAATGATTAAGAGAGCTGGGAACACTCACTCAATTCTGCTGTAATCACATATTTAGAAATCAATTCTGTTGTTTTGCTATCTGTGGTTTTTTTAATTATCTTCAGGAATGCAGAGAGTCTATGGAGCAAGGAAGATCTGTATTTTAATTCTGGATGTCATTCCTTCAGCTAAGATAACTGCCTTTTCTGTTTCACCTCTACAATCGAATTAATATGTAGCTAAACTATGAATTGAGGATCTGAACAAGGGAAAAGAGAGCTAATTTCAATGGTCATGTGCGGTTGTACACAGCTTGTTTATCATCATTGGATTGCTTTGTATAATTAAAACTGAATATGAAACAGGTATGTGAAAGCATGATGTCTCCAAACAGAGCCAGGTAAGCAGAAGGTCCAGACTGTTGAGGACATGGGCTCAATATCTTGGTTTTTTTAAGATCACAATAACATTTCTGAGATAAGTGAATTAGTATTTGCATCTTGCTTAGCTATATAAAAGTCCAGCTTTCTGTGAGGGCTATTTTACAGTATGTTTAACTGACTGGGGAAATGTAAGGCTTGTGAAAGATTAAGCCTTTTCTGATATCTATTTCACATGCCATAGAGAAGAGGTTCAAGTGATTCTGACCTGTTGAACCTATTGCAGAACACAGATTTGACATCTTGCTGAAACAGGGTAACTTCCTTTGCAAAGGAAGCACACATCAGTATCTCTAATTCAACCAATCCTAGATTTTGAAGGATGACAGATTTCCTTCATGGCTGATTGGTGTTAAAGAAAACAGAACTTACAGCATAAAATGTAGCAATTTGTATTCAACAAGATACTCAACCTGGACTGAAGAACTAAGGTGCCAGAGAATACAGTACAGTAGCCCTACGATCAATAACTCACAACTCAAGATATCCCATTGAAATTGTCTAGATTCAGTTTCAAAGCCCCTGTCCAGGTGATCAAGGCTGCAAGCTAGAGAGAACTTTAAGTCATAATGTGCACGTGGGGAGGAAGGGTATGAGTGGACCACAAGCATTTTAATGCATCTTTGCTATATCTTTAAATATTCAGTCTACAAAAAAATTGTTTAAAATATGAGCCAAGTAATTGTCTTGCTATATGATTGTTATTCAGAAGGTAGTGCTATTTCCCTATTCCATTTGATCTCTCTTTCTAGTTATACATGCAAGGATCACACTTACCCTCTTAGCTAAAATATCACATTTGGTTATTTCAAAGGATTAACCTGATTCTGTAAGTATGACCAAGCTCTTTTTTCTTCTGTTTATGACCACACCTCTGAAATAACTGTAGTCAACAGAAACTCAACTTACACCTTATCAGTATGAAAGTCAGAATTTACAGATGTCAACTGGATTTTTTTTTCTCTATAACCTTTTATAGATGTGAATGGGAGAATATTATTAGCCTTATAGAAAAGTTAGAATGAATGGTTAGTTTTTATGTAGCTTACTACGTATTAAATTTAATTTAAGGTGTTCATACAGTGAAGCTGCTCATTTTTCAAAATTAGACATTTAATTTCTGAAAAAGAAAGAACACATTAAAACTGATTATACTAGCAGAATATCATATATAGAAGAAATTTACTGATTGAGGAGTTCATTGCTGTGTTCTCCATACAGCCTACCCTTTAGCATCTGGCTCAAGACAGGAATTTCTCTTGTCAATTTTTCTTATTGCCATGCATGTTCTCTGAGAACTAAAAGGTAAGTAAGGCTGCTAGCTGGCACAAGCAAGACATGAGCTATCCCTAGGAACCTGTGATCTGTTTCAGACAGAAAAGACCAGCTTAATGCCCTGAAAACCCAAAGATACAGTGAACTAGGGTTCACTCCATTGACTTCCCTGGGCTTTGCTGTCTCCCTACTCCAGAAGCACAGACTCCCCCAGCAGCTGGCCTCAGACATGGTAATATGACTGACATATCACATGCCTGAGACCTTCAAGAGCAGGGTGCTGACAGCCACCAACTGAGTGGCAAGCCTGCCATCATCAGGCAGAGTGAAGTGAAGACTCACGTGCAATGTCAGCCCAGGAAAGGGAAAGAGCAATTCATCAGCAGCAGGAGATAGGACTGGAGACAGGCACTCCTACAGTGTAGCTCAGCCCAAGCACTAACTCAGGTTGTCTCATGAACTAAGGGGTTAGGAGTGCCAGGTGAAGTTTCCTGGAAGAGCCTTGTGGCTCTAACAGCACTTGTACTTGCTTTTCCTGAAGACCAGAATTCAGTTCTCACTTCAGCCCATGAGGCTGCCTTGCATTGCTCCTCTCTTAGCTCTGCTTTGATTCCTTGCTCTTTGTTGGTCCCTGCTCTGGTCCTGATCTGGCCTTCCAAGACTTCACAGGTAGAATTACATAGCTGTGAAGTTAATGAATGCTCATATATCATTGGTATAGCTGGTGTTGTCTTTGTATATTATTTTAGAAGTAATGCATACTCATGAAAAGAAAGTAGTACATCAGTTCAACTGAAGATCGTCATCTTTAAAGACAGGAAAATGAAATGCCATGGTCTTTTCTGTAGGTTCAAATGGAAAAATAAGCAGTGATTTTAAAAAAAAAATAAAACAACTTTGTGTCAATAAAATACACTTCCTTCTATCAGAAGCCCAATGACAGAATATCCCTAGTTGGAAGGGACCCACAAGGATCATCAAGACCAACTCCTATTTAGGCACAGGACAACCCCAAAGTCACACTATGTACGTAAGTGCATTATCCAAGTACTTCTTAAACTCCATGAGAGTTGGTGCCATGACAACCTCCCTGGGGAGCCTGTTCCAATGCTCCACCACCCTCTGGGTAAAGAACCTCTTCCTGAGCTTCATTCAACCTGAATTTCCCCCAGCCCAGCTTCATGCCGTTCCTCTGGGTCCTGTTGCAGGTCACCAGAGGGAAGAGGTCAGCACCCACTCCTCCCTCTCTGCTGAGGAAGTAATAAACAGCAATGAGGTCTCCCCTCAGTCTCCTCTTCTCTAGGTTGAACAGACCAAGTGATTTCAACCTTTCTTCATAAGTCTTCCCCTCTGTACCCTTCACCATCTTTGTGGCTCCCCTCTGGATGCTCTCCCAACAATCTCATGTCCGTTTTGTATTGTGGAGCCCAAAACTGCACACAATACTCCAGGTGAGTTTGCACCAGAGCCAAGTAAAGTGGGACTAGTACCTCTCTCGATCGGCTAGCAATGGAGTGCTTGATTCAGCCCTTTTGGCTGCCAGCACAAACTGCTGACTCATATTCAACTTATCATCTATCAAAACTCCTAGATCCCTCTCTGCAGTGCCGCTTTCCAGCCTCCCATTCCCCAGCTGATAGGTTGTTTTTGGGTTACCCCTACCCAAGTGCAGAACCCAGCACTTGCCCTTGTTAAACTGCATATGATTTGTGACTGCTCAGTTCTCTAATCTGTTTAGATCCCTCTGCAGTGCCTCTCTGCCATCAATGGAGTCAACAGCACCTCCTAGCTTGGTATCCGCAAACTTACTTATTAAGCCTTCAAGTCCTAAATCCAAGTCATTTATAAAGATGTTAAACAAAACAGGCCCTAAGATGGATCTCTGTGGGACCCCACTTGTCACCTGTCGCCAGCCCAATGTAGCTCCATTTACTGTAAACTTTTGAGCTGAACGCCTCAGCCAGTTGTGTACCCACCTTGTGATGTGCTTATCTAGCTGTATACTTGACAATTTGTCCAGTAGGATGCTGTAGGAGACATTACCAAAAGTCTTACTGAAGTCCTGAAAGATGACATCAACTGGTCTCCCTTGGTCCACTAGATAGGTAATCTTGTCATAAAAGCAAATAAAGTTTGTTAAGCATGACTTCCCTTTCACACACCCATGCTGGCTATGACCAATGACAGCATTGTCTGTCAGATGCTTATCCATAGCTCCCAGAATAATCTTTTCCACCATTTTACCAGGCACAGAAGTGAGACCGACAGGTGTGTAGTTGCCAGGGTCATTTCTGTTACCCTTCTTGAAAATCGGGACAACATTTGCCTGCTTCCTGTCGGTTGGGACCTCCACAGATTCCCAAAAGCATTGAAAAATCATTGAAAGAGGACTTGCTATGACATCTGCTAGCTCTTTAAGTACCCTTGGGTGGATCCCATCAGGCCCCAAAGACTTATAGGGGTCTAGTTGGAGAAGCAAGTCCCGCAATAGTTCAGGGTCAACTAGAGCATTAACAGACTCCCTGTTGTTGGTCACTGGTTCATGGCACTGTAAGCTCTCAGCCTTTTAAGTTTGTCTTCTAGCTAATGCAGACGTCCTTTCCAAACAACGAACGAACAGGGAGTACATTGTAATTGATCTGAACTGCCATGAAGACAAGTAGTATTCAAACAACCTTTTATTTGTTCAAGACACAGAATTTCTCAGGTCACTGTGTTCCTCTTCCTTCTCTGTGTTTAGAATTTGATATTCTGTAACTGAATTAAAAATTGAACGTTTCTGGAAGATTTTAAATACTATGCAAGTGAGTATTGGACAGAGGTCCTGTAAACTTGGAGAGGTAAATCAGGAACTGAAGTATTACAGCAGCAGAGATTACTTTATTTAGGTAAATGACCTCACGTTTAACACTGGATGGCACTGAAGTACAGAATATGAAGCCAAGTAGGGTACAGGAAGTGGCTAAGGCTTCTTTTTCATGGCATTAGCTGGATAATGGGTTTTCCAGGTATTAATCTCCCCCCAGATAGTGTCTGCATTTAAGATGCTATGCAGAGAGAATTTATAAGTCATCTGTTAGGTCTGGTTCAGAATTAATCCTGCATTATGACAGAAACTCACCAGACACTTGGCACAGTGTTGACTTTAGATTTTAGACTAAGACTTCAAGGCAAAGTATGAACTCCATTCTAATACAATGCAGACTAACATTCTGCCTGGTTTCCTTTGTCCCTGGCTTACCTACTGACAGGCATTTTTTGTTGAGAGTTGAATATATGATCTTTATTTATGTGGGAGATTCCAGTATTCATCAATACGAAGGGTTTGCAGTAGTGCAACTCAGATGAGAAGGGTAACTGAGCATGTTCTGAATTTTAAGCACACCAGAAGTCCCTGGGGTATTACACAGCATCTTGAACCAGTGCTGACTGTTGTAAGAAAAGAAGAACCATCATGCAATAAAAGCACCAGATAAGTAGCAATGCCTCCTTCCTGCCTTCTCATATATTCATCTGCTGTGTGTTCTACAGAAGGAAAGTTTCAAAGCAACCCATTTTGGGCTGCTTATGAAGAAGGTATCTTGCCTATCCTTTTAAGTTTTGCATTTTTGTAACTATTAGAGTGCTCTGGATCTTGACACGTCTTGTGTTCAGCAGAGCAATGAAAGGGTAGGGACCCTCCTATTCTGAACTTCTCCAGGACCTTGTGAAGCCACATGTTGTTTACTATGACACAGAGGCTATTTGCAGGAGGAAGTGGTCTGATTCTTCATATGATTTTTCTTTTTTTAAAAAATATTTAACCTACAGTATTTTCCTTGAGTCACTGTTGTTTTCCAAACCATAATTCATTATGATTTATTTCTACTGTTGTCCTTGGATACGTGCTGTTAATTTTTATCCTTGCTCTAACTTGGAATATGAGCCTGTACTTAGTCATAGATAGGTAAAATACCAGAGACTTCTTAAAAAAAACCCCACACTTTCCTGGAACAGCAAATATAGGCTAGCAATAATGTTAATATCATAATTTTTATGACAACCATTACCTGAATGAAGTCTCCCAGCTTATATGCATATCCCTCCATATGCAAACTTTGTTCTTCAACATGTTTCCAGTGGCCTCCAAAACAACTTAATTATGAATTTGAACTGGAGCATGTTTTGTGCTGCCCGTGTTAGCTGATTAAAGCCTAATTCCGATATCCTCAATGTAAGAAGTACTTTTGTCTGCAAACTATTGAGATCAGTAACTTTTTACTACAGAGTTGTATGAGACTGGCATGTAACAACAGCATCTAGATCCAGACTAGCATCAGCATCTGGCTGGTAACTAATAACTCAGTGACAAAAGCCAACACACAGATATGAGCTATCTAGTATTATTTATGTCTTATATCTGAAGAACACTCTACATCTAAGGAACTGAAATCTGGGAACAAGACTATAGTGTCCATCCAGAGATATGGAAAGAATCAGTCATAGTTCAAGTCAGGCATAAAAAATAGAACTCTTTTTTCCAGTGTTGCACCACACAGATCACAGATCCTAACCAGATAAGACAGCCTGTGGAAGTTGTATTTCCTTCCTCTGAGATAGGCACCCACACTGCTTTTCTATGTTTTACTTCTCCTGTTGCGCTGCTTTGCTGCACAGTGTCCTGTGCCAGTATGTTGTACTTGTGATGCCTAAACCTAAATTACTAGTGATTCTGTCTAAAATTTGTGTTCAAGGAACTGGAAGTCTGTGCAAATACTATGACAAGGATGGGAAAACTGTGGAGAGAGGGTATAACCTGAGCACTTTTTAGTAGATTATGCCTTTTACAATCAATTCAAAGGAAAAAAACCAAACTAATATAGAATATTTTTTTTAAGTTGGATACTGAGATGTAAATCATCATTCTAACAAAAATTTTACATTGTCCAGTGATAAAATCTGACATCAGTGACTCATTCCTTCAATCCATATTCCCTCCAGACTTTTCAGAAAATTGTGTAACAAGGCATGTATAGTGGCTGTTCACTTAAAAGCTCTATTCCTCTGAAATCTGATGAATGAAAAAGAGTAGAGACTCATTGTTCTTGTGTTTTTTATTGCATATTATGTGTTGATAATGTGGTGGTTTGGACCTGGCTTTCTGCCAAATGCTCAAACCCACAGTGTAAGTTTTCTTCCCTCCCTCCTTTCCTTCTGCAAGTAATGAACAAAACTATAGAACAATTAAAGACTCTAAAATAGAGATTAATACATTTGTCTATATAACGCCATATACCAAGAAACACCATATACAAAGTAGAGAGAGAACCCCACAAAACACCCCCCTGGGAAGGGAAGGGGAAAGGGAAAGGGAGAGGGAAGAAGGGACAAGGGAAAAAGAAAACAAAGAAGAGAAGCCAAAACAGATATGTAAGCTTTAAGAGAATAAATCTCACGACTATTCTCAAAATTCAGGAACCACTGCTTCCGAGGCCTACAAGACCTCACTCCCCCACACAGGCAGGACCGATAGCAGAGAAGCTGTGTCTCTGAATCCACCGGAAGGGAGCGAGCAGGCCTCTGCTCCTCCAATTTATACCCCCAGTCACGTGAAATTGCATGGAATACTGGGAAGTTCTGACCACTTCCTGGTTACAAGCCGGCTACCAAGGAAGTGGCCTGGACCATAACACCATTACAACTGAGATGTAAATCATAATTCTAACAACAATTTTACATTGTCCAGTGATAAAATCTGACATCAGTGACTCATTCCTTCAATCCATATTCCCTGCAGACTTTTCAGAAAATTGTGTAACAAGTGGCTGTTCATTTAAAAGCTCTATTCCTCTAAAATCTGATGAATGAAAAAGAGTAGAGACTCATTGTTCTGTGTTTTTTATTGCATATTATGTGTTGATAATGTGTAAAATGCTACACACATAAACCATAAAGAATATGCCTGGTTTTACAGTCTGTAGACTAGACTAATAAATCCTTAAACACTGCTAAAAATACAGTGACTTTCCAACAAGCAAATGAAAGTGTCTTACCTTTTCATGAGCTGCTGATGCCCCCCAAGTAATCTTTGACTTAGTTTAAGAGGAAGTGTGGATGGATAGAAAAGAAAGCCTCCCTTCTTCTGAAATATCCAGTGACACTTACTTTACAGGGGTTACACAGCAGTCTGTCAAAACAGAGAGAAGAAAATAAATCAATTGTAACATGTCTATAGATGGTCCCACAAAATACTACTTATCAATGCTCATGAAATTTTCAGTAGAATTCAACCCTGAGCAGCAGTAAATTGTTTCTGACATTGCAGAGGTTTATATATCATTTTTATTGGCTTAATGAAATACATATGTACGTGATATCCCTTGTTTGCCCATGACTCTTGCTAATGAATCACAGAATCACAGAATATTAGGAGTTGGAAGGGACCTCGAAAGATCATCTAGTCCAATCCCCCTGCCACAGCAGGATTCCCTACAGTAGGTCACACAGAAGCGCATCCAGACAAGTTTTGAATATCTCCATAGAAGGAGACTCCACAACGTCTCTTCCAGTGCTCTATCATCCTCACTGTGAAAAAATTTCTATGTGTATTCACACGGAATCTCCTATGCTTCAGCTTACAGCCATTGCTGTAGGGAATATTTTAGCAGACCAAGGACATGACATCTTATTGAGAGCCTGTTTGCACAACCCACCCCACGATCCTGAGGGCTATGTCCTTGAAGATAGGGAAAAATAGTAAGGCTGTAAACAGGACAAGATGGA
>VWZX01000694.1:69171-80380 GCA_013399015.1 Galbula dea
CCCATGATTGGAATGTAGGAATAGATGGGTATAAGCTCCTTAGGAAGGATAGGCAGGGGAGGAGGTGTTGCCCTCTACATCAGTCAACAGCTGGAGTCAGTGGAACTCCAACTGGGGAAGGATGATGCTGTTTGAGAGCTTATGGGTTAGGATTAAAGAGAGGACAGGTGAAGGTGATGTTACTGTAGGGGTCTGCTACAGGCCACCTGACCAGCAGGGCCAAGTAGATGAGGCTCTCCACAGGCAGATAGAATTGGCTTAACGTTCACAGGCCTTGGTCCTTGTGGGGGATTTCAGCCACCCTGACATCTGCCAGAGGGACAACACAGCAAGGCATTAGCAATCTAGGATGTTCCTTGAATGCATCGACAACAACTTCCTCCTCCAAATGGTAGAGGAACCAACTAGGAAAAGTGCACTGGACCTTGCTCTTGCCAACAGAGAAAGACTGGTGATCAACATAAGGCTGAGGGACAACCTTGTCTGCAGAGACCATGAAGCACTGGAATTCAAGATCCTCAGGGCTCCTAGAAGGATATGTTCTAGGCTTGCGATCCTGGACTTTGGGCACGCAGNAAAGGCTAGGGAAGGTGTGGGCCCCTTCAGAAAAGAAACGGGAGAACCGGTGACGGGTGATATGGAGAAGGCCAAAGTTCTCAACAGCTTCTTTACTTCAGTCTTCACTGGCAATGGCTCCTGCCACACCCCCAAAGTCAAAGAAGATAATGACAGGGGCTGGAATATAGAACTGCCTGTGGTAAGTGAAGATGAGGTTTGTGACCACCTGAAAAACCTGAAAGTTCACAAGTCCATGGGACCTGATGGGATACACCCACGGGTACTGAGAGAATTGTTGGACGAGGTTGCTAAGCCACTCTCTATTGTGTTTCAAAAGTCATGGCAGTCTGGCGAAGTCCCCACTCACTGGAAAAGGGGAAACATAACCCCCAGTTTTAAAAAGAGAAAGAAGGATGATCTGCCAAACCATAGGCCAGTCAGTCTTACCTCCTTGCCTGGTAAGATCATGGAGCAGATCCTCCTGGGGGCACTGCTGAGGGTATAATGAAGAGGGGATTTAGTATATCAACATGGCTTTGCCAAGAGTAAATTGTTCCTGACAAATCTGCTGGCCTTCTATGAAAAAGTCAGGACATCAATAAAGAGGGGAAGAGCAATGGACGTCATTTACCTGGACCTGAGCAAAGCCTTCAACACTGTCTCATATAACATCCTGGTCTCCAAGCTAGTGGAATATGAGTTCGATGGATGGACCACTCAATGGATAAGGAATGGGCTTGATGGCTGCACCCAAGGAGTGGCTGTCAATGGATCCAAGTCCAAGTGGAGGCCAGTGGCAAGTGGAGTCCCTCATGGATACTGGGACCAGTCTTGTTCAACATCTTCATCAGTGACATGGACAGTGGCATCGAGTGCNCTGCTGAGGGTATAATGAAGAGGTGATTTAGTATATCAACATGGCTTTGCCAAGAGTAAATTGTTCCTGACAAATCTGCTGGCCTTCTATGAAAAAGTCAGGACATCAATAAAGAGGGGAAGAGCAATGGACGTCATTTACCTGGACCTGAGCAAAGCCTTCAACACTGTCTCATATAACATCCTGGTCTCCAAGCTAGTGGAATATGAGTTCGATGGATGGACCACTCAATGGATAAGGAATGGGCTTGATGGCTGCACCCAAGGAGTGGCTGTCAATGGATCCAAGTCCAAGTGGAGGCCAGTGGCAAGTGGAGTCCCTCATGGATACTGGGACCAGTCTTGTTCAACATCTTCATCAGTGACATGGACAGTGGCATCGAGTGCACTCTCAGCAAGTTGCTGACGACAACAAGCTGTGTGTTACAGTTGACACGCTGGAGGGGAGGGATGCCATCCAGAGGGACCTGGACAGGCTGGAGAAGTGGGTCCATGCCTACCTCATGAAGTTCAAGATGAACAAGTACAAGGTCCTACCCCTGGGTTGAGGTTGAGAGCAGCCCTGGGGAAAGAGATTTGGGGGTGCTGGTGGATGAGAAGCTCAACAGTGTGCTCTTGCAGCCCAGAGGGCCAACCATATCCTGGGCTTCATCAAGAGAAGAGTGGCCAGCAGGTCGAGGGAAGTGATTCTCCCCCTCTACTCTGCTCTTTTGAGACCCCACCTGGAATATTGCATCCAGTTCTGGAGCCCCTATTACAAGAGGGATATGGAAGTGCTGGAGCGAGTCCAGAGAATTGCCACAAGAATGATCAGAGGACTGGAGCACCTCTCTTACAAGGACAGATTGAGAGAGTTGGGATTGTTCAGTATGCAGAGGAGAAGGCTCCAAGGAGACCTTACTGCGGCCTTCCACCATCTGAAGGGGGCCTACAAGAAAGCTGGTAAGGGACTTTTTAGGAGATCACACAGTGACAGAACCAGGGGAAATGGATGTAAGCTAGACGAGGGTGGATTTAGGTTAGACATTAGGATGAAGTTCTTCACTATAAGGGTGGTGAGACAGTGGAACAGGTTGCCCAGAGAGGTTGTGGAAGTCCCATCCCTGGAAGCTTTTAACACAAGGCTTGATGGGGCTCTGATCTAGTGGATGGTGTCCCTGCCAGGCAGGGGGGTTGAAACTAGATGATCTTTGAGGTCCCTTCCAGCTCTGACAATTCTATTCTTCTGTAATTATGTGTGATAAAGCCCTGCTTTCCTGGAGATGGCCGAACACCTGCCTGCTGCTGGGTAGTGAATTAATTCCTTGTTTTGGTTTGCTTACATGTGCAGCTTTTGTTAAATTGGCTTCATCTTAGCCCAGGAGTTTTCTCAGTTTTACACTCTGACTCTCTCCCCACTCTTACCAGGAGGGGGGGAGTAAGCAGATGTGTGGGGCTTAGCTGCCCACTGAGAATACACCATAACACCTGTCTTCCTCAGGTATTGTTTCTTTTAATATTCCATGCTCAGTTACCGAGTGCTGTGAACTCTGTTTCTTTACAGATTCTGACATCCTGTCCCTGACAAAGTCTTATTATTCTGTTAGGAATTTATTGTGTTCCCTGCCTGACCCCAGAAACATCTCTTAGCTTCTTGTTCCAGAACCTGTTCCTGATCCATTCTCTTGGTAGGTGTTCAGTCATTTGAAATCATAAGACTGGGGTGGGATTTCTTTGTTTGTGTGTTGTTTTTTGGTTTTTTTGGTTTTTAAGAGATAAGCCACATGCTCTTTTTGCATGTTGTTTAAAACAGAACATTTCATTTCTGTTCGAAGTAACATCCTCCCTCATTTCTTAGAATTCAGTTGCCATTACCCAACCTAACTAAAAGTCATTTAATTTATCATGTACTTCAAAAGCAACTACTGTTTTTCTTTTCCACTTGCAAAGTGAAGTTTCGTTTCAAACCTTTCCAATACCCATCTCTACAGATCCAAAGTCTGCACCCATCTGCCCAAATTTTAAACTATAGTGGGGATTTTAGCTGCCCCATATTCCCCATTTTTGTTTCTTTCCTCTCTAAGTGGTGACTTGGTATTGCTAAGGTTATGGGTTTACAGTCACCCTAAGCCAATAGAAAAGCTGGCTGCCATTAAAAGTGACAATCTGTCCAGCACTGTCTGTTGTGGTCACGTGTCCATTTACTCTCTTTGGGCTAGTGCTAGTGGATATGTAGGTAACTGCACACTGAACTTCTTTTCCTTTCCTTTGGTTACTTTTCAGCTGCATAAGTTTCCTAACCTAGTTTGCTGTAGAGATGCAGAAATCCAGCAAGTCACAGCATGGAGGCAGAAGGAAGGAGGGCAGAAAAAACACAAGCTTGGGGAGGAGGAAGAAGTGGCAGGAGCTTTATCCTCATGTCTTAATCTTCCTGTCAGAGATCTACTTACTTTTACTCATCTGCAACACCTTCTGTATAACAAGGTGTCTGGTCCAGAGCAGATGTAATAATGACTTTCTAAATTCAGGTTCTTCTACATAGCAAGAACAAAGATATGGGCCAGATTCTTTCAGAATCTAACATGAGATTCCCCTTTGACTTAAATAGAATAACGATTTCCCTTTGGGTAACACAGAAGTCTAAGTAGAACTTTTTGGTTGCGATATGCTAAACATATCTTTTAATCTGTTAAAGTGTGCTTAGAGTGTTAAGCTGGAGAAGTTCACTAAAGCAGATTTGACTGGAACCTGTAGAAAACTGCACAGTTTTTACACACTATGGACAAAACAGTATGGGCAAACAGCAAAGTCCCACTGTTAAAATACTAAGCTTTATGGACACAACCCTTAGTTTTACCTTTGAGTGTAGAAATGGTTTCAGCTCTGACTTTGTGGATATGTCTACACTGCAGATTTGGTAGGCTAGCTCACAGCAGTGTAAGGCTGTTATTGGTTGACCCTGGCTTGATGCCAGGTGTCCACCAAAGCAGTTTTATCACTCTCCCTCCTAAGCTTGACAGGGGAGAGAAAATATAAGGAAAGGCTCATGGATTGAGATCATAGTATCATAGTATTGACTGAGCTGGAACAGACCCAATAAGATCATCAAGTCCAGCTCTTAAACCAGTGGAGGACACCCCAAGAATCACACCATGTGCTTGAGAGTGTTATCCAGACGCTTCTTAAGCTCCATCAGGCAAGGTGCTGAGACAACCTCCCTGGGGAGGCTGTTCCAGATCCCAACCACCCTTTGAGTGAAGAAACTCTCCCTAATCTCCATCCTGAACATCCCCTGATTCAACTTCATTCCGTTTCCCCTAGTCCTATAGCTGTCCACCAGATTAAGACTGGTCCCTGCCACTCTCCTATCCTCTATGAGGATGTTGAAGATGGCTATGAGGTCTCCTCTCAATCTCCTCTTCTCACGGCCAAACTAAGTGACCTCAGCCACTCCTCACAAGGTTTCCCTTCCAGCCCCTTCACTAACTCTCCTCTGGACACTCTCCAACAGCTTAACATGCTTTCTAGAGAGAAGGGCAGGGAGAGATCACTCAGCAATTACTGCCACAGGCAAAACAGACTCGTCTTGGGGGAAAAAAATAATCTATTACCAATCAAAACAGACTAGGATAATGAGAAACAACCCAATACCTTAAAAACATCTTGCCACCACTCCTCCCATCTCTCCAGGCTTAACTTCACTCCCTACTTCTATACACCCTCCCTCTAAGCAGTGCAGGGGGACAGAGAATGGGGATTGTGGACAGTTCATCACACACTGTCTCTGTCACTCTTTCCTCCTTAGGGAGAAGACTCATCACTTTCTTCTCCTGTTCCAGCATAGGGTCCCTCCTACAAAAGACGGTCCTCCACAAAGTTCTCCAGTATGAGTTCTTCATATGAGCTACAGTTCTTTATGAACTGCACCAGTTTAAGTCCCTTCCATGGGGTGCAGTCCTTCACGAATAGACTGCTTCAATGTGGGTCCCTCATGGGGTCACAAGTCCTGCCAAAAATCCTGCTCCAGTGTGAGTTCCTCTCTCCATAGGTGCACAGGTCCTGACAGAAGCCTCCTCCAGCACAAGGTCTCCACAGGGTCACAGCCTCATTCAGGCAGCCACATGCTCTGGCATTGAGTCCTCAATAGGCTGTGGGTAGATATCAGCTCCATTGTTAACCTCCACAGCCTGCAGAAAGATAGCCTTCTTCACCGTGGTCTTCATGGCTGCAGTGGAGTCTCTGCTCCAGCAGCTAGTGAACCACCTCCTCCTTCTTCAGTGGCCTTAGTATTTGTATAGCTGTTTCTCACATATATTCTCACTTCTTTCTTCAGCTGTAGTTGCACAGTTCTCCCTTTTCCCCTTCTAATATATGTTATCACAGAGGTGCTGCCACCGCTGCTGATAGGCTTGGTCTTGGCCAGTGGTAGATCTGGTGGGGCCATCTTGAAGCCGGCTGGAACTGGCTCTACTAGACATAGGGGAAGCTCCTAACAGCTTCTCACAGAAGCCACCTCTGTAGCCCCTCCACTACCAAAATCTTGCCAAACAAACAAATGGAAACTGTTTGGCAAGCACACTGTGGAATTTTTCAGGTGCTTTCTGTAAATTTACTTTCCTTTAGAAATGCCCTTTGAGGTCCTAAATACTGCAGAAATATTAACAAAAGAACAAATTAGTCTTAAGTTCAGTAGGAAAATTGTTGGTTCCAGGTATCTTTGGATTAAGTAGTACTTAAAGCTTAGTTTCAGTAAGTGCTAACATCATTGTAGGTATTAAAATAGAGTGTCCAGTTTCATTTTGTGGCATAAATAAACTAGATGCAATGTTCAAAACTACTTTGTGATATAGAGTTTTAAAGTGATCTGCTCTATGGTTGTAAATAATAATTTTGTGTTTGAAAAACTCTTCTTCCATTCAGACTGATTCTCAAAACAGCTTAAAGCAGCATATCAGTTTGTTCAGGTTTTTTCTTGGAGAAAGATACTAGAATGCCAAAGTCTGTAGAAACAGCCACAGCCCCTATTATAAAGGTCATGACACAAAGCAGAAGAGTCCCTTGAGGTTAACTAGGGATGTTGAAATTGCTCTTAACTCAAACCAGGTGTTTTAATTTAAAATCTAAACACAAGACACTGTTACAAAGTTTGTAAAGTTACAGGGAGTAGAAATGAAGGAGACCAAGGTTTCATATATTTGTTTTAAAAGGCAAATCCAAAGGTATTTTTTTTCCAACTGAAAAGCATAGGTGCTCACTCACTAATAACTAAGTCATAATATACTAAAACTATTCTTTTGTTGCTCTCAGTTTTCTCTTTGTAAACTCTGTTCAGATCACTTCACTCATCAAACAAACAACAGCTGTGGAAATCATCCTGTAATTCTGCCTCCCCTTTGGAAATAACTGTCACTTTTGCACAGATAATATGCTATTTCTGGTATTTGAGGAACTATTTTGCAGTAGTTAAAATATATTACTAATCTTGCCCTCTTCTACTAGGTAAAGCAGTGGGCAACTTTTCATCTGAAGCCCCTCCATACATCAGGGTTTATATTTAAAATTAAAAAAATATATGGTAATAATTATCTGCTAGAAACATGCACATGAAAATCTTACTCATGGATTGAATGACACCAGATGCAACAGTAATCACCTTCTTTAAGACGATAATGTATTTGGAGTCACTAATCCCCCAGCTTTATCTCTGGAGGAACCTATAAGCATGGGCCATTATTTTTAGCAATTCTGTCTGAAGATTTGGGTACTGTTGGTTTACAAGACACCAGGCCTGCTGGCAAGACATGGGGTACACCTGTCCCAAAGAAGCAAAAGGCTTTTAACTGGAGTTACCAGGGCCCATTGAAAAAGCTTTAAACTAGATTGAAAAGGGAAAGAGGTAAAACCAGGCTCAGTAGAGATAAGCCTGAGGGTGTCACATCGGTGTTTGTGGTGTGGTGTACTAGTGTCCTTCAGTCTGACATCCCAGCAGAGGTAGGGGATGGAGTGCCATGCAATATCAAAGACACAAGGGATATTGATGGCAGTAATTACAGAAGCACCTGGGAATGGTCATGTAGAATTAGGCCTTCCACCTCTCAAAAGGTGATGAGATCAATAGCCCAACTGAAGTGTAACCCCACTAATGAATGCAGCAGACAAATCTAACAGGTGAATCAGAGAGCAAAAAAGCTGTCAAGAAGAATCAAGGCAAAAGTATAACAAGGCATTCAAAAGATAAAATATGCAGGGAAAGAATTATTATGAAACAACAACAAAAAAAGAGAGTAAGAAAATTGTTTGTTTAGTGAATGAGAAGGAAATATACACAGAAATACATACAGCTTTGATGGCTGTGAGTTTATCAATGACTCCTTTGAAAATTTATGTGAAAGACTGCTCTTTGGATGACTAATATGAGTACCTTGTCTGACGTATTACAATTCTTTAGCCTTTTATAGAGGCATAACTGAACTATCTAAACACATAATAAAAATAATGTTAGAAGCATTGTAACACAGAAGTCACATTGAACAGGAGTTGGGAAGATTTGTATCTGGGGCATTTTGTAAGGATTCCTTAGATTACCAATTATGCTTTGCCCTTTCCTACATACTATGAATAAGTCCAGGAAGCATAATGCTGAGATTTTGGACGTGATCTAAAATCAGAACCTGTTAAAAGCAATAAGAACAAAACTGCAAAAATTTTAACTTACTGTCCTTTGAGCACAGAACCCAAACATACAGTTGAAGGATTTAGTTGTACAGTGGTGGTTATTCTATATTTTTTGCTTTCTAAGCAGATGCACTTATTGTGATGATGTGAGAGTTTAATGAATTAATGATTGTTCACTGTTAATACTAATCCACTGACATTAAGCAGCTTGAGCTAAAGATATTTACAGTTTGTCACTGCTTGAAGTCTTAGATGTTGAATGGGAAAAGGAGTAAGTGCTTTCTTTCAGTTGTTTATTTATGACTATCAGCTTGGACTTCTGGCATTCCATCAACATCTCAAGGCAGCTAGCCTATTTTGTCATGTATGCACTAATGTTGACAGAGCATTTAAAATTATATTAGTAAGAATGGTCTGATGACAGTACAGTGCTACATGACCCATGACCCAAGGTCAGTTTCCAATTTGAAAGCATTATAGCAGAGGCAAGAGCAGGTCAGTACCACTTTGAACAGTTCTAGAGACATTAATGGGCTCTGAAAGACCTGGCAATATATGGAATCACAGAAAGTTAGGAGTTGGAAGGGACCTTAAAAGCTTATCTATTCCAACGCCCCTACCACAGCAGGATTCCCTAGACCAGGTCACACAGAAACGTGTCCAGATGGGTTTTGAATACCTCCATAGAAGGAGAATCCACAACCTCTCTGGGCAGTCTCTTCCAGTGCTCCGGCACCCTCACTGGGAAAAAAAATTTCTATCACACAGAACCTCCTATGCTGCAGCATATAGCCATTGCCCCTTGTCTTGTCACTTGTTTCACTGAGAAGAGCCTGACCCAATCCTCCTGACATCCACCCTTCACATATTTAAAAGCATAGATGAAGTCACCCTTTAGTCTCCTCCAAGCTCAAGAGACCCAGCTCTCCCAGCCTTTCCTCATAGGTAATATGTTCCTTCATGATCTCTGTGGCTCTGTGCTAGACTCTTTTAAGCAGTTCCCTGTCCTCCTTCAATTGAGGGGCCCAGAACTGGAAATAATATTTCAGATGAGGCCTCACCAGGGAGAGTAAAGGGGGAGAAGAACTTCTCTTGACCTACTAACCACACCCCTTCTAATACACCTCAGAATCCCATTAGCCCTCCTGGTCACAAGAGCACACTGCTGGCTCGTTGTCAGCCTTCCGTCTACTAGGACAGCCAGGTCTCTTTCCTCTTCACTGCTCTCCAACAGGTCGCCCCCCAACCTATAGTCATGCCGAGGGACTTTCTGCTCCTGATTCGAAACTTTGGGGGAGTTTTTATCTCCCCAGAGCAGCTAAGTTTGCCTGAGCATGTGCTAGATCACAATAAAGACCCAGCTGGCCTGGTTCCCTTTGAAAGAGGCAGGGGCAGCTGGGGGAGGAGTGCAGTCCACCTGGGCTATTTGAACAGCCCAGGAGCACAGGGATCTTGATTTCACTGGAAAAGGTCAGTCAGGAGTGCAGTGAGTCATCTGGGTGTGTTACTGCTGTCTGTGAGGCATGACTACAAATCGGCTGAGTGTTGCTGTTATAAAAACTGTGGGCACCCAGACTAAGGCCACACACAAACATGTTGGTGTCCAGGTCTTTGGCTGTGGAGAGTGCCAGACCTTGCCATTTGCAATGGAAGGTGGCAATGATAACACCTGTGCCAGATGTGAACAGCTGAATGATCTGCTCAGTATGGTGTCTGAGCTGAAGGAAGAAGTCACAAAGTTATCGACTATAAGGGAATGTGTAAAGGAGATAGCATGGTGTAGCCAGGCTCTGCCATACCTGAGAGAGGGGCAGAAGGTGAGGGCCGCATAAAAAGCAGGGGATTCCACACCCTCTTGCCACCTGCAAAAGGATGAACCAAGACATGGGGGGGGAATGGAAGCAGGTTCCTCCCCAGAGAGGCAGGAGAGATTTCTCCTGACCTTCCCTGTTTTCTCAGTACCCCATGCACAATAGGAATAGGGCTCTTGTAATAGAAGGCTCGGCATAGGTGGAAGACAGAGGCCTAAATGAAACAGGTGGCTGGAGAAAAGCTGATGGCCATGACAGAATGCAAGTGCCTTCCTTACCTGCCTCATTGCCCCAAGTGCCTCTGAGAAATAGGTATGAGGCCCTGCTGGAAGACAGCCAGTCTAATGGGGATGTTGATAACAGGCAACCTGTACCAGAGGTCTTGCTGCAGTCTGTTAGGCTTTCTGGATATATCACAACCTCTTCCACAAAGAAGAAGAGAAGAGTTGTGGTTGTTGGAGACATGCTCCTACAGGGAACAGAGGGTCTAATATGCAGGATTGACCCTTATCACAGGGAGCTCTGCAGCCTTCCTGGAGCCCAGATGAGGGGTATTATTAGGGAACTTCCCAACATTGTGCGGTCATAGTAAAATTCAGTCCATAAATACCTGGCTCTGAGACTAGTGTTAGACGCAGGGCTTTGGGTTCGGGCAATGGCTGGTATTACAAGATACCAGGCCAGATGATAGGAGGTGGGGGAAGGCTTATCTCCCAGGGAAAAAGGGATTCTAGGACAAGGACTACCAGGGCTCATCCATGGAGCTTTAACCTAGATTAGAAAGGGGATGTGGTTGTTGCAAGGTCTTGTACTGGTGGGCCAGTGTTCTAGTATTAGTACTCATACAGACTAGAAGGCCTCCCACCAACGTAGGGTAGAATTGGCATGCTCAGCTCGCTCCCTGAAGTGCCTGTATACCAATGCACGCAGCATGGGGAATAAACAGGAGGAGTTAGAAATCCATGTGAGGTCAAGGCGTTGTGATCTGGTGCCAATTACAGAGCCATGCTGGGACAGCTCTCATGACTGGAATGTGGACATAGAGGGCTATGTACTTTTTGGAAAAGACAGGTCTACAAGGCGTGGTGGGAGAGTTGCTCTTTATGTGAGAGAGCATCTAGAATGTATCGAGTTCTGTCCAGGGATCGATGGGGCAAGCTGACAGCTTATGGGTGAGAAATAAGGGACAGGCTAGCATGAGTGATACTGTTCTGGGTGTTTATTACAGGCCACCTGATCAGGATGAGGAAGCTAATGAGGCTTTCTCCAGGAAGCTGACAGTGGCCTCACAATCACAGGCCCTGGTTCTT
>VWZX01000694.1:80695-125529 GCA_013399015.1 Galbula dea
TCATTAGGGCCAACTTTGACCTTTTCAGGAAATTGTGAGGGGAAATCTCATGGGACAGGGTACTAGAAGATAAAGGGACCCAAAACAGTTGGTTAGCATTCAATGACCAATTCTTCCAACCTCAAGATCAGAGCATCGCGACATGTAGAAAATCAAGGAGGGGAGCCAGGAGACCCGCATGGTTAAATAGGGGTCTGCTGGGCAAAATGAGGTGGAAGAAGAGAGTCTACAGATCATGGAATGAGGGGGTTAGCCACATGGGAAGAGTACAAGAGTGTTCTCAGAGGGTGTAGGGAGGAAACTAGAAACGCTATTGGCCCCTCTGGAATTAAACCTTGCAAGGGAGGTCAAGGACAAGAGGAAGGGCTTCTTCAAATACATTGCAAGAAAAAAAAAGACTAGAGGCAATGTAAGCCCCCTGCTGAGTGAAGTGGGTGCCTTGGTGACAGATGATGTAAAAAATGTGGAGTTACTGAATGCCTTCTTTGTCTTTGTCTATACTCTTAGAGACTGTGCTCAAGAGTCTCAGACCCCTGAGCCCCCACATGATGTTAGGATAATGGAGGAGTTTTCCTTAGTTGAGGAGGACTGGGTTAGGGAGCAGTTAAGCCATCTGGACATCCATAAATCCATGGGACCTGATGGGATGCACCCACGGGTGCTGAGGGAGCTGGCAGAAGTCATTGCCAGGCCACTCTCCATCATCTTTGGGGTACAGGAGAGGTACCTGTGGATTGGAGGAAGGCACACATCACTCCAGTCTTCAGAAAGGGCAAGAAGGAGGAGCTGTGTAACTAGACCAGTCAGCCTCACCTCCATCCCTGGAAAGGGGATGGAACACTTTATCCTTGACTCTGTCTCTAGGCATATCAAGGATAGGGGGGTCATTAGGAGCAGTCAGCGTGGGTTTACCAAGGGAAAGTCACGTTTGACCAACATGATGGCCTTTGATGAGGACATAACCGGGTGGATAGATGATGGTAGAGCGGTGGATGTGGTTTATCTTGATTTCAGTAAAGCATTTGACACTGTCTCCCACAGCATTGTTGCAACTAAACTGAGGAAGTGTGGTCTGGCTGCTTGGGTAGTGAGGTGGATTGTGAACTGGTTGAAGCAAAGAAGTCAGAGAGTCGTGGTCAATGGAATGGTGTCTAGCTGGAGGCCTGTGTCTAGTGGAGTCCCTCAGGGATCAGTACTGGGACCAGTACTTTTCAATATAGGATCATAGGATTGTCAGAGTTGGAAGGGACCTCAAAGATCATCTAGTTCCAAACTCTCTGCCTGGCAGGGACACCATCGACTAGATCAGGTTCATTAAGGACCTGGATGAGGGAGTAGAATGCCCTGTCAGCAAGTTTTCTGACAACACTAAATTGTGTGGAGTGGCTGACAAACTGGAGGGTGTCTTTTTGGTAAGTATCTCAGTCTTCAAATGGTTAATTAGACTGAAGTATATTTGAAATAAATGCAAAGTAAAAAAAAATTATCAATGAAAAGAAAAAGGAACTTTCAAACTATGAAGATTCCCCAAATTTTATAAAATATCATCAATAATTAAAATGTTCCTGTCTCCAATTAGTTCTTCAGTCACTTCTTTCCCCCTCCATTATTATAAGTTTTTAAAGTTATTTTTGTAATAAATCAACTAATGTCTTCATAGTAATTTACAATGCCTCTCTAGGGAGGGAACTGTGTCCTGTGGGCTTATCATGTAAGTTGTGAAACCCTGTCTGGATTCTCTGTATTGAGACCCTAACATTGTCAAATATGTGTGTCAGCAACCAATTGAATCATACAACTTCCAGTTCGTAATAAGTACAGAAATCTGTGTTTATATCTGTACTGTTGTGAAAATATGTTGTTAATGGTGAAGGCAGGCCAGGCACTAAATGAGTGACAAACGCCCTCTATTAAGACTTCTCCCCACCCTACCCTCCACAGTGAAGAGAAAGGGAATAAGTGAGAGAGTGTTATGGATTGGAAAAGAAAGCTAAAACTATTCTAATGGAAATAATAACATTGAAATGAAACATAAAATATATATACAAGATCAACACTGAACCCAACCCCACACATAATGGCAGCTAGTCACCATCACAACGGATGCTGTGGCAGAGATCCCAGAGTTGGCTCAGCTGCAGGCAAGGATCAGGTTCAGGAGCTGGGTTCAGGAGCATCTTGGTTGGGATCAAAGGGCAGACCAAGTCCTACTTGGACACCAGTCATTAAAGGAGAGAGAGAGCGCGAGCGAGCAAGAGAGAAAGCTCATAAGCAAGAGCAACAAAGCAAGTGAGAGCTTGACCCTTGTGATCCCTCAGCTTTATGATGAATATGACATATGTGGAATGGAATACCTAGTTGGCCAGTTTAGGGTCACCAGCCCTGTCCACTTATCCGTTCTAGTGCAGCCTTTTACTCTGCACCCCCAATGTAGCACACAAGATTCAGCAGTGACCTTGATCTGCATAGCAGTCCTTGGTACCAACTCCAAACATGGGGCCTTACCACTTCTAGGAGCAGACACTGTCTGCAAAAACAAGCTGTTAGTTTCAGTAAGTGAAGTTACACAGAAGAAACTTAACTGAAGAGTAAAATCACTGAAAAGAATTACTCTCCTCCTACTCAGAACAGGACATCTGTCTTCTGCATATTTTTTGTACTTTTAATACAAAGAAATAAATGTACTCTCCTCCTTCCACCCACATCGTCTTCTCTCCTCTGTCACCAGCAATATTATTATCACTTAATTTTAGGGATCTGTTTTGTAAAAAATCTACATCTAAGCTATCTGTGCAGTTATCTTTTGGAGTTCGTTGAGAGAACAGGTGTATCAGGAAGAAAATTAATGTCATCTGAAAACAGGCAGATAAATCAAGTAACTTCTGTTAATTTTGCAGATGACACTGATCTGAGTGGTGTGGTTGATACTCTAGACGGAAGGGCTGTCATCCATATGGACCTTGACAAGCTTGAGAGGTAGGGCCCTTCAAAACTCATGAAGTTCAGCACAGACCAGTGTAAGGTGCTGCAACTAGGTCAGGGCAATCCCAAGCATGGATAGAGGCTGGGTGATGAGTGGGTTGAGAGTAGCCCTTCAGAGAATGACTTAAGGGTGTTGGTGAATGAAAACCTGAATATGAGCTGGCAATGTATGCTCTCAGCCTAGAAAGCCAATCACACCTTGAGCTGCATCAAAAGAAGTGCGGCCAGCAGTTTGAGAGAGGTGGTTCACCCTCTCTACTCCACCTTTGTGAGATCCTACCTGGAGTACTGTGTTCAGCTCTGAGGCTCCCAGCATAAGGAGGCCATAAGAGACAGACCTGCTTGAGTGGATCTGGAACAGGGTGACAAAGATGCTTAAAGGGATGGAACGCTTCTCCTATGAGGAAAGGCTATGTTTATGTGTTCTCTATGTTTAGAAAAGAGAAGAGAAAAGAGAAGAGAAGAGAAGAGAAGAGAAGAGAAGAGAAGAGAAGAGAAGAGAAGAGAAGAGAAGAGAAGAGAAAAGAGAAGAGAAGAGAAGAGAAGAGAAGAGAAGAGAAGAGAAGAGAAGAGAAGAAGGTTTTGGGGAAGCCTTATAGCAGCCTTCCAGTACTTAAAGGGGGCCTACAGGAAAGGTGGGGAGGAACTCTATCAGAGAGTATAGTGCTAGGATGAGAGAGGTAATGGTTTTAAGCTGAAAGAGGGGAGGTTTACATTAGATATAAGGATGAAATTCATTATTGTGAAGGTGGCAAATCGCTAGAACAGGTTGCCCAGAGAAGTTATGCATGCCCCACGCTGGAAGTGTTCAATGCCAAGACCGAATAGGGCTTTGAGCAACATGGTCTAGGGAAGACTGTCACTGCCCGTGGCAGGGGAAGTGGACTAGGTGATATTTAATGTACCTTCTAACTCAAACCACTCTATGATTATTTTATGATTCTGTGTCTCTGCTGTATATAACTAAAGCCAAGAGAGATGAGTACCATTCCTGAATGTTTACATTTTTTTTTTAAGTATGATGTGTTTCCATGAAGTGAGAACTCTTGGAGAGTTCCATGGTATTGCAGCAGCCTCATGCAAATCAGAGCTGCACTTACAGCACAATGCAGGTTTAGACTTTATGACATCACATTTGAACACAAAGTAGAAGGTGCCTAGCCCATTGGAAAAACTGGGAAAATGCTTTTGAGTTTGCTAAATACTGTGTCTTTGAACTGTATAATCCACCACTGAACAGTAAAAGACACTTTTTTTGCCTAACATTTCTTTTGTGCAAGGAGTGGTGGTTCAACTACAACACAGATGAATACACAGTAATAGAGATATGTCGTTACAGTATGTGGAAAAAATGCATGTTTCTCAAATTACAAGTAGAAGTGGCTGTGGATCCTTGAAATAGTTGGATATTAAACCTCTGGCATAAGCAGATTCATGAGAACTAGCTAATTTCTGCATTTTCCTCCAAAACATCACTATTGTACTTCAGAATAATGGTGTTTGTTACGTGTTTATATGCAGGAGGTGGGACAGGAAACACAAAACTGTAATTTTCGGCTATAGTTCAGACAGGAAGGAATGAAATGAGCAAGCCAGTCCTTCAAAGAGACCATATGTCGAAGAATCCCAAAGATCATGTTGCACTATAAAACTTAGGCTACTCAATAGACATGATCTTATTAGGCTGCTCAGAAAACGACAGGTTGAGAAGTTTGTACAGTGCTTAAAATATACTCTTTTGTCATTGACTTTCTGCTCCCACTTCATATGGAGCATTAGATTTATTTTTATGGAGTACTGAGCATTTGCAGAACTATTTGCATTATTGCAGTTCTGGAATTAATAAAGACTAAATAATGGAGCTTCTGTAAAAAAAATTGAGCTCAGTCTGCTGCCTGCTTTTATGAAGCTCTGTCTCCTCCACAGTGCACTGCAAGCTCAGAAGAGATATACAGGAGCACTGACTGTTTCACTCTACCTGCTCAGGTTGCATTGATTCCCTCATGCAGATACAGAAGTTGTTATGAGAAAATACAGCTTCATAATCCCACAATATTTTTGTGAATTACCTTGTGACAATTTTGAGGAGAATGCCTGAGAAGCCCTGTAGCAGAGGAGCAGATGCTGTAGGGTAGATAGGACTAGTCTTTGCTTCCACAGCATAAGACCAGGACTCTTTTTTCAATTTTGTTGTCAGTGGAGGTAGAGGATTTGTTTCTTATGTATTTTGGTTCTGCAGAAGCAGCAAAATTTATTCCTTGTTCTTTCTTCTGTGCAGTTTAAGCCTTTGGATTAGTTTGAACTGGGATTTCTACTTAATTAAGTAAGTCATTTTCTTTCATAGTTCGACTTCACTGTAGCCACTGCATTGGCAGTCAACTCTTCCCTTTCTGTATAAACTCTGTTATAACTCGTCTGATAGTACAAATGGGACAACCCCCCCATAACGGAATTCTGAGAGCCCCTCTTGTGCGGGGAAAAGACAGAACATTAATCATCTTGATAGCTGAGAGAAGTGTACTGGTTACTTAAGTAACTGAAGTAAATCTGTAAAGTGAAAGCTGTGTGGGTAACACGAAGATCTGGTTTGGATGCTCTCCCTGTTTCAGCTTCTCTTATGTGGTCATCTGTGTGAGTTTGTTCGTTAAGGGGAAGGTAACACAGGACTGAGAACCTGAGGCATCCTAGGCTCATATTAATACAGGTGCTTTTACAGTACCAAACCAAGTGCTTGTAGGAATATTCCACTTAATGAAAGCATGGTGTTTTCTGCATAGCAAAAGCCGCTTCCTTTCCAGCTTGAACATCAAGGAAGGAAAAGAGGGTGAGGAATCTGGGTTTTTCATTCACACTACTAAATAACCAAAGCAGCAGGTAAAATCCAAGAGCTTACAGGATCATCTTATTTTAACTGGAGCTTTCGAGTACACCAATGCTTCTTCATTGCTTCAGTTGTCCCTTGTCTGTCCTGTTCGAACCAGGCGACAGTCTCAGAAACACTCTTTCTGCAATTAAACCAAACTACTGTTACTTTTCAAGGTTGTAGAACCCTATGTTTGCATTAATGTCTTAACATCATTTTTGCACTAAGAACTGCTGGGAATAGAGCATAACATCTGTGAACTTCATTACTAATCTGTGTCAAGGGTGGGAAATAATTCTTCTACATCAAATAGGCACAGATGGGATAGCCTCTGAACTTGTGGACAAAAATATCAACAATTAGTCACAATATGATTTTAATGCTGTCTGATTACTGTTGTTACTGGACATTCAATAGTACAGAAGAACCAGTCGGTGCCCAAAACCTCACACAGATATGTGGGCAAAAAAATGCTCATTTTCTTCTGACAGAGGTTAAGAGCTAATGGCACATCACTGAACCACAACTCACTACTTTAGTTGTTGCTGCAGGGCTGGGAGAACTCTGCAGTTCTTTAAAGCTCTCCTGTTTGTTCTTTAAAGCTCATATTCTAATATAATTTGCTATAAAACTTTGATTATTTCATGCTGACTGCACCAGTAATTTGAATCTCTAAAGACATTTTCACCTTACTAATGTCCTTAAAAAAGAGTACACTGGAGATTCTCCATTTCTGACTAGTATTTCTGTAATTCTCTGCCACCACACTTGTCTGAAATATCTTGTCCTCTGTTAACTAACCAATACTTCCATAAAAGAAAAGAAATTTGTAAGGTGAGCAGAAAGTCTGGAAAAATTGTCCAGTCCCTGATTCTCAAGGGCTAGAGAACCAGAAAATTCTTCAGAAGGTCTATATTAGTTTGCATTAGCTGCACATACATCAGAGTAAGACAAAGATAATAGTCTAAAAGTTTCAAAAGGTTAAAATATATAAAAACTTCTCCAATGGACTAAAAATAAAAGCAAATATAAAACAATCTCTCAGATGCAACTGCAATTATAACACAGAAATTAAAACCATAGAAACATAGAAACTTCATCACGGTTCGAAAGGACCTTCAAGATCAAGTCCAACCAATAGCCCTACAGTACTGAAAAAAAAGCTGAGTAAGAATTTTACAACATGTGTATATCTATTAGTCCACCCAAGCAATTGTGATGAATTCTCACTGTGCACAATCTCTATCTGAATAGATAATTATTTTTATGTCTGCAATATAAGCTGCAATGAACTAGATGAAATCACTATGCATACATATCAGAAATAAGACAATGCTTGAGGCAGTCCTTTATGACAGCCTTGCTGATAAAGTACTGTGCAGGACTGCCCACCAGCAGACAGATCTCAAGGAGAATTAATTAATTTTGTCAAGAACAAATGATGCTTACCTTTTGCCATGCTCTGCCTCCTGGGAGTTGGGGATATAGCCATGCTAACATCTGCACAACATAGTAGCTGATAGTCTGATGCAAAAAGGCAGGTGACAGAATATGAGCAATTAAGCCTGACTCTTCTGCTGATTAAGTTTTCAATTAAAAAAATCTAAGCTAGGTGCACATCTTGGACACATTTATTATTCTACTGCACACACAATAACACATTCATATGCATGCATGCCTCTTGTCTCAGGTGAAACAGCCTGAAGGTATCCAAAATCCACTTCTACAAATTCTGGTCTCCTGCAATGCCAGTGTCTAGACAGCATAGCAAGTATATAAGCAGGGCAGTTTATAAAGTGCTCCAACATCTCTAGCTACTAGATACCCTAGCTAAAAACTAGTGCTATAGCTACTGACCAAAGGCCCATATCTACAGGCATTTTTTTGATATTCATTAGTCACTGTGATGCAATGGCTGCTGCTGCAAAACATAGATAAAAATGACTAGTTAAAAAAAAAAAGGAAAGTGGCTGAAAAACAATTTTATTTCTATATCTTAATTATAATTCTATATCTAAATTATCCAGACTAGCCAGCAACCAGTGAATAAGGGATCTACTTACTGAACTACTGGGCACAGTTAGGCTTGTCTGTGCCTAAATGATGGAATAGAAACAAGACTGAAATCAAAGTGCAAAGTGACTTAGACTCTGTTAAAGAGAACACTGGTTACAGCCAACATTCAAATGTTGAAAAAATTAATGGAAAATTTGTTCCATCATTAGATTTAACACTGTAGTGAGCTGCAAATTGCTACAATTATAAGAAATTTACTAGTTAGATACTACCTGGTATTTTACTATATATCTTACCTACTGTCTTACTACCTAGATAGCCATAAGAAATTTTTTCACCATGTGTTGCTGAGTAGCACAGTTTAGATGACATACATTTTCAAAAGATGTGAAATTCTGTGTGTTCTGCTGGAGAAAACCAAGGTACACTTTTCAGAAATGCTGTGTCCAAATAACGCCGACCATGCTAACTCTGTCAGATGTTCTGAATATCAGGCATCTTGAGCCAGCTTAACATATGAACCACCTCAAATTAGTTGCTCCTTTGAAGATCTGAAGTATTTTCACCTTACTAATGTTCTTAAAAAAGAGTACCCTAGAGATTCCTCAAAGTACAAGATTTGTTTGTTTGTTTGCTTTTGTGGTGGGTTTGTTTTGTTTGGTTTGGTTTGGTTGTTTGGGATTTTTGCCTGCATTCTTCATCTTCTTTAAAAAAATGAATAGTTCATGACTCAGCAACTGGCAGAATAGAGAAGAATCTTGTTCTTCTAAATTCTTTGGAATTATATTATCATGTAGGTTAGCAAAAACATTTCTTGTATTATCTTTACCAAATTACCAGTATTTACAAGGTCACACAACAGCTCCTTGTTACTCAAAATCGCAATTCTTCCTGTGAAAGACAGGTTATTTCCTATGTATTATCCCCCTTTAAACCTGTATGACAGGTTTAAGTTAGCAAAGATTTTTGCTCTTAAGATCATCATGTAATGCAAATAAATATTGCTGTAAGTAGCATGCAGTTCTAAATTTGCAGAATCGAGCATGTGTTATTTAAGAAAAATAGTGAATAACAACCTGAAGTCCTAACAGTGTTTACAATAGACAGGATTGGGGTTGCACCTACAAAAGCACTTGCTATATTTGGTTATAGCTTTGATATGCAACAATGAAATTTTCTCAATTTATTCTTTTATTGTTATGATTTTATTTTACCATATGGCATAAAAATAAATGCTTTGCCAAATCATAGAATCACTAATGTTAGATCTCTAACATCTAAGATCATTGAGTCCAACCATCAACCTGTCACCACTATGCCCACTAATCACGTCATTAAGTTTTTCGAACACCTCCAGGGAAGGTGACCACACTACTTCCCTGGGCAGACTGTCCCAGTGCCTACCAACTCTATTTTTCCTCTCATCAGAACTAAACCTCTACTGGTGCAATTTGAGGCCATTTCCTCTTCTCCTCTCACTGGTAACCCATGAGAAGAGACCAGTCCCCATCTTGCTAAAACCTCGTTTCAGGTAATTGTAGAAAGACATAAGGTCTCCCCTGAGCTTCCTCTTCTTCAGACTAAACAACCCCAGTTCCCTCAGCTGTTCCACATAAGACTTATTCTCCAGACCCCTCACCTGCCTTGCTATTGTTCTCTGAACATGCTCCAATGCCCCTATGTCTTTCTTGTAGCAAAGGGCCCAAAACTGAACACAGTACTCAAGGTGCAGCCTCACCAGTGCCAAGTATAGGGGGATGATCTCCTCCCTGGTCCTACTGGCCACACCGCTTCTGACATACACTAGGATGCTGTAGGTCTTCTTGGCCACACTGCTGGCAATTTATTAATCTTAAATTGGGATTTGGAGTTATATCTCCAAATCTATATCTATATATACACTTATATACAGGTAGATCTTATAAATACATATCAATATTTTAAAATGAGTTATGATACTTTACATGCAAACTTAATTTGTTATTGTTCATTGCAGTTTATTAAGAGGAGAAGTCACAGAATCACAGAATCACAGAACCATTATGGTTGAAAAGGACCCTCAAGATCATCTAGTCCAACCAATAGCCCTACACTACTCTTATCCCTAAATCATCCCCTGAAGAAACACATCTATCCTCTTCTTAAAAACCTCCAGGGATGGTGACTCTACCACCTCCCTGGGCAGCCTATTCCAATATCTCACCACTCTTTCAGTAAAGAAATTCTTCCTAATATCTAATCTAAACCTACCCTGGCACAACTTAACCCCATTCCCTCTAGTCCTGTCACTAGTCACAAGGGAGAAGAGGCCAACACCCGCCTCCTTAGAATGACCTTTCAAGTAGCTGAAGAGAGCGATAAGGTCTCTCCTCAGCCTCCTCTTCTCCAGGCTAAACAACCCCAGCTCCCTAAGCCTCTGCTCATAAGGCCTGTTCTCCAGACCCCTGATAAGCTTAGTTGCCCTTCTCTGCACCCTCTCTAGTACCTCATCTCACTGAAGCTGATTTCAAAGCAGTATTCAAGTAGATGAATCCAGGAGAAGTCACAAATGACATGACATACTGTAAAGGAGACAATAAATTAAGTCGTCTTTGGCCAACAAGCGTCACCATTTAATTTACACAAATTAGTTTAAAGTGTACTGACACTGATACACATAAATCGTGTTTTAAGAAAGATAATAATTTCTGCTCCCAAGAATATATATGTTCTAGAAAAAAAAAGTTTGAGCACAAGTAAAAGTGTTAGATTCAGCTGTAAGAATACAAATACTCAGAACCAGTAATATAATGTGAGTCAGGTCATTTAATTTAACTACTATTTGGGCTCATTTACAGCCAAGCAGCATACTAATAACTTTAATCAATGCACAGTGGGAGCTGCAGGGGCATAATACCCTTGAAAATGTGGCTTTTATTCTCCAGCTTATCACCCAGAAACTGAATTTGGTGGACCTTACTGTGCCCACTTCATGTCTTATTCTTTTTTTGTGTTATTTTGACATAAAATTTGTTGCAGACAGGAACATATTCTCTTGGAACAGACAGCAAATGCCAGATCCTTATATATGACCATTCAATTTCAGTTATTTAGAAACATAGAAATATATTCTTCATTTTATATACATAATTCAAATTACAACATTTATAATTTTTACAGGTCTACTGTCTAACTTTCACCGTCTTTGCAGACTACAGAGCTTTTCCTCAAGTACTAGGTACAATGGGTGTTTTCTGTCAAAAGCGAAATGGTGAGCACAAGAAACTCCCACTCCTTGCCTGGAATCCTAACATCGTCTCATTTTTCATCCTTTAAAATAACACTGTATTAAAGTGGATGGAAGTGTTTCTATGCAGAAACTATGTCAGAAAGCTGTGCCTCTTAGTGTGTCCAGGATAAGGCTACTATAATCTCCCACTCTAGAGTGGGCAGAAGGATATTCTTGGTTTGCCATACTTCACAATGGATAACTTTGGTAACACTTCCAAAAGCACTGATGTGATTCACATTAAAGATCCTTTCCCTCATTCCGAGTCACTTCAAAGAACCACATTAAGTCAGTAAAACTCATTAATCTGGAGGCTTTTTTCTGCCTCTGGATGCCCAGGTGTGTGATACAGTTTCTTCCCCCATAACTCATAGAGCTGCGACAGCACCTAGGCCTGGAGAGCACAGATGGGCAGCTTGGCTAGCAGGGTGCGCTACAGCAAGTCTACAGAGAGCTTAGAAACAGGTTTAGGTACATCTGGAAATGCTGTCATCTCATCTAACTACCTTGTGTTGAGTGTTTATTGTCATTGAGTTACAAAGCCAACATAGCATGGCTGCTTTCAAACAGCTGCAGAAAGCTTTCTGCAAGTGTGCATCTCGTTTGTGCTGATTTGTAACACACATATAGAGTGACTGGTCAAGTCTCTAGAGAAGGATCATTATGTTCGGATCACATTGTTCACATTGTTTAGTCTTTTGCTGGTATGGTCTAATCATTGTCACCTAGTGGTTAGGATTTGGCACTGTCACCACTGGGACCTGGGTTCAATTCCCAGTCAGGGAAGCTTTATTGTGACCTAGTCTTAGAGAATCCTGCTCTGGCAGGGGGATTGGACTAGATGATCTTTCGAGGTCCCTTCCAACTCCTAACATACTGTGATACTGTTCTGCGAGTGTTTACAATACTGAGCTGCTACAGTATATGACTTTTATCAGCATTCTAGGCTTTTACCTTCAAGCTGACAGCAACATCAGGTTAGAATGGGCAGGATTTATTTTGCTATTCTATGTGTAGATTTGCCATTCTACGTGTCATTAACATTGTGATGAGATTAAAAAAACAGCAGTTGTTGAGGGAACCTAATTAGGCAGTGTTCGACTACTATCTGCGGTCAGAGGCAAATCAGGCTTGAAGAAACTGGTATGGCTACAAACACTTCTTAGCTACCTGGACCACCTCGATCTTCCCTCCACTACCACTTTCCTTTCTTATCCTCTTTACTGCTCCGCCAACGACTTCCCTTATGGCTTACTTCTGCGGGAGATGTACTGTGGGGTCAGGCACCCCCTTGCCAGGGATGCTGCCCAGGTGAGGCCGAGGACGGCGCCGGCAGGGGAGGGCCGAGGAACCCACTCCTGTGGCCCAAACGGGAGCCGGGGAGCGGTGAAGGATGGGGGTTAGTACAGGAGGCCGGACGCGCACCCTGGTGCTGGAGAGACTCCAGGGTAGGAGGCACCGACAGCTGAGCCCTTCCGTTAGAACTCGTGTACAGGACGACCTGAAGGGCAACCGGGAGCACAGGCTGAGGTTTCCTGTGCCCGCACGTGTGCAGCGGCGGCCCCGGGAGCTCATAGGTCTCCCAACACACTCCGCAGCAGGTGCCCCCTGCGTCGGCTGGCACCGAGTGGGTGGGTGGATGTGCGGGGGCCCTGGTGGAAGGCGGAGCGTCTCGCCCTGACGTCACGGCGCCCCCCCCGCCGCCGCCGTCTGACAGCCTCCGCCTGGCGCGGGGGTACGGGCAGTGAGAGCGGGCGGCGTGTCTCGGCTGCGCGGCGGCGGGGACACCGCATCGCCCCTTGGCTCCTCTCCGCCTCGGCTGCGCTTGGCTGCAGCGCGCCGCCCTCGCCATGTCGGTGGCCGGGCTCAAGAAGCAGTTCCACAAAGCGACCCAGGTACAGCCCACCCCTCTGCACCTCTCCGCGGCAGGAAGTGTGCGTGGGGCGCGCTCCTGGGTGCGTGGTGCCTGGCTGCGCGCCGCAATGCTCGGTGGTACGGTCGCAGGTGCCCACGGCACTGTGCTCTCCGGTTCTGCTCCGTGCGTCCCTGTGTGTGGGCATGCAGGGGCAGGCTCCTGTCGCGCAGCAGTGCGCACGAGTTTTCGTGCCTCCGCACGTGGGGTTCGAGGGCGTATGTGTGTTCGTGTGCGCGCTCGCGCAAGGGGAGCGGGTCTGCACGGTACACGCGTGTGCGTGATGCGCGAGCGGTTCACAGGTTTGCGTGGGCGCGCAGGAGCGTGTCTGGTGCGTGAAAGCGCGCGGATGCGTGTGTGTCCACACGGGTGTGTACGGGGTCCGCTCTGGGTTGTGTGTGAGTCCCTACGGGGTGCCCACGGGTTTGTTTGAGTGCATGGTGTGCACCATGCAGGCGTGCGTGGGGCCGGGAGTTGCCGTCCGTCTGGCTGCATCGCGGCTCTCCCCCGATCCAGCCGCGCTGTAGCAGGCGGGAAGGGGCTGCCAAGGTGCAGCAGCATGTCCTGGGCAGCCCCCGTGCGCCTGCGTGGGCACGGAGAGGGCTTCGAGGCAGAGGGGGTGGCCGCTGGGGCAGGTAACCAGCCGGCCATGGGCTTTTGGCCTTCTTTACCGAGGACTGTGCGCCGTGTTTCCGTCGGCGTTTCCTTAGCGTGACTTTGCGGATCAGCAATAAACATGACCTTGTTTTTGTTTTCTGACTCCAGAGTACAGTTGAAATCTGAATAATGAGGTTTGGTCCTGTTGCTTTAGGCATGGTGTGATATTGTGGGAAGGTCAGGGTGGATGTTTCACTAGTCTTTTGAGTTGTTTCATAATGCAAAATCTGTGTTCCAGGCCTTAAGGGTACAATTTCTGAATCAGGTTCTGACTCAGCAGGCTGTGGGGATACAGCTAAAATGGTTTCACAGAAGCCAGGGGAGTTTCTTTGGGTTTAGAGGTTTGAGACCAAGAGCAGTGTAGTTTTCTGTTCTTTTTGTTTGCAACTGAAAGCAAAATCTCTGATTATTTTCTACTAATTGTCATTTTAGGCATCTTCAGGTAATGCCCACTATCAGCAATCTGTGGGTGCAGGCATACAAGATAAACAGCAGCTGTTTAAACTTTAGCACCTGTGTTTTTCCCTTTCTCATCCATCCCATCTCTTCTTGCACTGTGTGGAAGTGTTCCTGAAAGAATGATTACTAGTACAAGAATTCATATCTACATTAAGGTTCAGAGTGCCTTGCCATTACAGCAGTCCCTGTTAAAGACTGAATGCAGTGGGCTATGTCAAGTCCTGCTTGGGCCCATGCAGGCATCAAATGACATTGTGTCTCACCTTTTGTGCCACATAGTGCTGCATCACTGGTAAAATAAGCTTCAGAAGAAACCTGCCGTACTCATGGTAGATTCGGTTAGGGAGCAGTTAAGGGTGCCTGAGCCCATCCTGCAGTGCCCATCTGCTGCTACTTTGTTATTTCTCCCTGTGATACCTAAAGTGATATCACAAGCCCAGGTATCATGATTGCTGCTCTGAGTTCTGGGACTGAAAAGAAGAATTACAGTGTCTGTGTCATTCACATTTCAGTAGCAGGCAAGCTGATATTCACTTTTTAGTAATAGAAGTCTCAGTTCTCCATTGTTGTAAGCTAATGAGTATGCTTTTGCAGCAGCAGAGGTAAGCATCTTATTTTGGAGGGAGCATGGTGTGAGAGGTCTGTGCATGCTGTTCTGTCCTTCAGATGACACTCTTAGCACTGATTGTCAGCAATACTGTCATTTAGAAGGAAGGAAGAGCTTTAGCTGGCTGGAGTAAAAATATTCAGTTTCTGATGCCGGATTTAGCAGCCTGACATCAGATGACCCAGGGATTTTTGGGCCCAAACTTGACTTTCACAGATTGTTTGTATGCAAGCCATGAAGACACATTCATGCATGAGAGTGACTCACAAGTAGGTTGCAAGACTGATCTGTCTTTTGGCTTGTTTTCAGTGTGAGTGAGAAATCCAGGACTTAGTCATGCTGACCATACTTTAGGGGGTAATCCTTTTTATTAGAGAATTAATACCAAGGTGAAATATGGATTGACATTGCTGATATGAATGAAACTTCCCTGGACCAGAAAAAAATGGAAGTTGTAAAAATTCTGAATTATTTCTTTGGTTCTTCTTCATGTAAGAATTTATGTATGTGATGTGTTGTCATAATCAAGTCCTAAATCATATCAAGACCGTATTTTTCAGGTGCCTGTGTTCTTTAACATTGTCCTTCAGCATTGTCAAGTCCTGAAGTCTCTGATTAAGTTTCTTTAATGCTATTATTCTTGTTGTAATTTTAGCACCCCTTACACATAGATAGCTTATTATAAGTGTGCCATATTGTTAATAAAAAATACAGTTCTAGTTAGAAGTATTAAAATTTGTAGCACAATTTAAATGTTATAAAGTTTTTCATTTCTCCAGAGGAGGCCTGCTTTTCGTAGCACAGCTCAAAATTATGTAACTTCCACATCATGATTGTTTAGTACAATAATTTAGTACAATTGTTTTCTTTCATAATTTATTGACTTGTAGAATATCAAAATTGTCTGCATGAAATACTGCTATTCTGTTTTTTACTGGAAGCCATGCTCAAGAACATAATGACTACCAACTTCTGCGCCCCAACTGCAATAGCCGTGAATCATTGAAAAGCGGGAGTAAACGGCTTCTTCTAGAATGAATGGAGGGTTCACCCTTTTGCCTTTCAGAAAAACTTTTTAACAGTTTACCTCTGTGGAGCATCATAAAGTTTAGAAGAAATACTCCTGAGTTTGTATAAGGAGCAAAAGTCTGGAAGTCATGACATTCATGCAGAATTAAAAGATGTTAAATTGATGAGGATGGAGCTGCTTAGATTATGTAAGTGACTGCTATTACCCGAAGAGCACCTAAGAAGAAGTAACCCCATTTTCAGTGTTTACTGCGCTGCTGCAAATCTGTCAGACATCCTGGAGCTAAGAAGATTGCTCTGAAGAGTGTGTTTCCAGAAATGGGCAAGTAGGTGCTGTACCATCAAATGGTCTGCTTTTACTTAGATGTGCAAACCTCTATGCCGTTAGTGCTATGTCAGTGCTTCCTGCATGTTTGTGTGCAGTTTTAAAACCAACCACCAGAATCATTTTGAGTTATACAGATTTGTCAGTCTGGGGCATTTGAACACAGTTGTTTAAAAATAGCATATGAGCTTTGTTTCCACATGACAGCATTCATTGCATAATATGGCTCTTGTGAGGCACAGTCAGAACTAAGCTTTCAGAAAGTAATAATTTTTTTGGGAAAAAAGTAAACAAAAATACTGGGAATGACCACACCTGACGTTCTCCTGAGAACCACTGAATAAATATGACTGACATTTAAATAGCAGCCCAAATGTGGTGGTTTGAACTAAAAGGCCAGTAATATGATGTATTTTTGACCGCTTTGTTTTGCTTTTATTATACAACATGATTTAATTTTTCTCAACACCAAGACAGAACTCATCAGGTTATAAAATTATATGGAGAAACAAGTCAATTACTGAAAGAAACAGCTGAAGAAACTACTTCCACGCCACTCAGTAGCTTGTTACATATCCTGACGGAAAAGACCGTGCTTCCCTCTTTAACAAGGCAGTCTGTAAACTGCACAGTAAAAGACTAACCCTTAGGAAATGAGTCTCCTGTTCTGCTGCCGCATAGCAGAAAATCCTGTGAGCTTCATTGGAATTCTGCATTGATTCAGATATGTCTACACAGGTTAATTTGCAACAAAGAACACCTTAGGGTGGTGTCTTCAAACTTCTGGTGTCCTGGAAAGGTGTTTGCCTGTTAGCATGGGTCCAGCAAACCTGAGTATGTATCACCATAAAGTTGTGAGTGGTTCCACTGAAATCAGTGGGTATGAGAGTGTGATGGAAATTAATCTCCTTGTCAATTTTTACGCTGCGGTTCATCTAGCAGAATGCTTTTTAAGTTCCTTGGTAAGAATTGAGTAAAATATTTTTCACTGGATTGGGTGAAGCAATCCTCCTTTACACACAACGTATTTTCTGTACTTGCTGAACACTCAAACTGCAACTAACTGATTGTTTCTGTTCCTTTCATACTGGTAGAGAATGTAGACAGTGACATGGTGGTATCAGTATTTTCCTGAATTCCCATCAAGCCCCATATTCGTAATGTGTGCTTGATGGTCCTGCAGTGTTGAGTGGGACTAGTCCTAGGCTCTTCAAGTGAAACTGCGTTACCTGTCTTTTCCAGCTGACAGATTGAAGCTGGACCTACATTGGGTCTGCCTTACCTCCATTCATGTTTCCTCTCAGCCTTACCCACCAAATCCTGGTCAGTTCCCATGTATGTCAAGGTATGTATGTGAACTTGTCTGAGAAGTTGGACAATGCTGGTTTGTTTTTTTTTTCTAGTGTGGCTGCTGAACTGTGTATTGCTAATGTTGGACTTAAAGAGCTACCTTGAGGTGTGGAAACTTGTGAGCTGGTGGAGGAAAGAGCTTTTCGCAAGATGATAGGGCTCTGAGGATAGTGCTCAAACTGTCAGTTAGAAACCTCTCTTCAAGAGCCTTGTACCACTAGCAGTTTGGTTTGTTGGTTTCTTTCAGTGCACAGTGGTGCATTTTGAGATCAAGAAAAGAGAGCAAATTTTAGTCTGAGAATGCGGGTTATTTTCAGAAAAAAATATTTACTTAGCTGTGGCGGGGATTATTTTCACATCAGGTAGGGATATTCCTTCTGTTTATGAACTCTAGCTTGATCACCAGATGCAGTATTCACATTTGGCATCATTCCCATGTGTCCTTTTATTGATATTAAATAATTGAAAGGGTGAAAAATTGACCTTAATTTAAATTGCCCTCTAGTTGGATATTGTGTAACCCTTCTGGGTTGTTGATGGCTTAAACAGTCTGTTTGTTTCTTGCCCTGTTTCTAAATCTAATTGAAGGAATTGTGGCTTTGTGCACAAAAATGGTAATGGTTTGTTATTGTGGAAGGATTTCTAAAGCATCTGTTACTGCAGTATCTTTCCACCTGATATACGCAGTTTCCATTTTTACGTATGTATGTATATATAAAGCTGGAGCACTGGTTGACACCCGTCTGCAGTTTTCCTCCCAGTGATCTGTGGAGGCAATGAATATCTGTTGATGCTGTGCTCAAAACACAACTTACCTCAGATTTTTGTGTTATATTTTGGTTTTCATCTTCACTGGAAGTATTACCTTCCAAGGAAGAGCATAGAATCACAGAACTGCCAGAGTTGGAAGGGCCCTTAAAGATCATCTAGTTCCAACCCCCCTGCCTGACAGGGACACCATCCACTGGTGTCTGGGCTCTGCCCAGAGCCCCATCTGGCAGCTTTTGGTTGTTCGTGCAAAACAGTGTTTCACTTAAGATGTGCCGTTGTGACTAACATGCTTGTCCTGGTTTGGGCTACAACAGAACTAATTCTGTTCAGAGATTTTACTTTTCAGGTAAAGCTCCTCTGAGAAATTGCACTTTCTGAGACTAACAAGTTTTTGCAGACACTGCCAGCTTCTAGCAGTGATAAGGCCTAATGTTTAGATTTACTACCAGGGATTGCTATGCAAAGTAAGTTCACTGCTGAATATTGTGTCTTGTGTGCAGGGTAAAGGCTGTACCTTCAGGGGAGGAGCAAACAAGAGAGGTGATGTTAAACTGACCACCTGAAGTATTCCATCCCATATACATCATATTCGATACATGACTGGAGGTCAGCTCCCCCTTGCTAGATTATTCTCCCTCTTGGTATTCCTTCTTCTCCTGCACTTCAGTGGTGGGCGTCTGAGGAGAACTCTCTCTGTTCTGCCCTCAATCCTGATCCCTGCATCAAGTACCAGGATCCAGCACCTGAGCCTGGCTCCCATCTGCTGCTGAGGCCTGCTGCTGCAGCATCAGTGGTGACGTAGTTACCATCAAGGGGGGGTTGGGTTTGATGTTGGGTTTTGTACATATTTGTATGTATTTGTATATATTTTATTTATCATCATTATTATTATTATTAAAGTAGTTTTATTTTCCAATCCACAAGTCTCTCTGTCTCTCTTATTCCATTTCCCTTTCTGTAGCAGGGAGGAAGAGGGAGTAACAGGGAGTGTATGTCACTGGGTTGGGTTGGTGGTTGGCCCGGCCTCGACCCTTGACAATACTGATTGGTAGCATGTTTCATAAAAGTACTTTGTGTGTGAAAAGGTTTAACTGAAGCAGACTTTGCAGAGGTTGCTGTGCAGGACATCCTGTAGTTTCATGTGCCTGTTGAGTGGAAGTGTGAGGTAAGTGCTGGAGTGTTCTTACATATTTGTTGTGGAGAACTGCGGTTCAAGGAGCCTGAGTGCTGACTGTCATGACCTGGTAGTGTGCCAGTGAAATCTTTGACTGTTAAAAGCTCAACAGGAGGGGAAGGAGTTGAAAATCTGCTTTGCAGGCCACAAGGTGCCATTGCCACTGTGAGTACATCTGTAGAGAAGTGGTGAATGGACAGCATTTGGTTGGAAGTGCCCTGATGAAGCAGGCCCATGGCTCTCTTCTCAGTGAAAGTCTGTGGTACCCTCAGGGGCATCCAAAGCAGCCTTCCAATGACCTTTTCTTCTGTAACTAAAAAGTCTTGCTTTGTGATGCTTTTCAGCAACTTCTGTGACTCTGCTTCTCATTTTCTTCTCGCTTGGTGGTCCCTCATGGACAGTTGTGGAGCTGATGTTCTTGTAAATGTATGGAGAATCATAGAATCATAGAATTGTTACGGTTGGAAAGGACCCTCAAGATCATCTAATCCAACCAATAGCCCTACACTACTCTTATCCCTAAATCATCCCCCGAAGAACCACATCTGTCTGCTTCTTAAAAACCTCCAGGGATGGTGACTCCACCACCTCCCTGGGCAGTCAATTCCAATACTTTACCACTCTTTCAGTGAAGAAATTTTTCCTAATATCTAAACTAAACCTACCCTGGCACAGCTTGAGCCCATTCCCTCTAGGCCTGTTACTAGTCACAAGGGAGAAGAGGCCAACACCCGCCTCCCTACTATGGCTTTTCAGGTAGCTGAAGGGAGGTATGCACACAGAAGAAAACTGAGCTACGGCATTGTATTTGATGATCTTTGCTATAGCAGAATTACCTAGCTTTCAGTGCTTATCCAATCCTGCACTTAATCTTGGAGACAAAATAGAAAGTTTTTAAAACATGAGGTTATAGCACATGTCACAGGAATCCATCCAACCTGTCACAAAAGTGATAGAAGTTAATTATTTTATTTTATTTTATTTTTTCTTCCTCCAGAAGTAGAGAAAAAAGGTGGAAATTCATACTTACTATGCTAACATTTTTCAGAAGCTTTCCCTTTGTTGAGTGTCTGTAGACTTGCATGGGAGAAAATGAAAAATAAGAAGTTACCATTTGAAGTTCAGAATAATTTCAATTTTACTGTGGATGGAAACCACTGTAGAAGACCTGGACTGAATGATTCATGGATATGTAGTTGTAATTGGTAGAATTCTGATAATGGTCTTCTGGCCATGATGCAGGCGATAGCTGTATAACTAAATGGCATTTTAAAAAGTTTTCCTATTATGTAGACTGATACTGGGCTGAAGTAGTTGTTTCAGTATTAGATGTGTCACACTGAGAGGCAGCAGGTTGTTCTCATCTGCTTTTGCCATCACCATTCCCCTACAAAACAAGGAGTGTTATTTGATCCCAGAAAAGGTGCTGCTAAGGCAGCAGCAGTGTAACCTTGCCAGTGGCAACCTGTAAAGGTGGCTTGGTGTGATGCTAGAGGGCTGCCTGAAAGAAAGACAAATTCAGCCACTGATTTGGCAATTAGACCAGTCTTCAGGGGAAGGCTGATGAAGTGAATCCACGTCTGTTTCAAAACAGATAGATGTCACTAGCTGTGTTCATTGTCAGCAAAGCAGCAGGGAGGTATCATATTGATGTAATTCCATTGGACTGAGTTTTGGTCGTATGTTCCTTGGGTTTCTTACTACTTTTCAAATAGGGGTACTGTACTGAATCCTTTGTAAGCAGAAATTCTAAAAGAGAAAAATGTTGGGTTTACTCACTTTTTAGCCCCTACTCTGATGGCAAGTAAATCACTTTACTGTTAAAATCTTTTACATTCTCCTCTTCTTCATTGATCTCTTAATCATGTATTATTTATTTATCAGTTGTTATTTATTTATTGGCTAAATTCCAGTTCTTACTGGCTGCAAAAAGGTCTTTAAATGTGAAAACAATTTATCTAGACATTTTGAAATAGAGCTTGCTTTTCATCTTTGTGTTAATACCTTTGGTTAGGGTTGTGCAGTAACACTGAGGACACTGTTTTCCATTTTAAAGTATCCTTAAGCGCTTGACATTATTTCTGTTCTGCTTTTGTGGGGAAGAATGCCACCACAACAAAATAGTATGGTAACAGAACATGTTCCAAAAAAGACTAGGAGTTGTTTTTTTTTTCTCTAGAAAGAAAATTCTGCTGAAAATTATTTTCGTTTCATTTTTTATGACTTCCAGTAGAATAACAGGACTTCCTCTTTTAAGCATCCTTAGTCAATTAGATATTTTTGCACAGCTCTTCTCCAGTCTGGGCAATTTTCAGCCTTCAAGGTATATGCCAAAAATTCCTTTACAAAATCAGGATAGATGTGGCAAACCAGTTAATAATTCATAAGGTATAAGTGTCAAAAATAGTGTTTGTCTTTCCAGATGAGTCACTTAGAGCTTGCCTGTCTTGGAAAGTTATGGCATCATAATCTAAGGATTGATTTGAAGTGCTGCAGTTTTACAAGTATAACTCTACAATGAATGGATTTCTTTCTGTTGGTAAAACAGTTTTTCAACTTAATTGGGTTTGTTTGGAAAGGAGTCTGAGGACAGTAGACTAAGCCCCATCCTTCTATTGAAATGAGAGTGTTTGCATAGGACTGACCAAGGCATCAGAGATGACTGTTCTGCCAATTCTGCCCAGCAGAGAAGGACCTGGGGGTATTGTTAGACAGTCAGCTGAACATGAGCCAGCAGTGTGCCCAAGTGGCCAAGAAGGCCGATGGCATCCTGGCCTGTGTCAGGAATAGTGTGACCAGCAGGAGCAGGGAGGTGATCTTGCCACTGTACTCAGCACTGGTGAGGCAGCACATTGAGTACTGTGCGTAGTTTTGTGCATCACAGTATAGGAAGGACACTGAGGTGCTGGATAAGGTGCAGTGAAAGGCAACTAGGCTGATCAGGGGTCAGGAGAACAGGCTTTATGAGGAGAAGCTCAGGGAGCTGGGGCTGTTTAGCCTGGAGGAAGCTGAGGGTGGACCTTATCACTCTTTTCAGCTACCTGAAAGGAGGTTGTAGAGAGGCGAGTGTTCGCCTCTTCTCCCTTGTGACTAGGACTAGAGGGAAAGGGTTCAGGCTGTGCCAGGTCAGGTTTAGATTACATGTTAGGAAAAATTTCTTCATCAAAAGAGTGGTGAGGTATTGGAATAGGCTGCCCAGGGATTCTTTAGATATAACAGAAGTTTAGGGCCATTGGTTGGACTTGATGGTCTTGAAGGTCCTTTCCAACCATGATAACTTACAGAATCACACAGAATCACAGGCTGTTAGGAGCTGGAAGGGACCTCGAAAGGTCATCTAGTCCAACCCCCCTGCCACAGCAGGATTCCCTAGACCAGGTCACACAGAAGTGTGTCCAGACGGGTTTTTAATACCTCCATAGAAGGAGACTCCACAACCTCTCTGGGCAGTCTGTTCCAGGGCTCTGGCACCTGAACTGGGAACAATTTTTTTCTTGTGTTCACATGGAACCTCCTATGCTTCAGCTTACAGCCATTGGCCCTTGTCCTGCCACTGGGCTCCAAGTCTGCCAGAGGTGCAAGCCCTTTTTCTTCCCAGGACTTTAAACCCAAAACCCCCAGAATCTTCGGTCAGTTCCATGATTCTGTGGTTCTATGACTATTTAGTATATTTCTCTCAACTAATATACCAGCTGAATTTGTATTTCTCTACAAGTGCTATCTTTGGCATTGAAATAGAGTTGTTTAAATCTGACTCTGGGTCCAGCTGAAGTGGAAGGAGGTTTCAGTACTGAGGAGTAGGTCCTAACTGAGTTTTCTGTTGGTTGCTTTGTCCCATTTCTTGTGTTGGCCAGGTATGGATGGAATTTGACTTTACTTTCTACTGTTACGAAAGGAAATAAGTTTTAAAACGGAGGTGAGGCATGAGAAAGGTTCAACAATACACAGATATTCTCAGGAACCAAAGAATTTGAAAACAGAAATGTGCCTTGAAATGCAGAATAACCACACATGTACATGGTTTACTGATTACACTCTACTAGCCTTCCAGTACCATTAAGAGTGGAAGCTGTCTCTCAGGAAGGATGGCTGGATCTTATGGTACATCTATTATTTATGATCTAAATTTAGTTTTTAAAATATGACTAAGTTGCTCTGAGGCAGGCAATGAAATCTTCCCTTTCCACACAAGTGTGGTAGGCCTGTTTTATGTATAGACAGGCAAAATGTGAGTTTCTGGAGGAGAGGAAGATGTAATTGCTGAAAGCAGACAAGCTTAGCTATATAATGTAGATCTTTAACCTTTTTATGCAGAAAATTGTATTTTCCTCTATCAGTTTTCTCCTATTTGTTTCATCTATGTAAACCGCTACAAAAAAGGCACATGGCAGCAAAACTTAACACTTTGCATGGTAGGAATGAGACTCTTACTAAAAGAGCCACAAGCACAAAAGACATAACTGTGGGGCCAGGGGTTGAGCATTTTTTTGTGTGTTTTTTATTTGTATGTTTATTTGTTTTGGTTTTGTTTTGTTTCATTTTGCAGTGTTGTAATTGAAAATAATTTAAATCAGGGTGATTTGGAACCTGTAATTTTCCCAAATGTCACATCGCTCCCCAAAGGTCTGGACTGATTTGTTTCAGAATGGCTGTATTTTGAAAGCCAGAAATCCTGTGACACTTGAAATAGACTGCAGAGCTTTTGGTATTCTCTGGAGAGTATTCTGGTTTTTATTTAACAGTAAGAATGGGTGGGAGTAAGATACTTAAGGGAAGATGAACGAGGATGAAAGAGTGGGTAGGTTCTCAGCAGAAATCCTTGAAAACTGTGCAGAGGCAAATTCTGTTGCTCAAGTGTGTGTGGCTAACTGACTAGAGGCATAAGAAATGGCAGACGTTAGTGAATGAAGCCAGGACTTAGAATCATGCAATCATAGAAGGTCCTGAACTGGAAGGGACCCAGGAGGACCATCGAGTCCATCAAGGACCCAGCCAGTTGTCTATCCACAAGACAACCCCAAAAATTACACCGTGTGCCTGAGGTTGTTGTCCAAATGCTTCTTGAATTCTGTAACTTGCATTTACTGCTTCATTAGCCTGTTGTATCTAGGATTCTCAGTTCCTGATCTGGACACTGTGATACTGTGTATTCTTGTTGCCCAGGAGAAAATACAGCCGGTGTTCTCAGAAGATGTACAGCCTCGGTAGCACCAGTGGGCTAAAAAAGGTTATCAGGGATTTAATAGTGTCTGTCAGTATATGTGGAATGAAATGTGGCTGAGGAGTGGAAAAGCCAACATTGTTTCTAAGTTGATGACCCCATTTGTTGCAGATTTCCTGTGCTGCAGGGAATAAAAATCAGGAATGGAACAACTCTGCTGCTTGATATGGGGGTAGTCTTTCAAAATGAACAGCTGCACCGTTGCTGGAAAACAAGTTGTCCTTGGTTCAGGTGCTTGTTACTTCTGCTAGGGGGAGTTGGTATCCTGAGCAGGCTGGCAGTCTTTATGTTTTACTCATGGAAGGTTTTCGCAAGTGCTGACTCCTAAAGGTTTTTGAAGTTTTTGTCAGCAAAGTGCCTGCTTCAGAACATTGACTCACTCAAACAGTTAAGTGAAGTTCAAAACCATCCTGAGCAGAAGCTGAGCTCTGTGTTAGTGTATGTATTCCTGGGGCTCTCTGCAATGTCTTGGTGTCTGCTTTGAGGCCCAAGGTGCTGTCAGTGACTGGAAGTACCTGGCTAAGTTTGCAAAAGCAAAATCCAGTAGCAGATTTAGTAGCGATACTAATGTGTGGATTTTCATGATTAAAGGTAAGGTTTCCCCAGTTTGTTGTGCTTTTCCATAACCCTAATTTAGGGGGAAGACTGACTTTAATGTGAGAAAGGAGACTCTCTATAGACATATGACTTTCAGTTATTATCTTTAGAAAAGCTGTCCTTCTGCTCTGTGTTGCTCAGTGCTTAACCTAAGTTGCTGAATTGTATATCCTCCTTCCTCATATCGCTGTTATCTCTGGCCATGTTTGCGTTTGTAGTATTTAAGGTCTAGAAAGCCTCAATGCAAGGCTCTTGTGTTTTTGGCTGTTGTATTTCGTTATACACATCCCAGATGTACTGTCCAGGAAGGCCAGCCGAGCATACTCAGGTTGATTTTCTGACTAAGACCTGCTGGCAGTGCTAAAGAATCCATTTTAATAATAAAATAAGTTTCTGAGATAAAACCAAGCTGGAATGTGGATGGACTTAAGTTTGAAAATATCTGCCAAACTATAGGAGAAAATTCAGTGATGTTTAAGGGCTGGCTTTCTCTCATTTCTGTTGCAGTAATTTTGACTCTGGTAGGATAGTTGCAGTTTTGCTTCTCTTATGTTGAGAACCTCAAATCATACATTAAAATCGGTTATATGGGGTTCCTAACAACTTTTACAAAAAAGCAGGCAGGAAGGTTCTCTAGAAACATACAGACATGGTGCTGTTATGTCTTCACTTTCATTCTGTGAAGGACTTTTTTCTCTCTCCTTGCACAGCACAGTGAAGCAAGTGGGATTTTGAAATTTAATGAGGCTGCAGTAAAGCACACTGTTACATTTCCATATTTTTCTCATTTGTTTTTTGCATATTAACTGCACTTGTGTCCAGATGAAGTACTTGATCTACTAGAACTTAAACAGATCCACTGCTCTGGACCTTTTTTCCCTGATTTCCTCCTGATGTTTCTTTCAAACCGTTGTAAAATATTGTTACTCAGAATTTCACTTCCTTTAAAAGCTATTTTTTTATTTTTTTGCAATTAAATGAAAGTTGGGAAGGTAAAGTAGCAGCTGGGGGAGAAGCCATGCATTTTAAATGAGATTTTTGTTAAAGAGGGAAGACCAGATCAGGAGTATGAGTAACAACCTTGTGGACACTTGAGCCAGAGGTGAAACCTGCTTGAATCTTGGGGCTTTTGAGAGCATGTGAAGAAGCAGGTAGCAGGGAACCAGCAAGAGAGAAGAATGAGAGCAGATGTTGACTTTGCATGCTGTGTTTTAAGAATTTTATTAGCACTACACTGGGGACTTAGTAGAAGAACAGGTGAGGAAGATTATGAGTCTTTTATTGCTTTTTCTATTCTCTAATGCAACACCATGTAAGTAGTCATGGTAGGACAGCACACTGAGGCTGTATCACTGTCAGAAGTCAGCAGTTGGTTGGGATGTCCATTTTCTGACATGAAGTCTCTACTGTTGCCCTTGAGAATGACTGGGTTTAGGATGTGCATAGTTGAAACTTAGTGGTGTGAAGAAGCACGGATGAGCTAATACTAACTAGAAAGCCTAGAAAGGTAGAGTTTGTTCTGATACCTTATTTATCCTTAAACAGGGGTGCTGTGCCGTCATTAGCTGCTCTCAATTATAAAATAGGGTAGTATGGCTCTTAATTCTTACAATATTTAAAAGATAGATAAAACAGCTTACAAAATCAGGAGGCATTCTTGTAATATCAAAAGTCTTGCAAACAAGCAATGCATAACCAGGACTTTTAAAAAAAGTTTTCCTGAATTTTGCCTCCTGCTGGAACTTGTTGCAAATGAGCAATGGAGGTGACCTGGCTGCTGGTAGGAGACATTCACTAATGTATGTGCTACTTGCCTTCAACAAGAAAACATTCTGTAGATTAAATTCTGCTCATTTGGGGTATTTTATTTGTTTTATTTTAAGTGTTCAGAGATCATTTTTAAGAGGGCTTTTTTTTTGTTTGCCTTTTTTTTTTTTTTAAAGTGGTTTTGCAGGATATAATCACAAATATAAAGAAAGCTTTACAGAATCGAGGTGTTTTAAAAATGGTTTTGAGAATGCTTTCTCCTTTTTCTTCTTTTCTGAATTGTCTTGACTTCAGGGTTTACATATTAAGTTCTTTTAAAGGTAGAAGTTAATGTTTTCTTATATCTATGTGATCATAAGTTTTCAGAGTTTTAAGGGTAGAACACCACATAGCAGGTGACAACCATTGCAGAGATCTGGCAATAATTTCTCTGAACCATTTTGTCTTCTTACAGCTCACCTCCTCTGGGAGCTGTTCTAGTTTAAAATGTGTGCCAGATCTTCGATGTGTGCATGTGTTTGTGCCCCTCCCTCTTTCGTAGTGAGTGATGTAGCAGTTGATCTGAACTTCTGAGGCTATTCTATTCTAGGGAACGACCATGAGATTTATTTTAAAACATTATCTCCTGATACACCCTGACATGCTAATGCATCTGCAATCCAGAAGAGGTACTTGGTAGTTGCTAAACATCTATCTTTTCATTTTATTCACACTACTTAAAATACTTTCACAAGTCAAATGCTTATGAAAATTGCAGGAAATAATCCAAGTCTAGGAGGGCTTTTCTGTGTCATGTGAATATTTTGAAGTCTTGTTTCCACATAGCTGTGAAAAGCTTTCTGTTTGGGTAATGGGTTGAGTTTTAAATTTAGTAAATTGCTTGGCTACTATTAACTTCCTTTGGAAGCAAGGATGTAGGTAGACAAGAAAAATAACACCGTCCACATGGAAAAGAAATTGTGTAGATTTATGGACAGGGAGGACTGTATTTTTAGAGGAAATGAGAAATTTTTAGAGGTAATTTAGAGCACTGTATTATAGAGGAAACTGGGACCACAAACCCTGCCAGAAACAGTGTAATAGTAAACAGCTGTCAGAGCAAGTTTCTTTATCTTTAGTGCCTTTTAAAGGATTACATTGTATCTTCTGAAGCACAGACCTACAAGAGGGCTGCTACAGGGCCATGAAATACTAAGAGGCTATTGACTCCTCAAAACCAGTTTGCCTCACCGTGATCCCTGCAGTTCTGGTTGAGACTGCTGTCATGTCATCTAGGGAGTATCGTCTTCAGCAGATCTGAAGTACTGACTGCCATGCTGCAACACTGATTATTCACGTATCCAGAGTTTGGATCTTGCAAACCCAGGAGGCCAGTACAGAACCACTTCCCTGCTCATTTCTGAGCTCTGTTGTCTGCTTAAGTTGGCCTAAGAGGTAAATGATCCATCCCCACTCTTTTTCTGTGCACCCAGGTAAAATATGGGCAGTACATATTCATAGTAACTTCAGGAATCCTCATTGGCAGTGCAACCTTTGCTGTAAATTCCTCTCCCTGTTTTGCATCACTTTTGTCTCACTAATATGCCAAAGCTGTGACACTAAAAAGCCAACTGCAAACTAGAGATGAAATTGAGTTCTTGATCTCCTGTTATGCCGAGGATGGCTATTGTAAATGTGGCCCTGAGGGCAAATGTCTGCTTATCCTGGGTTTTAGTGCTGTTACATCTCCCTTTGGTTTTTGCTGATAGGGCCCATTGCTCTCATATAACCAGAGCCCAGTGAGTAAAGAGGAGTGTGATCTTGCCTTATGCTGGTGGTGCTGCAGAGATGTATTGTGTAGTTCCTGACTTGCTCGATTGTCCAAGTGCTGGTGAGTAATAGTACTGCCATACCTGTGTCTTCTTAGTGGTTTGAAATAATGTTGTTTTAGAACTATTCTTTTCAGCCAGAGATAGACCTGCTGTTTATCCATGAGATCCCGAGTGAGATTTTGCCATTGATGTAGTTTCAATGGGGCTGGAAGACCTGATGGGTTTAATCTACATTCAACAAGCAAAGCTCTTTGTAGGAAGTGGAAAATCTTAGATTAAGCATAGGGAGTCCATGGACTCCGCATCTTCTCTTGAAGAGTTAAGAGCATGATGCCTTCTGGCCTCTGGAGGCTTAATCTTTTCAGATACTTTCAGTCAGGCAGTGCATTTCATCAGAGCTACATGGCATGAATTTTAACTACCTTAACCATCCTTGATTTGCATGGCAGCTAGTTTGTTGTATGTAGTAGGAGAAAGACAGGGACATCTGTGTTATTTTTAAGTCCTTATATTTAATTTCTTTGTAGATTAAAGATTTAGATCGAAAATAATTTATTTGGAGAGGTAAATTGATCATAATTCGCCATCTTTTTAAAATTTGGGCTGTCTGGGTAAACTTGCCAAAGTCCTCACAAAAGCTTGACATAAATGCCGTGTCTTATGAGTAGTACTTTTAGCCTTCAAGGACTTTATAGTTTTGTTACTATATATGCAAAGAACCATTCTCTCTTTAAACAGATTGGTGTACATCCTATTTAATTGTAGGTTTGCTCAAGCAATGGAGGTGAATGGAGGAAATGGCTTCAAGTTGAATCAGGGGAGTTTAGATTGGATATAAGGATATAAGGAGAAATTTCTTTACTGAAAGGGTTGTGAAGTCTTGGAATAAATAGGCTGCCCAGGGAGGTGGTGGAGTCACTGTCCCTGGAGGTGTTTAAGAAACATTTAGATGTGGTGTTTAGGGACATGGTTTGGCAGTATGGTGATAGGTATGGTTAGACTTGATGATCTTAGAGGTCTCTTCCAACCTTTGTGATTCTGTGGAAGGCTTTTCCACAGGGACACTCCCTGATTGTGCTTTTTTGTGTGAGCTTTCTTGACTTGCTTGACATATAGGTGGAGAAAACTTGACCCTGAGGTGTATGAATGTGACTTTCAGGTTTAAAAACAGAAAAAGAGCTCTGTAGAGTGTCTTCTGTTTTCTCCATGGAAAAGCTACATGTCAGCTAGAATGCTAAAGTGTGTTTCTTGTGAGTTACAGATGCCTTGGAGGACCCCATGGTATGTCTGTCAGCTGTGGGGCTTGGAGAAACACTAGGTAGTCAGACTGTGGTTTACAATATTTGTTACAGTGAAAGAAGAAATTGTTCATTGGCATGTAACCTTTTGCACCCATCCTGCCCTGCACTGTCAGGAGGACTGTCACCACGCATGGGAATGAAGTTGTGGGAAGTCTAGGGGATATTTCTTCTTTGTCTATGCTGGCCATAGCAGTTCAAGTGCAGGAGTAGTATTGCTAGTACATAAGTGAAGCAGTACCAGGCTGTGCAATTTTAACCATTGTACCTACCCACAAGTATGTATCTCTTGATCTTTGAGCTGGAGTTGTGGATTTCAAAATGTTTGAAAGACTGGTGTTGAAAGAGCAGTCTGAACACACTTCATCATCATCATCATCATGGCTAGGCTTCGCGAACGAAGATTTGGGAAGGGCTCTATTCACGTTGCTTCGGAGCACGCAGAGGTTTGAACAAACTTACTGTTGTGTGTTTTGACCACATAATTTTTAGGAAACTTTTCTTTTTTGATCATAAATTTTGTTAAGAATTTGAAGAAGATAAAATGATTTATAATGTCAGAACTTCTAAGGCAGCCAAGGTCTAAATGGTAACCCCAAATAATCTGTAAAAAAAAAAAGCTGAAATTCAGGATTTTTTTAACACACCTTTGGCTTTCAACACTACAGAAAGTGTTAAGGGAATATTAAAAAATAAAAAAAACAAAACCAAAGACAGTTTGCTACACTACCCCAAAAGATTTAAAAAGAGACACTCCTACTGCCAACTACCTGAATAGTCTTAGGCCATGCTCTTGTTCTTGATCTGTTATTCTTCATATCCGTGCTCTTTAGATACAGATTTTATTAAGTTTTAATTGCATGGCTTTTGTGCTTTCATTGAGACATAAGAATAGAACGGTATGGTTGTGCCACTAAAATATGTAGGTATCTAATAGCTTTCATGTGTTAGATATCTTGCGTTTGGTTTAACCTGTATTTGCTATTGATGTTGACTCCCAGAACTTGGTATGCCTGAATATACTGATGAGTGAAGAAACCATTAACAAGTCTCTAATTCCTTTTCTTTATGTTACAAGGCATCTGTATCCCTGTAATAAGATGATACAGTGTACAGAAGTAATGGGAACAAATGCATTGTTTTGCCATGTATCTCATTATATGTCTGGTTTTGTAAAGTCATGGTGTATGTCTGCAGTATGGCCTGGTAAGGCCATGTGGGTGTCAAAATTTTCAAGGCTGAGTGGTTCTTTGAAGGTTTCAGAAAGCTGTTTTTGTTACAGAGTGCATTTATGTAAAGTAGATAGGTTTTTGTCTTTTCTTTAATTCTTTCTAAATCAGATGTCAACTCCATGATGTGCTTTACTGTCATGCTGCAGAAAGGATACTTACCATGCATATTTACTTATGCAAGGAGCCGTCACAAGAGCTCTGTTCCTTCTGTTTAGTCTTGTTTTCTAGTGCTATTATAGTTTTCTGCACATAAGACTCAATGGCATTTTGCTGAGCAGCATTGCAAGTGATCTGCATTCGCCTAATCACTTGAGAAGAATTGTCCAAGCAGAGGACCTCAACCTGAATAACCTGTATTGTATTTTTATAGTGGAGCGTTCCAGGATGCTGCATTAAGCAGAATTCCAGGAAACAGTATGTCTAGGTAACAACACAGAGATTGCTTTGTCGTCAGACTGCTGTAACTCATGTTGCAAATAACTGTAAGGATAGGTAGAGCCCACTGGCATCCTCCATATACACTCAGTCCCGTACCTGTTTTCTTGCTGTTGTGAGGACAAAACCAGGCAAAAACATAGAGTGACAGACATTTCTTTTAGGCATCTTCCCAGACACTTCCTTTATAGAACACTAACTTGGTATGCCCATTTTTACAGCTTGATTGCTTGAGTGACATCATGAAAAGTAGCTGTGCCACTGAGACTAACCCAGCTTTCTCTCTTTTCAAATGCTTTGTCAGTTTGCTGCTTTTGGGGTGATGCTGTATGTGGCAATTACTCGTTGTTCTGGTTCTCATCCTCTCTCAAGAACTATGAAACTCTTAGGAGCCATATAAACATATTTCTTGTGCTTGCTTTTTTACACTACAAATGTATGTGGGTTTACTGAAAGAGTGGTTAGATATTGGAATAGGCTGCCCAGGGAGGTGGTGGAGTCACCGTCCCTGGAGGTTTTTAAGAAGAGGATAGATGTGTTTCTTCAGGGGATGATTTAGGGATAAGAGTAGTGTAGGGCTATCGGTTGGACTAGATGATCTTGAGGGTCCTTTCCAACTGTAATGATTCAGTGATTCTGTGATTCTGTCCACATAACCCTCATCTTCCCTGCTAATTTCACCACTGCATGCTCTGCGGAAAGACAGGTTAGTTACTCTGCTTCTCTGCATTTGGAGATGGATTTAAAATTCTTGAATCCAATTAGAGTGTCCCCATAGACATGCAAGCCTCTTTCATTTTGTATCCTCTTTGTGTCCTTGTGGAACTAGCAGTGAAATATTCAGAGATCTGTATATGATTATGTATCAAGCACTCCCAGCAATGAGGGTGTGCACATTATACTCAGACAAAGGACGTATATGCTTTTTGTGTATGTGTCTGTTCTCTTCATGTGCAAGCATAGGAGATACTCAGATGTATAGTCCTACCTCTGGTACCGCCATTCCTCTTTGGGCAGACTTTAGAATGATCTAGTAGGTCAGAGAAAATGACAAGCTAGTGCTGCCATCTGACCAGTGTAAAATATTTTAAAGTGGTGCTTGATGGTATACATGTCTGCTGCAAACACAACTGAGAGGATAAAATGTGGATACTAGCAGAAAAGACATTAGCAAGCTTTTTGGAGCTGACTTAAGCAGACCCTTATCCTGTTACAAATTAAGGGGTGAAAGTGACATCTGAAGTGATAATTAATATTTTATGTTGCATATCCAAGTTGCAAATTATGGTAGTTTAGTGAAAGAAGCAGTACTATTTGGATAAATACCATAGTCAGCTGTGGACTTTTAGAACTCATGAGGTGGGCCATTATGATACCCTTGTTCTACTGAAGTGCCCAGAACTGCATACTGTACTCGAGGTGAGGTCACACTAGTGCAGTGTAGAGTGGGACAATCACTTCCCCTGACTGGCTAGTGATGCTGTGCTTAAGGCACCTCAGGACATGTTTGGCCCTTGTAGCTGCTCAGGCATGCTGTTGGCTCATATTCAACTTGCCACTATCCCAAACCACCTGATCTCTTTCCGCAGGGCTGCTCTGAAGCTTCTTATCCTCCAATTTGTACATCTAACCAGGATTATCTTGTTCCTGGTAGGGAATCATGCACTTGCTTTTGTTAAATTTCATATAATTGGTGATTGCCCAGCTCTCTAGTCTATCCAGATCTCACTGTAAGGCCTCTCTCCCCTTGAGGGAGTCCGTAGCTCTCCTAATACAGCGTTGTCGGAAAACTTATTTAATATGCATTGGTTTTCTGCGTCCAGATCATTTAGAAAACCAATGAAGAGCACTGGCCATAAAAATAGAGCCCTAGGGAACTGCAGTGGTGACTGGCCATCAGCCTGATGTGACCCCATTTACTGTAACTTTTTGAGTTCATCCTGTCACCCCATTCACCCATAATATTATGGACTTGTCTAGCCTCATGCTGGACATTTCATCCAGAATGATGCTGTGAGACACTATCAAAATCGTGGATAATGGATGCTTTAATTAAGTACTCTACATGATGTGTTTAAAAATATTTATGTTCACAACTCTGTAACCAATCCTTAAGACTGTAAAAATAGTATTCTTCATTCCTCTAGAAAGTTGGCTTTAAATCTCACCTCTTCCAGTTCTACTTTGTGAATTGTTTCCCTTATGTAAAACTGCAGAGATGACTCATGTGTGCTGGGTGATATCTTGACCCCAATGGAACAGTTTTATAAAAACAGCAGGATTGCAACTTATTTCTGCTCTGAGTAGAGGGAGTCAGCTCCGGATAAATTTCACATAATAAGCTCTGCCTGTCAGAGCTTATAGGGTGTTTTTTGCTGGCAGTAGGAAATGAAGGCTCTGGCTAAATGGAGGTCAACTGTTGCAATATGGAAACACTAGTACATGATCCTGGTAGGTACCCTTGATTGCTGTATTAACCATGGCATTGTGATTAAAGCCACTCTGAAGCCTATACAAGTGAAACAAATTATAGGAAAAACAATTGCCTTGTGGCTTCTGTGCAAACAGCTTCTGCTGGCAGAGGTCCATAGGTCAGGAGTCAAGTCAGTTCCCACCCAACACTTAGATTTGTGTCAGGGCAAGTATGCAGAGTAGATCTGCCTGAAGTGGTGGGTGTGTAAAAGGAAGGACAGGCAAATGGTCATGTAGTGTCATTCGTGCTGGCCAAAGAGCCTGAAGCAATAATGAGTTATGTCTTGGTTGAGGGACAGACCAGGATGCGGAAGTCTTATGTACATCTTGGAGATCTACCCAGATCTCCAAGGTCTTTGAGGATGCAGGGCATGGTCTTCAGGCACTCTGCGGGTGATGTAAATGTGCTTCCTGAAACATTCAGTTGTACTTTCAAACTTTTCATCAAGGCTCAGAGTTTTGATTTAAGGCTAGGAAGGCAGATTTTGATACGTTGAAGTAAACAGGAGCTTGTGAGGTAGGTATTTATGCACAACATATCAAACAGGTTTGTATAGGTAGTTTCTGTAGCTTAAATTCATTCCGACTACGGAAGATGTATGGAAATTTTTAAGCTTGCAAAATTCTGATGTTTATTATTAATTTGTTGTAATATATAATTTTTGAGTTTTGTATTTTGGGAAAGAAAATAGATTATTTTTCTACTTCAGGTTCTGCACAGTCAATTTCTTTGAACTTCAGTTCTCAAATAAGTGGTTCTTGAGCTACTTCTCATGTGTAGAAAAATATTCAAAACACAAATACATTAAAAGTTTGGTGAGCACATGGAATAATATATCCAGTGATGATGCCAGCTACTGTGGTGGTGGTGGGAACAGCTGTCTGTGGTTCTGAGGTAAGACAAACTGGGAGGGTTATGGTATCTTCTCTGACTAATAAACAATAATTGAACAATACTTAAAGTCTGCTTAGAGTTCTGTTATATTTAAAGCAGAGATACGTGTTTGGGAGTATTATCTGTGTGACTGAATGAAATGCAAGCAGATATATGTGGCTTTGTGTCTTGCAGGACACTCCTCTCTTACTGGTTTTCTTCCCTGATGCTCACTAATTAATTCCAAATCCAGTGTTTCTTTTTGCTTGAGAGGCCACTGGCTAATTTGTTCTGTGGAGGTGGTTCTTGATAGCAAGAAGTAATCACATGATACAGGAACAGTGCTTTAGCTATAGAACAGGACAAATTTTGTGAAGAACTACACAAAATTTTTATCAGGTGTTGGTAGTCTGCAACATTTATCCGTAGGATGTGGAGGATGTAAACAGAAAGTCCTTATAGGCATTTGATTGGAGCACAGAAATTTGTATTTGCAAGCATTTTTTTTTAAGCCAGGGTTTCATTGGTTGTCTGCTATTATTTCATAAGTAGCTTCTGTTTCTTAGAGTAGAACAGGTTATTTAGAAATGAAAGGATCAGAAAGCAAAAGACATCCAGTGACACTGCAAACTGCAGCCTACTTGTGAGCATTGTAGGAGCAAGGGAACTTAGCTGTTGAGAAAATCTGCCCCTCCTTTTATTTATGGCAGAGAGGACCACATCCTCTGGGCCTTTCCCTGAAGCCCTGATGCTGCCTCAGTCGGCAAATTCAGGTTTGATTCAGGTGGCTAAGTGAGGGACCTCTCAGCATCAGAGATGCAAGTAGTAGAAGAATTAGTTAGGGGAAAAAAGGAGAAGGCTCTGGTGAAACACAGTGCTTAGGAGGCAAAAGCAGGTTGAGGGTGAGCACAACTGTGGATTAGTGGTTAAGACTGGTAAATTGCAGCCTTACAGTAATTTTAAACCAAGTGAGAGTATTATCTTTCTCAGGATCTCCTATGGAAGCTCTCTCATTGAGCAAATATGAAAACTGGGCATGTTAATTTTCCTCACAACGGGTTATTGGGTAAGTCCTTTCATATAAATAATGGCTTTTCCACAGGAACACAAAAAAGTCCTCTTGAAAAGTTAAGTTTCCATTTTAAGCTGTCTAAAAGGGAGAATTGCAAACATTGAAAATAAATGCAGGGTTAAAAAATCTGGTCTGAGGGAGAAGAAATGCTGATACGTTTCCAGATTGCAGTCTTTATCTGAAATGCTTATACATCACAATAATCCCTTTTATGTTCACACAAGTAACTTTAGGAAATGGTGGTAAACAATTAATTAAGAAATGAGTAATGTATGGTAGTACACAAATATTTTTGACTGTACATTCCAACTTACACCAGTGACAATTGGTCTTTCAGTCTTGTTTTGTGCCATGAGAGCATCTTTGTGATGTGATGGTGGCTAATGTTCTGACGTATCTCAGGTTCTGACACGTTCAGTGATGCTGATTATCGAAGTGCCGCAGCACAGCTGAGCTGTGGTAACTCTTGCACTGCGTGCTTTAAGTCTGCAGTAAGCATGAATTCAACTTAATTTAGTGAATAATTTTAAACTGGTTTTGAGCAATAACCTCTGAAGAATCCAGCACTGTCAAAGGGTGTTTGTTCAAGGCTTTTAAGATTATATTTTCTCTGCTTTTCTCCTGCCAAGACTATGTGGAGGCCTACAAAAGGAATCATAAGAAGGTGGAGCTGTATGGGAAATTCAAGATAATTGTGTTTTGTAGAAATAGCATATCTGACTAAGACGGAAAAGGAAATTATTTGCAGGGTATTTTGGAAGTTCAACAGTGTCAATAAAATAATTGCTTTGTAGTTTAACTCCATATAGAAAAGTCCATTTGACATTTTGGACATGGTCAAAATATCCCAATCTCAGTGCACACGCTTGAGATTTAGGCTCTTGCTATGCCAAGTAAATGAATTATCAGTGAGCTAATGGTTAAATGAGTGCTAATTTGTGGCAGTCTATAGGTAGAGGGTAAAAAAAAAGGTTACTCTGTTCAGAAAGGGAGATTTCAAATGAGGCAGTAAAATTAAGTAAATTGATTTGTTTATGAGTGAGATGACATAAATATATTTATTTTGAGTTTTAACAATTTAGGAATCACAGAAGAAATTACTCAGTTGAAAAGCTAGTACTGACCTGAAATTTGCATCAGTATGTTAGTGGCGCCTGTCTGTGGAATATTACAAGGTCATATTTCTACTAGGCTTCCCCAGAACACTGCTGATTTGAAAATACAGTCTTTCACTGTTCTTTCCTTCAAGCTTACTTTCACAGAGATTGGTGACATTGGAACAGTCATACCTGTTTTGGCACTTTCAGTCAAGTACGTGGTTTCCAGCATAGAGTTCCAGCTTTGTACTGGTGTCACAGAGCATTCTGCTCTCCTGCAGCCTCACTTTAAAGGGAAGCTGCACTTAGTCTCAGTTCTTGCTTTTGTTTTTTTCAGCCTAAGAAAAACCTCTCTGTGGAGAAGCTTGACTTCACTCTGCTTTTACCTTTCTTGTAGCAGAACACTATTTAGTTTATGTACATCCCTTTTCCATTCAGAAGTGTTTTAAATGACCATTGCAAGAAGGAGAGTGAAGGAAATCTTGTCTTACATTTCTGTGTTCTTTCTTTCATTTGAACTCTCCTAATACTAGTCTTGAAGAGGCACTGAAGAAACAGACTATGATTTGCAGGAATTAATAACACACACTAAGACAACACAGAAGTTAAGACTTCTTTAAAGTCATCTTGACATAATCATGTTGCAGTAAGCTAGGGGAGGACAACTCCAATATTGTTTAAATATCTGGTTTGGTGGTGTATAAGACAGAAGCACACAGGAAAATGTAGTGGGTTCACAGAATTATGAATATTGACATCTCCAGTTGGTGGCTGGTCACAAGCGGTGTCCCTCAGGGGTCAGTGCTGGGACCTCTCCTGTTCAACATCTTTATTGATGACTTGGATGAGGGGATAGAGTGCACCCTTAGTAAGTTTGCAGATGACACTAAGCTGGNGGCACCACAGTATAGGAAGGACATTGAGGTACTGGAGAGGGTGCAGAGAAGGGCAACTTAAGCTTATCAGGGGTCTGGAGAACAGGCCTTATGAGGAGAGGCTTAGGGAGCTGGGGTTGTTTAGCCTGGAGGAGAGGAGGCTGAGGGGAGACCTTATCGCTCTCTTCAGCTACTTGAAGGGCCATTCTAGGGAGGTGGGTGTTGGCCTCTTCTCCCTTGTGACTAGTGACAGGACTAGGGGGAATGGGCTTAAGTTGTGCCAGGGATGGTTTAGATTTAGATATTAGGAAGAATTTCTTTACTGAAAGAGTGGTGAGATATTGGAATAGGCTGCCCAGGGAGGTGGTGGAGTCACCGTCCCTGGAGGTTTTTAAGAAGAGGATAGATGTGTTTCTTCAGGGGATGATTTAGTGATAAGAGTAGTGTAGGGCTATCAGTTGGACTAGATGATTTTGAGGGTCCTTTCCAACTGTAATGATTCTGTGAAACTGATATAATGGAAAGGGAAGAGGCAATTTTGAGTGATTATGTTACATATACCATCTCTCTTCCCATAGTTACCAATGTGGACTGTTGCCAATAGTTTAAAGGGAATTGAAGAGTTCACAGCAGTCTGGTCTCAGTCTTGCCACCGTATGGCATCTGGCTTGCAGGTGAGCTGGAAGCAGTGATACGTCTCTTTCCTGAAAGTTTACAGGGATGTTTAAGTCAAGTTGGGTGATCTGAGTGGTAAAAACGCCTTTGTCATTCTAGATCCTGCTAAATGTCTTTGACAGAGGTAAGTTGTCATTAGGGCTTATAAATTCCTAAGTGGGACTGTTGTGCTGCTAAAATGAGTTTCAGACTGCTGATGGCTTGAAGTGGCAGGAGATAGAAATGAGAATTTCTCACTTGTGGAAGACCTGTGCTCATACACATTGTGCAAGGTACCAAACAAGTTCTTGCAGATAGCCCCTGAAAAGGCGATTACTTGGCTTGGCATGATAAATGCATGGTTTCTTAAGATGATTCAGAGTTAAGCTTGGGCTTTGCCGAAAGACTTTGAGCTCTCAGTGTTGTCAGCAGGTTGTCCACTATCATTTCAGTACGTTCTTAGAACAAAATGATCTGGGATCTTCACAGAATCATTACGGTTGGAAAGGACCCTCAAGATCATCTAATCCAACCAATAGCTCTACACTACTCTTATCACTAAATCATCCCCTGAAGAAACACATCTGTCAGCTTCTTAAAAATCTCCAGGGATGATGACTCCACCACCTGCCTGGGTAGCCTATTCCAATATCTCACCACTCTTTCAGTGAAGAAATTCTTCCTAATGTCTAATCTAAACCATCCCTGGCACAACTTAAGCCCATTCCCTCTAGTCCTGTCACTAGTCAAGTTCAACTAGTTCACTTGACTTCTTGTTTGTCACAAGAGTGAGGAAATGGAAAACACACTATTACTGTCATGTAAGGCTGGATTCCTTTTGTAATTGAAATTGTTGGGGAAAATTGTAGTTGGTCTTTAGTGATGGGGAGATCCATCTTAGTCTCTGAGTGTAGGCTAATTAGAAGTGAAGCAATTTTTATTTTGTTGCCAACTTTCCCAGGCATCTCATGCCAAGATCTGACTCTATTGCAACTTGAGAGCATGGTGGTACAAACACACAGTATGGGTATCTAAATATGCACTGGTACCTGGAAAATGGCTTAGGGACAAAGTTATTTAACTGGCATTTTATTGTATTTAGAGATGTGTTCTAGCATTTTGTGTATTCTCTGTTCTGTCCAAAAGATTGGCTAGTGCTTTGAATTGTAATGTGCATTGAGACTGCCTGAGGGGAGTATGTGTAGGGTTCAATATTATTTTCCATTTGAACCTCACACTCATGTAAAGGAGTATGAAGTTGATAACACTTTGCTCTTTGGACATGGCAGAACACTGCTCTAATTTCTTATGCTTGTTGTTCCTTCATCTTCTCCCCATTAATAGCTTGGAAGCACAACATTTGGGAATTTGCAGTCAGATACACACCAGTTCCTTGGAGGAATTACCAAGAAAAAAGTTATCTCTGCAATACTTTGCTACTCTTTGCACTTCTGGCTATAAATGAATGAACTTTGCATTGAAGACCACATCTTGAAATGAAAAGTCCACTTTTTCAATGTAATCAATTCATTTTTATATGCATATAAATGGAGGAAGGCTTATCACAGTCTAAGCTAGAGACCTTGGCTCTGGCTCCTGCTTAAATGGTGATTGCTATTGGGGCTGACTGTTGGGTGCTAAATGAGGAACATCCATGACTAAAAGTGCAAGATGGTTCAGATTATTCTTGGATCCAAAGGCTCCCTGGCTGGGGTTATGGCTGGTTTACATGTTTCAGAGAGAGAGGATAGGAAGGAGTTGCCATTAGTGGATCAGAGCTGAATCATTCTGACCATGCCTTCAAAAAAAGTTGTAGTCTCGTTATCAGTGGTTTGGTCAAACACAGATAAACCCTGGGACAATGACAGCAGGAAAAAATGGCCTTTTGTTTTGTTTTGTTTTGTTTTGAGAAGACACATGTTATTAAGTTCCTGATGAGTGGTACTTAGAACACGTTTTTGCTGTCGAGGGTTTCACAGAATCACAGAATGTAAGGACTTGGAAGGGACCTCGAAAGATCATCTAGTCCAACCCCCCTGCCACAGCAGGATTCCCTAGACCAGGCCACACAGAAGAGCGTCCAGATGGGTTTTGAATATCTCCATAGAAGGAGACTCCACAACCTCCCTGGGCAGTCTGTTCTAGTGCTCTGGCAACCTCACTATGAAAAAATTTCTACGTGTATTCACATGGAATCTCCTATGCTTCAGCTTACAACCATTGTCCCTTGTCTTGTCACTGGGCTTCACTGAGAAGAGCCTGACCCCATCCTCCGGTCACGCAACCTTCACATATTCAACAGCATAGATGAGGTCACCCCTTAGTCTCCTCCAAGCTAAAGAGCCCCAGCTCCCTCAGCCTTTCCTCATAAGGAAGATGTTCCACCCCCTTCATCATCTTTGTGGCTCTGTATTGGACACTTTCCAGCAGTTCCCTATCCTTCTTAAACTGAGGGGCCAGGAACTGTACAAAATATTCACAATATTCCAGATGTGGCCTCACCAGGATAGAGTAAAGGGCGAGAAGAACCTCTCTTGACCTACTAACCACACCCCTTCTAATACAGCCCAGAATCCTATTGGCCCTTCGGGCCACAAGAGCACACTGCTGGCTCATGGTCATCCTTTCATCTACCAGGACCCCTAGATCCCTTTCCCCTTCACTGCTTTTTGTCACTGTCCTCATCTCCGACACAACCCTCCTGTGTGTCAGCCACTTCGCCTACTTGCTGAGAGCACACTCTGTTCCCTCATCCAGGTCGTTAATGAATAGATTGAAAAGTACTGGTCCCAGTACTGACCCCTGAGGGACTCCACTAGACACAGGTCTCCAACTAGACTCCATCCCACTGACTGTGCCTCTCTGACTTCTTTGCTTCAACCAGTTCACAATCCACCTCACTACACAATCATCCAGACCACACTTCCTCAGTTTAGTTGCAAGGATGCTGTTGGAGACAGCGTCAAACCCGTGTGCTCTTGTGGCCAGGAGGGCCAATGGGATTCTGGGGTATATTAGAAGGGGTGTGACTAGTAGGTCAAGAGAGGTTCTTAGGAGCCTTTGGGGTCAGACCCTGAGCCCTGGGTGGACAGCTGGGAGGTGGGTGCTTAGTGACTTCAGCACAGCACTGGGTCATGCCCTCACTTAGAGAATTTCAATTACTATCAATTATAAGCACTGAGGAAGGAGGGGGACAAGTGAGCTGTGCTTTACACTGTGTCTGGCCTTTTCCAATTGATGTAAGAGTATTACAGTGCTTACATAATGCCACTATTAGAGTGTCCTAGGAGGCATGGGCTACAGATCGTGTAGGCCAGAGGTCACCTGGTCATGGAAATGATGGCGTATGAGCCCTTGTCAGTTTTGTCCCCTAACCTCCTGAACAGCTGTGTTGCCAGCTCATAAAGCTGTACAAGCTACTTTTATTCTCTTGATTTGCCTGATAGGAAATAAGACTGTATTTAGTCATGGGGTATGATAATCTGTATGTGGCTTATCTGTAGGTTACATAATGTCCCACAAACACAGGCAAGGGGCTTAGTTTGTCTTAGGCTGGCTTTGCTGAGCTTGTCACGTGGCACTGTTGTCGTGGCCTACATTTACCCATGTACTTAGAAACGGCACTTCTATTTCATATGGCCTTTTATAAAAGCTATTAAAGACAACTTTTAATAAGTCAAGGCTACTAGCATAAAGTCCTTTTTCAAATTATTATTATTCTTTATTTGCAGTTCTGCATACATGGTAAGTCAATAGGTGTTTTCATGAAAGAGTTGTCAATATTTTGCCATTTTGGAGGTATTCAAAACCCATCTGGATGCGCTTCTGTGTGACCTGATCTAGGGAATCCTGCTGTGGCAGGGGGGTTGGACTAGATGATCTTTCGAGGTCCCTTCCAACTCCTAATATTCTGTGGTTCTGTGATTTTTTTAACTTTAATGTACCTTGGTGACACCTGGATTTTGCATGGAGTGACTCCCGTTGAAACAACTGTCCCTTCGTCAAAGAGAATCACCCACAAATCCATGGGCCCTAATGGGATACGCCCACAAGTGTTAAGGACACTGGCAGATGTTATTGCTAAGCTACTCTCCATCATGTTTGAAAGGTCATGGAGAGCAGGAGAGGTGCCTGAGAACTGGAGAAAAGCCACTGTCACTCATGTATTCAAAAATGGCAAGAAGGAGGACCCAAGAAACTAGAGGCAAGCCAGCCTCACCTTCGTCCCTGGAAAGGTGATGGACCAGCAGCATTCTGCAGCTCATCTCTAAGCATGTGCAGGACAAGAAGATTATTAGGAGTAGTCAGCATGGATTCATGAAGGGGAAATCATGCCTGACCAGTCTGGTACCATTCTTTTATGGTGTGACTAGCTGGGTAGATGAGGGGAGAGCACTGGATGTTGTCTAACTTGACTTCAGCAAGGCTTTTTACGCTATCTCCCATAGTGTCCTCATAGGCAAGTTCAGGAAGTGTGGGTTAGATGAGTGGACAGTGAGGTGGATTGAGAACTAGCTAAACAATGGAGCTCAAAGGGTTCTTATCAGTGGTGCAGAGTCTAGTTGGAGACCTGTAGCTAGCAGTGTTCACCAAGGTCCAGTCTTGTACAGCATCTTCATCAAAAACCTGGATGAAGGGGCAGAGTGTACCCTCAGGAAGTTTGCTGGTGGCACAAAACTGGGAGGAGTGGCTGACATGCCATCAGGCTTTGCTGCCATTCAGCAAGACCTAGACAAGCTGGAGAGTTGGATGGAGAGGAAACTTGTAAAGTTCAGCAAGGGCAAGTGTAGAGTCCCGCATCTGAGGAGGAATAATCCCATATAGGTTGGGTGTTGACCTGCTGTCATGACCTGATTGCTGAGCCACCCTGGGTAGCTCGGGGGGTTGTGTGAGATTTGAAAATTCCGTTGGAGTAATAAGAAAACACCATACAGCTGATGACTTTGTTAGTTTTATTGCAGGCAAAGAGCGTACTTCGGAAAGCTTTTAGTCTCCAGTGCCTTAGAGATAGAAAGGAAGAAGAAAGAGGAAGGAGGAGGAAGTTGGTACACAGTGGCTTATGATTGCAGACCTGCTATCAAAATACTGTTTCTGAAGTACACTTCTATAAATAACAAAGTTATAGTCATAACTTTGGGTTCTTTGATCATGGGGTAGTTTATGAGACAGCAGGTCTGATGGCAGTAAGTGGAGTTCATTTGTCTCAATGGGGAAAAAGGATCCTTTCTCAGGAGATAGCAGGACTCATAGAGAGGGCTTTAAACTAGGCATGAAGGGGGAAGGGGATAAAGTCAGGCTCACTAGAGAGGAGTCTAAGGATGGCCTTCAGTCTGCCATCTTAGTAGAGGTCATGCATACTTCTCATGAGGGTCAGGTTGAAACTGGGGTCCAATCCCACAAGAAGGTCTTGGGACCATTTGCCCATCTGAAGCGCATGTACACCAATGCACGAAGCATGGGCAGCAAACAAGAAGAGAGAGATAGACTAGATAGGAAGGGGAAGGGGGATAACAATTTAATGAGACTTTCATATGACAGGCTGTGGGAGGAGATACCACAGTTGGTGGGAAGTGGGGCTAGTAAGGGCATTCAGACTGTTGCCCTGCAACATGCAGCGGAGTCAAGCCAGGGGTTCCTGAGATAGCAGCAGTCAGTGGAAAAACAGGGAAACACCTTAAAGGAATGAAGGGATGTTGTCTTGGAAAAGTGGTGTGGCCAACTGCCCAGCTGAAGTGCCTCTACACGAATGCACGCAGCATGGGTAACAAACAGGAGGAGTTGGAAACTACTGTGCTGCTTGAAGGATGTGACATAGTAGCCATTACTGAAATCTGGTGGGATGAATCCTATAACTGGAGTGCGGCTGTCAGCGGGTACAAGCTGTTCAGAAGGGGAAGGAGGGGTGGAGGTGTTGCCCTTTATGTTAAGGAATGGATTGAATATGAAGAGATGTCCCTAAAGAATAACCATGAGCAAGTTGAAAGTTTATGGGTAGGAATTAGACATCAAGGTAATA
>VWZX01000696.1:0-122252 GCA_013399015.1 Galbula dea
ACAAACATCTGATACCACTGAATACAACAACAATGCTAACTGGTTCCCATCTGTCTTGCAAGAAATCCACTCAGCATCTCTGAGCTCACTGATACTACAGCACAAGGATAGGCACCACACAGCATGAGACTACTCTGTGAATATGGAATATACAATTACTGTGGCTAGATCATCATCATTTCAGTCCTCATCATCAGTACACACAGCTTCTAACCTCTCCAGACAAGAGGATGCTCACTTCTACCACTCTAGTATCCAAATCCTGACATTTGATTCACAAACAGATGACAGCATTATCACAGGTTAATTGGATCAGTATTTCTCAAGCTTTCTGCATGTCCCAGTTCCCTGTAACGCATTTCTCTAGAGATGACTCTGCAATAGCATGAAAAGCAGCTGAAGTATTTTGAACTCAACTACTTAAGCTTCTTCTAATCTTTCGCAACCTCCTTCGAGCTCTTTAGGTGTCAGAACTCGCCAAGTCCTTCAGCTCAGTGTTTAGAAACTCTGAGGAGATCAGCAGACCTTTAGCAGGATTATGAAATACTTGAATCTACCTCTTGGATTAGAAAAGCTAATGCTCAACTGCTTTGTTTGGTCTTGATATTTTTAACAACTCAAATGAAGCAACAGCAGCAGCATCTCTTAAGTTGCAATTCATGCAAGTCCAAGGTAAGTGGGAAGACTAAGCTTCTGAACATGAAAACACCCCCCACAGAGTTTTCAAACAGATCCAGAGTTACCAGAGTTCTGCATACTGTCCTTTGAATTTTCAAAAATACACAGCACATTGTCTTAGCTCACATTTACCACTCAGCTTTATGGATTCTACTCTGATCATAGCCAGGATAAGCTGCCACGTGTTGCCACCTGCCTTTGGGCTCCAATGTTTCAGCTAAGCACTGCTCCTCACTCAACCTTCACTGCCTCCAAAGGCCTCTTCTGGAATTTGAAGTATTTTAGCATATCATCAAATCCTGGCATTTCAATGAACCCCTCACATGTGTTCAACATTTCCAGATTCTAAGTTTCCCAGTGTAATTTTCTCAGTAAAAAGACCAGAGTTCAATAGGCTCAGTCATCAAGTTCAAAGTCTGATGCATACATAAAATTTTCTCAAGACAGTCCCATAAGCTTATTAAAGATAAGGGGTGGGTATTGTAAGCAGATTCATCCTGGGAAATCTGCTGCAGCTGTTACACAAAATAACTCTCCTGTTTCTAGCCAGTGGTTAAGAGACATGGGAGAAAACAATGATTGTGGAAAAAAGGAGGAAGGACAGTCATTAATTACTCATCAAAAAGCACGAGAGGTGTCACCGTACTTCTGGTGTCCCACAGAAAGTAGCCGTGGTATCAGAACTCGCAATCCCTTCTTTACAGAGTCCAAAGTCTGTCAACACAACGTGCCCCTGTTTAAAATAAAGGGTGGTGTATTTTAAACCCAGAACATCACAGAATCACAGAATGCCAGGGGTTGGAAGGGACCTCTAAAGATCATCTAGTCCAACCCCCTGCCAGAGCAGGATTCTTCCCTGACTGGGAATGGAACCCGGACCCCAGTGGTGAGAGCGCCGACTCCTAGCCACCAGCTCAACACATGAATATCCCTCAGGAACAACTTTGTGAGAGAAGACAGAAAACCAGAAATACTGTTGCATACTTACTAGTGAATCTAGGAGAATGTTTTCTGGTTTTAAATCCCTATTTAAGGGGGGAAAAAAAAAAAGGTATTAATTCAGAACAGCAGTGACTAACACAACAGCTTCAGCTACAAGGACTTATATTCTTCAGCTGAAAGCTTCATGTTTTGGTGAAACTCTTATGTTCAAGTTCCCATCAGATGATTGCAGATAGTGGGTTTTATTCAGGAATTTGTCCTATTTTAGACTTCTGTAGGACAAGGATAGATTTCAGAAACATACCTGTACACAATATTTATGGAGTGTAAGTAGCCCAGTGCACTGGCTATTTCAGCAGCATAAAATCTGGCCCTGTGCTCAGGAAAGGATCGTTCTCTTTGCAAGTGAAAGAACAGCTGTGAATAGGCAAATAGTAAATAAGAACATTATACACACATACAAAAATCAAGTTCATTACTTTTTGCTGTTAAAATTACACGTTCTTTAGCTGTCCACTTGTTTTAGAAAACCTAAAATGAAGGAAAATTGGGTTTGCTGGATGACTCTGGCATTCGTTTACTCTCTTCCTTTCTCTTTTGTAACTCAGAAATGGACAGGTAACTCACACACATGAGGACATTCCCCTAGAGACAAGACTAGTCAAAAAGAACAAGAGGAAACCACTAAGCTGTGAAGAGAAGTGGGAATGACTAAATCATGTAAGATAGAATCACAGAATCATAAGAGTCACGATGGGTGGAAGAGACCCTTAAGATCATCAAGTCCAACTGTTAACCTAACACTGCCAGGTCACCACTAAACCACGTCCCTCAGCACCACATCTCCATGTCTTTTAAACCTCTCCAGGGATGGTGACTCCACCACTGCCCTGGGCAACCCCCTTGGGGAAGAAATTGTTCCTAATATCCAATCTAAACCTCCTCTGATGCAACTTGAGGCTGCTTCCTCTCATTCTGTTGCTTGTTACCCGAGAGAAGACACCAACCTAATCAGATAGTCTCCTAACAGGATACATCTTGGTGTCTTCCATTTCCTGATGTGCTTGCATTCTGTATACACTTCTAACAGCAGATAATAACAGGGTTTGAAACCTGGGAGAATGTCTAGGATCGTTTCATTCCTCCCAGCTAGAATTAGCAGAACAGAGAGACCCAGATGCAAACACAACCACCACATACCTCTCCTCCATTAACAAAATCCAGGACAAAGTAAAGCTTTTCTGTTGTTTGGAATGAGTAATGCAACCCAACCAAAAAAGGATGCTTCACATTTTTCAAAAGCACATTCCGTTCAGCCATGATATGTTTTTGCTGTAAGGAGGTAAAAGATCAATAAGTAAACAGGAATGATTTTGTAATTGAGGGAAAAAGGAAGGGAGGTGGGTGGGTGGGTGGAGGAAGAACATTTCTCTTTACCTCTTTCCTATTAAGAACAATCTTTTTCTGCAGCACTTTGACAGCATAATACTTCCCATCCAGTTTTCGTTTCGCAAGAAGAACCTGTGAAGTTCCAAACAAATGAGGTCATGTGGTTGCTGCAGTTCATTCTGTGAGCAACAACTTCATCACTTCAGGGGAAACTGGCAGGTTATTTGTGTTATTTTCACAACACAGTCTCTTTGCTCCTAATAGGCAATCAGCAATATAATCACCACAATAAAGCATGGCAGGGCTATAAAGCAGCAGCCACAGGGATCCAGCAGGACAGTCTGCATGCCACCCTAGGCTGAAACCACTTCCAAACCTCTGGCCAAGCCTCTAGGCAACAGTCACTATGCAGAAGACACCAGCTCACATCCTTGCACCAGGGTAGGGCACAGCTCACCTTGCCAAAGCTGCCTTTCCCAATCACCTTCAGGAAATCAAAGTCTGTTGGTTTAGCACTGAAAGACAATTTAGTAAGGAGACAGGTCACCTGGGGAGAAATGACAAGCTCTCTAGCTGTACAGCAGTCTAGTGCAGCACTTCAGTTGTACTGTGAGAAGAATGGACTGTTAGCAGCCTCCTGCATTCTTCACTCCAGCCAACAGCTAGACTTCTGCACTTTCCCTTGGAGACAAGGACTCCTCTCACTAGGCAGTTCCATCTTCCTACAGGGAAAACACTCAACTTGCAAACCTGGAGTTTATTTTATTTTGTAAGTTTGAGGTTAAGATGTAAAGAAGGAGCAAAACCGTTCTTTTATTCTCCAGAGTCTAGTTTCTTGTCATTTTGAAATCTCCATTTCCCCATGACTTTTCCTGTGCCTTTCTCATTTGCAGAGGGACAAATGGATGCTCAAGCTTACATGAAGGAAGGAAGGATCAAATTTGTTATCTTCCTCTCCTTGCTTAATCCCATCCTCCCTTCTATCCATTCCTCCCTCATTTTACATTACAGTGAGAAGAGGGAGGACCTAACACCTTTCTATTCTCTGTGTGTATGTATGAATTCACCCTCACTTTTTCCACTTCCCATCACCACTCCTTTCAGGTTTCCCCAGGACTCCTTTACTTTTCAGAGATATTTTTGTCAGCAAAGCAATTATCCATGTTTTCAATTCCAAAACAGCAGCTACATCACCATACACCTCTCCATTTACTGCCCCTGAAGGGAAGCACTCTGAAATCTCATTTCTTACTGCAGTCTATTAAGCATTTCCTCCTGTTAGCCCAGAACAAATCTGTGAGGAAAGCAAAACCAAAACAGCAGTCACCTCCTAGATGAGGAAAGCAGATGTTCACAGAGCTGAGAACAGAAGCTCTACAGAAGACACCAGAGAAGCAAGTTATGACTGCAATAGCTAGGTCTGTACTATCAACAGAGAAGCTGCTCCTTTGCCATGCATTAAAACAAACTTCTTCTCAGAAACTGGTCACGTTCTGAGCAGCTGTGGGACCCATCCTGAGACAGAGGTCACCCTTGCTAAAGCATCCTTAAGAAAAAGCACAGCAAACTAACAAAATTTGGGGATGAAAAGGAAAGCTTTAAAAATGGTTGTTTATTTAGCACAGGATTCACTGTTTTGCCTCCTCCCAAGCAGAGCAAATCAACAAATAAAGGCAAATATCCAAGGAACTTCTCATCCTATGAACAATTACACTCAGTTTAACTTTTCAGGTTTGAAAACTAATGTAATTAAAATTACAATTACACATTAAATTGAATTACATTTTAATTCAATTTATTTGAAACCTACTGAGGATTTCCAGATGGTCCCAAGTTGATATTCTGTGAGGTAGAGTTTAACTGTTGGGAGAGACAAAGAGGTTTAGTTTTAATACTTTTTTCAAAAAGAAAAATCTCCTCTATTTCGAGCAGTATTCATCTCAAAATACTAAGCTGCTCAACCTTTACACTTGTGACATTAGATTTTTGGAGAGATCTAACATCCAGACTGGGAATTTTTAGGTTGAAATAGTTGGCCATCATCACCTTGTCACAAATCATTTCTACACCCATCTCCTTCGAGGATGAAGGTAATGAAATAATTGGGTCCAGTCAGAGAGGACAAAATTAGGCACAAAAATTTAAGAGCATTTCAACAAACAACTTGTTCCTCACCCAGGAGTTAACCCTTTCTGTATGTGCTTCAGGAAGCCATCTGCTCTCTTTTATTCTAGATTTTTCAAGCTCTTGCCAATAAAATAATCTTAAACAGAGTGTTTATGCAAGAGTAATTAATGGAAGACATGGTGCTTGCAAAGAAACAAAAGCCAACATTCTCCCTGCCCCAAGAAAAACATTACTAACCTGTTCTACCCTGACATTAAAGGTTAACTAACTCAATTCCAGGGATGACATGAATCTTAGCAGCACACACCCATGCTGAGTTCCTAAATTACAGGGAGAGGAGGAAGCCACTGTCATTTAGGCAATTTTCTCCATTTTATTTTTGATTAAAAAAGCAGCAGTATTTGTACCCTGCTTGTGGTGTTGGACTTTATCAGAGAAGGATAATCTGCATTCAAACAGGGGTCACCTGGGGACAGGCCAGCAGGCACCACAAAGGTCCTACAGAAGCAGGGAATGACCTGAGAGCAGTGCTCAATGCTACCAGTCATACAACAGAACTAGACAGTTTTAAAATAAATAAATAAAACATTTAGTAGCTTTTTCTTTTTTAAGGCTTGTTTTTGTTGCTTATTGTTCAGCTTCACCATTTACAGTAACTACCAGAAGGTGCCTTTTCTGTCCAAAAGTATGGCCCAGGCCACTGTGCATTAGCTCTCCTCCTACTCTGGGTTTTGTTGTGGGATGACACATCGTTAATTTTACTCAGGAGGTTTAGATCATTCCACAGTACTTAAAACACCTTTCAAAGGAGGAGGAAACTGGGTTTTTAAATCAGAATTTTACTGTAGCTCATAGTGTTAAGCACTTTTAAAAAATCTAACTTTCAGAGAACCCTAAATCTGCTGTGGATCACAAACAAACCTAAATGACAACTCTTACACCTCTTACAGGGCTGAGTGAGAAGTGCCAAGAAGCAAGAGGAAAGAAGCTTAAACATGGCACTTCCTAGAAATACTCCTTTTTTCCCCAAACAGCACTGTTTCTGGAGGCTGTTAACTGATTTTTCAGAGAACCCATCTAGCCATGTAGTGACTTTTGTGACACAAGAGGCTTCAGACCTCACACAGGGTTGGATGCGAAATGAAACCAAACCCACTCTTGCTCCTGAGTGACTTTCAGAAACACTGCATTTTCCCCCAAGAGAACTGTGTTTCTCCCCCTCTTTAAGAATAAACAACACCAAGCAAACAAGAAGACAATTATAAACATTCAATCTCCCCTGTTCCTTGCCAGATTTCTTAGCAAGAACCTTTGAAGAGATTCAAAAAACTCTGACAGCTGAGCTATGACTAAGGCTGTGCTTTAATCCATCCAGCAAGAGGGGAAGAAAGAAGAGAGAAGCTAACAATCCCTGTTACCCCTCTCTGCAGCTCACATCTCACAGAAAGCCAGCTTACAGCTCACAGAGGAACAGATCTGTTTGAAAGGGCATGGAGGGGATTTACTGTAACAGCAACCAGTAACTATCAGTAAAAAGCACACCTAAGACTGTCCTCAAGTAGCTGAAATTTACAGTAGTGTTGCACTGGTGCTCACCTTCCGAGTGCTCCTTTCGTCTTCGTCCTCGGAGGGATCCGACTGGTGCTTTGGGTTATCCATCTGCAGAAATGCTCTGACCTCTGGGCTGCAAACAGGTAACTTCATTAGAGAAACCCCACCTCATTTCAGAGAGAAGCTTTGCTGAGAAGGTCTCAGTGCAGCCACTGATAGGAAACCGCATGAGCTGTTCAGTACAAGAGAAGGACTGAGTCACTGTGGAGCTGCTCTCTTATCCCTAAAAATCAGGCAGTTTCACAGAAGCAGCAGCTATGGCTTTGCTATCCTCAGTCCACTTCACTCTCCACTCTTCTGTAACATGAGGATGAGAAGAGATGAACTGTTCCTGACATGTCTCCACCTCCTGCACTGCCAATCGGCCCTGCTGACCCTCACTTATGGCCTGTGCCATCTGAGGCTCCCAGGCTCCACTGCTGACATTCTGTATTCCTAATCCCTATTTCAACTCCATTTCAGTCACCTTCAGCCTTTCAGGTTTAAAGTACAGCAACAATTTCCCACCATTACTTCATTTTAATTCTTCTCTTCTTACATGACATGTAAATTCTGATCTATTTCAGGGCCTGCCTTGTAACCTGAGTCCCTGGAAGGTCCAAGATCACTGTGTTTGAATACTGACTACTGGCACATGATGCAACAATTTAAGTTTCAGAATCTTTGACAAACATAAAATCAATAAATAGTTAGAGTTAATGATTTCACTAAACAGAACAACAGAACCAGACCTTAATTACCTTTCAGCATTAATTACTCTGGACAACTGGCTGATTAAATAGAGCACATTGTAATATACCTCAAATAGTTACTATAGTAATATAGTCCATGACTTAATTCACAGCAAGAAAAAAAAACAATTAAAACAAAAAAGATCAAGAGATCAGTGATCTGTACATTGGTCACATTTGTCATTTTACTGCAAAGAGGTAGTGATTAGAAATAAAAGGTTCCATGTACCAATTTCTTAGCCAAGACTGCAGCATGTTCTGCCAAAGGCTGTATAGATTGGTAGGACTTCCATGCTGTATGAGCTCACATGAATTAACTTCACGTCTTTCAAAATACACTGAAGCTATTCCTAAAATAACCTCACAGATGCCATTAAAGGGATCAAGAACACGGTTTTAAAAGGGATGCTTAATATACATTATACATACACTGCCAGCAAAATCTGAGCTCTGACTGGATAAACTCAGTTTATGGACTGTGTCTGAAACCCACAAAGGGGTGTCAAGCTCTGCCTAAACACAGTTCCTTCTGTGACACTCACTCTGCATTAACCTTTCTACACAATCGATCTTCCAATCCAGGATTTCACATTCGTTTTAATATTCATCAGATTTTGCAAGCAGAAAGATCTAGTTGCTCTGATTTTCTCCTAGGGAACAAGCACAGACTCTGGCTCCCACTTACAGAGCTGATCACTCATTTCCCCATGGAGGATGCAGGGTATTGTCACCCTCAAGTTCTGCAAGTGCTATGCAAATGTTCTCGTTTTCATTAAGGAGCCACTTTGGAGTATTTAAAAATAACTCCATTATGTCTTTAATGCATCCTCTATTATACCTTTGGATTCCAACAGGGGTTTTTAGTCTTTCTCTGATACCATTAAATGCATTCATTCTCCTCTGAAGAGCTCTATTTGAGGGGTAAGCAGCCCAATTTGCTGTTGCTCAGTGATTTAGGGAGTCTCACAGTGCCCACAAGGAAAAAGTCCCCAGCTCCAACTCAAGATCAGTCAGCAAGGGGAACATGTTATCAGACCTCTGTCCCTCCTGACACCGTTTCTGCATTCTATCCTCAAGAGCAAGTTCTCTCTCAAACACAGTTAGCTGCTCAAACGTGGCTGGAAGCAAGTCCACTTAATTCCCAATCCAAGCCAATGCTCCAACTCTCCCCATATTCCTCCTGACAGGGACTGCTGGAAAATCCTTATCAACCACCACAGGCTCTCTCTACTCTAACACACTTCAGGTTTCTGTTGGGTTTATTATTGAGCAGAAAGGTTTGTCTTTGATAAAATATTCAACAAACATGTCAGTCCCAAGAACAAAGTCCACTGAAGGAGAAAGAAAAAACCAGAAGAGAAGAAAGACAAAGCCATGCTGCATGTTTCAGAGAAGAATGTAAATTGAGCACATTGGATCTGACATTGGTGCTTTCCAATTCAGAAGTTCAGGTTTCCCACCCAGAAATGGGACATCTCCATGAACCATCCTTAGGCTTTTAGTGAAACAGTTTTCCTAGATAGGACTTAAAAATATGACATCCTGATCCTGGTTTTAAAGCCTACAAGATGTAGTGGAAGGTGGAATTCCTCAAAGCTCTGTGAGAATGCATGACTGCCTTCCTTCTGCACTACTAACTGTACATAACTTACTTACCTGGTATCTAATTTCATGAGCACACTAAACCAAAGCAGCCTAAGCAAGCTAGGATGTGGATTACCCATGAGGACTCAGGCACCACACGTTCCTTGAGTACTTTCCAGCAGATTTTACTACAAAACCTCAACAACCAAGGTCACAACATCTGGGTACCACTTCATTAATAACATTCATTGGTACACAGAAAAGGTGATTAGATGATGTCACTTTAATATCATCTTTTACTGCAACAAGTAAAAGCTCACTCTAGAAACACAAAATACCTTGCAGTTATTAAAAGAAAAGCAACACAGAAATCTTTATAAAATCAAATGCTTTTGCACTGAATTGTGAATGAAAGGCTGCTCATCAGTGTAGATTTTTCCTGGAGGAACGAGGAGCCATATTCAAGTTCATTTATTATACTTAAGAGCAATGAACAGGTAAAATACATTTTCTGGTTAAAAGTCCTTAATCTGCAATTTTGTGTTCAACATCTCATGTCTTTTCAATGGTCCTGTCAAAACAGAAAGGAAACTACTTACTGATTGCATAGCTCTGGGTGTCTAACTAAGTTTTGAATGAATTCATTCAGTCCTGCTCTTCTCTGTTTAATAAAGTCTAAAAAAGAAAAAAACATATATATTACATTTATTAGACTGATCAGAGGAGATCTGCTCAATGCTCATCAACATGTGAACAGGGGGAGGACAAGAAGATGGGGCCAGACTCTTTCCAGTGGTGGCCAGTGACAGGACAAGTGGCAACAGGAAAGGGGCTATGCAACTTTCCCTCTACTGCACTCCACTGCAGTAGTACAATGCTGCACAGCCACACATGGATAACAGATGTAAAATACCTTTACAGCATTTGTCAAATATGTAGCTCACTTCAGAAGCACCACATCAAAGCATCAATAAATCAGTGTTAAGATAAAGAATTTTTCCAATGGCTCCATCTCCACCCTGGCCCCCAGCAAGAAACATCTTGAGAACCATTGAGTTTCTCATGCTGCAAGCATTTCAGCACACTTCACAGAAATTTAAAACAAGTCTGAGGACTTTGTTTTACATAGATAGTTTTAATAAAGTTTTAGCTTCCCCTCACCCCCATTTAAACTCCAGTTTCCTAAATCTGATTTCCAAAAAATCCACCTGTCCATTTGGCTGTAGAGCAGACCAGGCTGGGACATGACTAGGTCTGCAGTCAGCTCTGAAAACCCCAAGGCCAGATAAAGGGAAAGAAGCCAAACCAAAACAAGGAGTTTCTGCAGACACAATATATGAAGAACTCTGATTGTTTACAGTGTCAAAAGAGGATATCAGAGCTTCAACACAAAAACCAAAAGGCAGTTTCAATTCAGCATTCAGAGGCTTAACTAAACTGCCAAAAAAATCATTTGTCTGAAAGAAGTCTAAGAAACCCAAAACAACGCATCTCAAGAGTTCAACACCTTTGGGTCCATTTGCTCTTCAGCAAGGGAGAAAATGAAATGCCTAAAGCAGGTGCAGGAGGAGGTGAAGCTACAAACGCAGTGTCATCACAGTAGCAAGCCAGGGGAAGGGGGGAGTTTCCCAACAACTGCCAGGAAAACCCTCAAGGAAAAATGGTCTGAATGAAGGCTACACACACAAGGGGCAAATGGGAAGGCCAGGCCTTTGCTCTTATTCATCAGTGGTGCCACCAAGGTTAATTCAATGCACTTTACAAAAGATTTTTATCAGTATTTTGATGTGGACAGAGCACATTCACACCGGACAGGCTTCTGTGAGAGGAACAGAAGAGGTGTGTTTGCAGCAAAGCTGCTCAAGGCAGCACATTTAGACACATGGAGTTCCAAAGCCTTCAAAGATAAATCCTTTGGTTATTTCACTTTTCAGAGAGGAAAAAAAAAAGTCACACAAAGGAAGTTTAAAATTCACTGGGCATTCATTTAGAAGAGTCTGGGGTTTGGCTTTTGCTTTTACAGAAGAGAGGTGACACCTGGCAGTTCAGAATCTCTCACAAGAACAGAAGGGTTAGGAGGAACTACAGCCTTCAGTGCAAGGGAGGCCCTGGGCCACTAGGCCACACTTCGTTCCCAATGACAAGGCAGGATATCTACCTACACCAGTTCCTGTTCTTGGCTGGAGCATGACTAAGCTTTGGTTTAGTCACAGTTCTGACAACTGGTGTAAATCTCAACTCTGGTATCAGCTTCTTCTAGGCTGGAGTACATTGATTTTCATAGAAAGGAACTGACAGAATGAGTAACAAGATGTTAACTTACCAGGGTCAAAATTATCTCCAAATATTCTTTTGGCTGGAATCTTCAGGTTCATGGTAGGAAATTGCTTCTTTAGCTGAAGACAAAACACATAATTGGAATGTGCTTACACATCAAGTACCTAGAAAGAGCTACATTTTGTTTGTTTTCTGATCAACAGTTTGAACACAAGATTATTAGTAATTTTGCTCCTATCTGCCATCTTCTCATACAGCTGGGGGAAAAAACCTAAATCCAACCCAACCTGTACTCAGCTGGTTTGAACCAGTCATACTCCTTGAAACTCAATGGCCATCTCATTTTGGAAAGCTATGGCCTACTTCAGCTATCTTCTGCAATGCTGCCAAAATGATTTTCCACTTGCCCTAGACTAAAAAGAAGAACTGGCAAGCATTTCAATGCTGGTTTTATTCTCTTCCTTCCTCCATCAATTCTCTGCCTCTGCTGGGTTTGGCTTTTTTCTTGCTTGCTTGCACAGGGGTGTACACATGAGGTTGAAGATGGGTTGGGGATACAGGCCTCTGGGTTTTGCCCAAACAGCAGTTGCTGGAGAGGCCTATTTTATTTGAACCACTGCCACAATATTTGGCTATGAAACCAGCTAGGAATTGCCATGACTGACTCACCAGAAAGTTTGTACAAAGAAACAAGGATTTGTTTATTGCTTTCAGTACTTTGAACAGAACTTTCAGTTTTGCAGTCATTTTCTCCATCGGGAACAAATGCACATTTCAGATGTTCTGACAATCAGGAAATTGGAACTTTCTCTGATCCCAAGCAACAATGGTGACAATAGGTGGATTTTGAGTCTGAATTTCAAACAAACCGAAGTTAAAAACTCCACTCTGTCAATTTCTTTAAACAGGCTCTTACGGTTGTCGAATGTTGCCTGAAACTCCTCAAGAGGGAGTTAAGTCAAACCCTAACACTGCTACCAAGTGCCACTCTGTGCTACTCTGGCTTGGTTTCACAGCTTGCCTTTTGCTTACCGTATTGTAGAGTTTATCAAACTCTGCATACCGTCTGAAGACAAACCACTCACTTCTGCCAACTGAGACCAACACTTTGTAAACCTGCAGCAACACAGAGAAAGTTACCACCAGTTACACCTCCCAGCTGTAATCCTGTGGTGGAAATAAGGGCAGGTTGCTAAATGTACCGTGGAAGCGCACTGGTTGAGCTAAGCCCCACAGACATCAACACAAGGGATTAAAACAGCAATTAGAAAAGTCTGGCATTTTACTGATTCTTTTTTTAACCACCAGTTAAGCCAAAACTAACACTGTAACTGATTTAATGGAGTTCCATAAATTGGTTCATATCCAACAAGAACACCTGGCTATCAGACAGCAGTCTATAAAAACCAGCTATGAAATTTGTTAACAAGTTGATGGTCCATCATAAAGACTCATATTAAGGGAATTAAAGCATTTAAACACCGAAGATTGCCTCCATCAAAACCTAAAGAGGAAGCACATATGGAAGGCAGGAGGGAGGAATCTAGTCTTCCTTAGATAATAACCTTTCCAAATCTAATTACTCTTAGACCAAAACTAGTCTTAGAAAACTCCTAAAACGCAGGTCAGATGCATCCACACCTTGTAACATGTAGATAAAAACCACAGAGCTTTGAGAAAGGAGAAAGACAAACAAGAAGCAGAACTCTGAGAACAGCAGCACAATCACCACCACAAACTCTCTTCCTAGATACAAACAGGACAGGGCCCAGCTATTTCTGGATGGGATAGATCTCTTCACAAAGGAAGTCACGGAAATTAAAATGTTTCAACTCTCTTTTGGTAGCTCATGCTCCTGCATTAAATATTCAGCCTGGATTAAACAAAGGTAAGTAAAAAGGTAGGCTGCTTTCCAATTTCAAGAGAGCAAGCACTGAGAAAGAAAGGAAAATATTTATTGTCAACAGAATAAAATAGGAAACAAAAAATCTCCAAAATTTCCACAGGTCTGGAGATAAGTATTATGCATCACAGGGCCGAAACAGAGTTGCCAGATCTAATCAAACAGCATCCTTGAAAGAGATTTCTTAATAAGCCTGTGTATGATGGGAGTGTGAAGGGAGATGAGAACAGGTCAGGAGAGAAAATTAAGTCTCAGACATCAAACAGCATAGGGATAAAAGCGAGAAATCCAAAACAAAGCTGCTTGGCAAATCAGGCAAAAGTATAGCCCACTATGCAGCAAGGACAGAATAGCAATGAATATGGCCTAGATATGGCCCAGAACAACCACTTTGCTCTTTTTATCAAGAAAGTAAACACTAAATCCTCAGAAAAAGGCAGGACAGTGAATTAGAGTGGATATACATAGAAGCTGGTTACCCCAAATTAAGTGGAAGCCCAAAAGCTTTCCTGCCAGAACACCCGAGAAATTCAGGTACTTGTCAAGGAAAAAATACTTGTGGTAAGTATATCAAATGTATGCAGTATTTAACAAAACCAAGCCAAATACTCAATAAAGGTTACAAACATTCTCAGGAGGAAGGTAGCCCACTAGCCTGGGCAGCTTGAGCCAAGGCTTGACAACACTTTCAGGGAAGAAATCGTTCCTAATATCCAACCTATACCTCCCTTGGTGCAATCTGAGGCAATTTCCTCTTGTCCTATCACTTGTTCCTTGGAAGAAGAGAGCAATCCACACCTGGCTCCAACCTCCTTTCAGGGAGTTGGAGAGTGTGAGAAAGTCTCCCCTGAGCCTCCTCTTCTCCAGGCTAACCAACCCCAGTTCCCTCAGCTGCTCCTCACAACACTTGTGCTCCAGACCCTTCACCAGCTTCACTGCCCTGCTTTGGACATGTTCCAGCACCCAATGTCCTTCTTGGAGTGAGGAGGCCAAAACTGAACCCAGTGGTCAAGGTGTGGCCTCACCCAGTGCCCAGCACAGGAGGATGACCACTGCCCTACTAGTGCTGATCCAAGCCAGCATGCTGTTGGCATGCAGCAGTTTAAAGTATCAGTACAGTTCTCTCTTCCTTATTCCCCTTACCAGCACATCCCTTCCCCAAATTACATCTTGACACACTTGCAGAATCAAACAGTATTATTCTTCTCTAAGGAAGAGGGGTGAAGAGGAAAGGCAGATATATAACTCAGAGTAAATCTTTGTTTGGCTGTGTTCTTCAGACAGTAACTGAGTCTAAGGGTGTCTGCTTTCCACAGCTGATGAGTGACTAATTCACTCCAAAAAAAAAGAAAGCTTAGAGGAAGTTGCACAAGAGCAATGAAACATTTTGAGCTTTCTAAAGGAAGTATGATTGCAGTTTTTCTACCCCAGCATACATTTAAACAAAACAATCCATGCCACAATGCTTTATCTCTCACTGTGCAACGCAGAGAGCTTCCCCACAGAGTGGAAGACTTCACTTCCAGAAAGCAGGAGGCCAAAAAAGGAAGAGGGAGGGGAATGACAAGGAGTGGAAATGGGAACAGGATAGGAAAAACTCACAGAATCATTAGAACCAGAAAACAGGAAGGAAGACAGAAAAAAGGTCTTTCGAAAACCTGATGGTGTACATTGTTTTTTCTTTTACACAGAAAAATTGAAAAGTAGAATAGGATAGCTACAAAATAAATGGTCACTTCAAAATACAAACCACAAACAAAAATCCTAACCAAAACCAAACTCCCACTTTATCCCCTTATAAAATCAAACGTTTTCATGGAAAACCATGTAGGATGCCAAATCTCCATCTGACTTGGTACCAAAATGTTATCTCTATGTTCTATGAGAAAATGCTGCTGTCTGGAGGTGAAAATACCAGAAGCTTGTAAAGTTGAATTCTTTTTGCAGAAAGCAACACAGTTGAACACTGTAAAACATTCACAACCTCTCACACTGGACTATGGCCAGCATCACAAGAGCAAGTGAACACGTCTGCACAGACCTGCTGAAAATAATACTAAGCTTCCTAGTAAAAAAAAAAAAGCAGGCAGCACTCGTAGGCACTAGCAGCCTGTGTGTTTGCCTACAGTACTCCCACTCCTAGGTACTCACTGTGAATCTCTTTTTCTTCTCTCGGTGCTCATCAGAGCTGGGAATGCTAACACTTGGGCAGCTTTCCTTCAGATCCATTCTGTGTTCTGACAAATCTGTTTCAGGATCCTGCTTGGAGTGCTGCAGTCAGAAGATATCTTCAACGGTATTGATCCACCACGTGCAGCTTTTCCTGAGAAAAGGCCAATTCCATCATGGAATCTTAAAGTGAACAGAAAAAGCAAATTAAGTACAGGAACACTTAACTCACGGAGATAAAACCTGTGGGACAAGAACTCTTCCTGGCAGGAAAAACACTTGAATATGCACATATACACCCATAATCGTTCTGACTTTGCAAACTGCTTCATGCCTGTGCTCCTTTGTTGTTGCACTGAAATCACTCGTGCCTCTAAGGACACAAGCACACCCAAAACATCAGCACATCCTGCAGACTACTAGAGGAGACTTGGGCCAGCTACAGACAATGTTCTGAAGGAACAAAGATAAGAGCAGAGATAAATAATGAAAGATGGCAAGTCGGTAGGAGACATCTGAGGAAAGCCACTGGCACCTACATTCACAACAGCTGATTTCAAAACCAAAGTTTCCAACCGCAGGAGCCAGTACCAGAGGGCATTTCAGATTTGCCAGAACATGCCAAGTGTATTTCATTATCACATCAGAGATGAAAGAGGACATGAGAAAAAATATATTTTCATGTGAATTTTAGTGAGGGATACAGTTAGCATCATGCGCTTGTCCAGACATCCACCTTCTCTGGTCCCGCTTCCCCCACACTTGACATACTTGGTGGTTAGCAGAACACAGCAGCAAGGTTGTCCACGCCCTTCAGCAGAACAGTTAGCCTCCTAGTGGAACTTGAGAAGGGTACAAGACAAGTGAGAGAACCATCAACAAGGCACAGTTCTCATTTTCCACAAATTGACACTGCCATGCGATAAAGACTGTTCTTTACTCATTGCCACAGACTAAAATTAAGATCTAAAGGTTAATCGTGCTCTTCTCCATCACAAGAAGTCCACTAAAACAGTCAACAGGCACCACTTTCAGTAAGTGTTACTAAGCTTAGACTTTCCTAAGCACTTATGTCAATCTTCAGCCACCTCAGGTCCAGCATCAGGAACTGAGCACAAGTCCCTGTGTCCCTGTCCTCTTCCTGCTCATCAAAGAAAAACAAGTAAAGCTTTAAAATGGATTAGGTGTTCCCTGACTAGTATCACTCACTGTCTCTCTCCTCTTGTAAACTGTCACTCATTACAAAGGTTCCTAACACTCTTGCACTCACTGTCACCATATAGGCTGTACTTCACTCACCCCTTTAGACTTTTATTCTTGATGTCATAGTTTTAAATACCAGCACAGAAGCAAGGTGCAGTCCTTGGAAAACTGAGCTTCATGCCAGACCTGAAGTTGAAAGATCTACAGAAAACAAAAGGAGGAAGTGTCACCCAGATTAATTCAGGAAGAGTTTATTCATCTTACTGGGGAGAAGAAGAATAAATCATCTGTGAAGCTGAAACTGCAACGTTCGTATTTCTTTCTTCAAGCTGCCTGGAAGATCACTGCCTGTGATTATTTTCTTTCCCTGAGGCATCTCCTCTGAGTCCTGCCTGGGTCACCAACACTAAGCTGAACTGACAATCTCAGAAGAAACTTCTTTTCAGTTTGCCACTAAGCTCCAGAGGATCAGAGCTTTCTTTCAATTTCTATTTGCCACAAGCACATCAGCTCTTGAGAGCTTATCTGTAGGTCTGACCGTAGAAATGAGGCTAGATCTGCCTTAATCTTTGCAGTGCCGTAGTTTAGGAACACAGCTGTAGTTTCAGTAGCAAGTAGAACCACTAATGCTGTGGTAATAACATGAAGTAATAACAGAAAGCAAATAGCAGAGATGCATTTTCATCCACAGCTTCAAAAGTGCAAACTGCAGTGTCTTTAGAGTTACCAGATATGGGGGAATTTAACAGACACACTCCACTGAGAAGCCTCTGTCTCTGGTTATAGCTTTTCCTGTAAGAACAAGCAGCCCCTGGCCTCAACTTTGATAAGAGGCAGAAAGGAGAAGGAACTTCAGAAAACCAGGCAGCAAAATAAATACCCCTTAAATCATACTTGGGCACTAGTGAGAAAGCATGCAGATAATGCACAACAGGTTAACACAGAACAGTGTTGTCTAGAAACAGCTGAAACTTTTCCCAGTGCTCCAGGATCTAGGCAGGGGAAGGCACACACAGATGTGTTAGAGGAGACCAGAAGTCATGCATCCTCCTGGCAAAGCCCCAAGTCTATCAACAGCTACACTGTCATTCTCTCCATGGTGGCTGTCAAAAAACAAGCAGTATTTTCACTGTTTCCTGCAGGAAATCACAACAATGTCAAATTTCAGGCTGACCCTTGCCTCTGGGGAAGTAAGAGCATGGCAATAACAGGACCCTGCCACTATGAGAACACATACAGATCTACTATACCTACAAAGCAAGAATTTTCTGAATGCCTGACAATAAAATATTTTGTGCAACCTCCTGACACCTACATTCAACAGGCAAATATTAGGTAGTTTAGTGAAACATGGCAACCTCCTTTTACTCCTTTGTACATAAGCTAGACTCAAACTGTACTAGAAAAGGTTTCTGAAGTTTAATCAGATTATTTTATTCTGTACTAACACATTTTTTCTTTCCTAAATGCTAATGGCCTGCAGACAATACCATTGTACAAGCAAAGTTCCACTTGCTCACAAGACAGTCTCTGCCAAGAAGGTTCAAATCTGGCTTAGGTAAGTACACATCTACCTGCTGCTTCTCCAGCTGTGGACAAATTGCCCTATATGCCTCCAAGGCCAGTGCAAACCACCTATCACACTCACTGCAACTCTTGGAGTGCTACAAGAGGAGTGATTTCAAGAACAGCCACAAACCCCAGAAGACAGCCTCCCTGCAAGAACAGTTGGAAGAATCACAGGGATCCATACACGCCTGTCAGAACAAAACAGGCATTTCCCTACACACTAATCATCTGCCTTGAAAGACTTAGTCTAGGACTGAATCACCAGTAAAACCAGCTGCTGAAAATCCCACCTGAGCATGATTCCAATCACAGAAGGAACCTGCATGAGCAGAAAGAGAAAGCAAGACACAGGCCTATTATTTGCTGTAAATGTTTCTCTCCTCTTGCTTCAGAGAAAGTCTCCTCCTTGGCCTAGTTTTCAACACTTCCTCAGTCTCCTGCACAAATATCCTGATAATGACTCAACATATCACTGGACATTTCACAATCTTTGAGAAAGCCAACTTTTTTCCAGCTGCTGTTGGATGAAACAGTCCCACTCTCTGTTACCAGACAAGCAGCTGACACAAGAAATGGGAGACAAGATATTGAGAATCCAACGCCACAGAAACACAGGACAAGGGGAGACAAGGCCTGGAGAAGCCAACATGCCTCAGATAGGAGTCCAAAGCAAAACACAGATTGCTGACCTGTAAAGAGAGAGAGATGGGCAGAAGCTGTTGCCTAAGGAGGTTCTGAAGAGAACAGGTTTCACAGAGGCCATGCTTTTAAATACCACATATGTATGGTATTTAATGCAGGAACTAAACACCTGTGCCAGCTGAAGAAAAAGGACAGCACTAACCAAAATACTCCAGCCAACCCTTAGCTTATCTCCACACTCCCTTCTAACTACAATTTGAGAGGAGAATTGAGAATTCAGCCTTTGGCATAAAAGAAAGAGCCTGCTCCCTGGTTACACACCAACCCACTACTTTGTATTTTTAAATCTCTAGTAGCACCACTATGGAAAGCAAATGACTACTCTGCAGCACTGTGGGCAAAGTCCAAGTCACGTCATTCCTTCTACTTCTACAAAAGGGAAAACTCAAGCAAGGGGGAAAAAAAAGTAGCTCCTTGGGTTTTGTCTCTATCAAATTCACTTTGGAGAAGCAAGGCAAACATTTCCTTCCCATGATTCGACTGCACCCAAGAGCACCCCTGCTGCCCCACCTCCTAAAACAAGCTCCAGCAAATTACTCTAACTGGCATGTTAAGATTGGTGGCTTGGACTGCATCTGTTTGCATTCATGTTTATCACATGACAGAATACAGGTTCTTTGCTGTGGTAAGCAAACCCTGAGCAATAAAATGGGTCTGAAGAATAAATTCTGCCACTAAAAGGCAGCTGCCTTTTAATCCACAACCCAGGACCATAACAATTTCATCTTTAAGATGCGTCCACAGCATCTGGAAATGTCACCACGTGCCTCAGATAGTACAACTGACACAAACAGAACACACAAAAACCAAATTTACATTACCCCTGCTACCTGCACATTCCCTGGCAACCTTCTTCTGCCTTCCTACCCACCAGCTCCAATTACAGTTAAATGGAGATGCCTAAGCATAGCACAAATCAAGAGTTGTAGCAACAGCATCAGGAGGTACTTCTAAGAGGTCTTACACAGACAGCCAATATCAGCCACCTGCAACACAGTTGGTCCTACATAAGAGGGCAGTCAGACTTCAGTAAACATAACACAAATAATCTCAGCCTCATTTTGCCCCTTAATGAAAATTATGCAAGAGAACCCCAAATTCCAGTTCCAGATATGCTGCCCATTATTTTCTTTTTTGCATAACCTTCAACAAAAGTCACCAAACTGTTCTCCTGCTGTGTCACCACATGAACACAGGAGAATTCTGATCTATTTAAGATTGATGTTATTGCTAATTCATCAAACATGGAGAAAGGCATTGGATTTTTTGTACTGTAATTGGCAAAAGGGTAAAATCCATACAACAGAATATAGCTGGATTTTAAAACAACAACATATGCAAATCTAAGCTCACAGCCCAGAAAACACACTTTTGAGTTCTGTGCTCTACAGAATTCACAGCTGCCTAGATACATAATGCTGTTGGATAATTAAAAGACAGCAACTTAAATACTGGAATATGAAAGACAAGTAAGAGGAAAAAGCCTTTAGCAATATTCAAATCACATGCTCAGGTCATTTGATTCCTCACCTTACATCAGTGCAACTACAGCTGGCATTTTATGTCTGCTCTTCAAGGACAGTTTACAAACTCCTTCAGGTAAGAGCACACCTTGACCTTTCACATATTCCAGTGCTGCCCAGAGAAGAAGAGCGACTTTCAATTATAGAAGGATTCAGAGAACAGTTGTTTACACACATGTAACAGAAGTTAGTGCAGTAACAGCAGATGTGGTGAGGCTCTTCCAACCAAAGGTGTGAATTAAGGCTAGAAAGCAGTTTTAACACAATTCATCATCATCATCATCATGTAACCACTTAAGTGACTACTCCTTCAGCTTTATAACCACCAAGATTGTTAAAACAACCAGGACTTCTCACTGCCATGTGCAAGTTCAACATGCTGCATTTCTGATCTACACAAGCATCTCAAAATATCTTTCAAGAAGTAGGTCAGTTTTCTAGCTTTAAGTTATTAGAAATACCAGGCATGGAGAGTACTTTGACAACATTAACAGTGAACTTTCCAAAAATGCCTTCCAAAGGCTAACATTTTTTCCTGAGGCATCTTAAAGCCTTCAGGAAACCGCTTCTCCATACACACCTTCCTTTTCCATCATTAGCCACTGATGAGACTGATGCACAGGTGAAGACTGAAAAATAAAAATATTTAAACACTCTGACTGAAGCAACACTAACACTAAAAAGACCGAAAATGGCAGTAACAGCAGCCTTTAAAAATTCAGATTCGTTCTGCACAAGTCTATAAACACACTTAGTATACTTTTGAAAGGAGTTATTAAAAACTTAGCTACCAGAATAGTGCAGCAAGTGATATTCCCAGAAATCTTCAACGCCAAATACCTGGAAGAACCATACCAGCATTCAAGTGACATTGCTGCGTTGAAACGAAATGCATTTTAAGTTTAAAGGGGAGCAAGAAATGAACACTCCGTGCTACAAAGTTACTGCACATGTAGAAGCAGACCAATTACACTTCAGGAGGAAAAATCACGTAAATATTTTAAAAAGGCGAGCTCTCAAAACAGCTTACCCCTTAATGCTTTACAACTGCCTTTTAATTAACCTCCACGAAATTAAACTCCTCAAGGGTACTTGAATCTTTGCAAGACAGCGCTGCCCGAAAAGCCTCAAGAGACGCAGCCAGCACCACCAAATCGCACCTACTGACTGCGCAGACTCGCCTTCACCCCAACAAGCCCTTCTCGGCTCCCTCATTTCTAGGAAGTTAGGAATTTCTCACAGTCCCGTCGCGGCCATCTCCTGCCCGGCCCGGCCCCGGAACCTCTCAGCGGCGAGCGGCGGCGGCGGCGGCGGCGGCGGCTCCGCCTCGCTCCCTCCTTCCCGCAAGCTCGCGGGGCCTCACCTCGCCTCACGGCAGTGCTCCCGTGTTCCCTCCGCCTAGACACACGCACCCGCTACGGCGGAAGGAATGCTAGCCCCCATTAACCTCGTCCGAGGGAGAACGAGCGCGGGGCCGAGCCCAGAGGCAAGCGTGCCCGCCCACAGAGGGGCCGACGCCCGGCCGCGGCCGCTCGCCCGTCCTCGCTCCCTCCTTCCCGCGCTCCACCGCCCCCGCGGCGCCAGGCTGCGGCCAGGCCCAGGCTGCCATCCTGCCTGACAGTGCAGCTTTCCGCGGGGCGCAGAGGGCGTCCTGAGGCCGGGGTAGGAGGCGAGGTTACCTCCCCTGTATTTTTTTTTTTTTAAATAAAGTTGGTTTTTTTGTCTAATTACAAGTTCTCCTGCCCCCTAGGGATTTTCCTGCTTCTGGTGGGTATCTTCTCACAGAAACGCTTGAAAATCAGCAGCAGTGAAGCTGTCGATCTGGTAAAAATAATAATGAAAAAAAGTCTTAAATACAACTCTCCAGTGCGTTTTGGGGTGCCCACAGTCCCCTGAGCCTCCTCTTCTCCAGGCTAACCAATCCCAGTTCCCTCAGCTGCTCCTCACAACACTTGTGCTCTAGACCCTTCACCAGCTTCATTCCTCTTCTTTGGACGCACTTTCACTTCTGCTTTATTTTGTTAACTACATCTAAAAGCACAGGACAGCCAGGAGGTAGCAGGATTCAGTTTAACAGAACAGATTACAGCGCCCATTGAGTTAAAACCTGCTGAAGATCTGCTATGGTCTGGTCTCTAAACATGTACGTTCATCATACATAGTTTAAGAGGCAAAGAATATCTAATACAAACTGCAGTGCTTGGGATGAGATAAAACCCTAATACCACTATAGCTTCCTCCATATAAATACCTGAAATGATTATTAGGATTTCAACTGCCATGTAAAGAATGAGCAAGTGTGAACCCAGCATAGCCCATTCCACTGTCTGAACTCATGCAACACCTTGGTGCCCCCAAAACCCCACTATTGATATGGAGAAGCCCCACGTTCTACGAGCATGTCTTCACAAGACTTTATTTGGGCCTGATGCCAGATTTCAACTGTCACAAAAATTAGCAAGTACCTGGCAAGCAGCAAATTGGGAGATCCTGCTTCTGAACACTGCTGCTGCAGAACTCTTCCTGCATCATACTGCATACTCATGTGTCAGACACTGACAGTCATCCAAGCACCCTCCAAAAACAAACCAGAGAAGCAGCCTGGTGTTATTTAAAATATGTCAGTGTTTGGCTTTGTGTGTTGTAACTGTGTACACACAAGCTACGAGTCAACTGGATCACAAGCTTCCATTTCAGTAGAGTTTGCACAGGAAGAAATGAGGAATTTTCCCATCCTAACCTGTCCTTTCCTGATTCTGGAGTTTTGTATTTTTGGGTAGGCACTGCTAGACCCAGAGACTGCATCGTAGCAACAGCCTCCTCTCAGCTTGTTCACATCTTTGCCTTAGCTTCACAGAGAGCTTTTAAAGAAACTTTGTTAGTGCTTCTTGTCATGAACCCAAGAGCAGAATGCTTTTGAACTTCAGTTAGAATAATTTATGGGTAAATAATTTAATCAGGTAATCTGTCTTAAAGAGTTACTTTACTTTACAGCTGTTTAGCAGTGTTCATCTGTCTGGTTGATAGTTTTCAGTTAATCATTCACTTGTCACCACATAAGTTGAATGGAGCCACTGGGCTGATTTACAGTAAGAAGGGCCTCAGTCCAGGAAAGGGGAGGAGATGACCCTGATCTAGATATAATTTAACTCTGTCTACCTGGCCACACAGCCCTAAAGCTTTGACTAAAGGATAACTGTTTGTCCTTCCTCATAGTTAAACACTCCCTGAAGACTGGTCTGTCAACAGATTAATTTGTGCAGTTCCTCTATTCTGGAGCTGAGCTCAGCCTTAATTAGAGAGCAGCATCATGGTGCATATCCTTAAACTGTAATCTGCCTGAATGAATTCCACAGCATGTTCATCATTCTAGTGCATCAGACCATGCAAAACACTGCTAAGGTCCTAACATTTAAATAAATCCTAATTTACAGATTTGCTTGATGAGCTTTTAAAGGCTGATAATCTGATGTTACATGTGGATACATGTTAGCTGCACAGCACACACAGAAACACACAGAACTTTGAAGTGAAGTTGAAGGTCAGCATTTGCTCTGGCATTTTTGTCCCTGGGAACTCCCTCGCATTCCCTATTTATGTTTCTTGTGCAAGTAATACACGAAGAATCTTGTTTCCACTGCTTTTCAGTGCTTTGCTCATAAAGAATGTTAGAAATCCAGGGTGCTGTCATCCCAACTATTAAAGTATTTGCTGAAGAATACCAGCAACTGGCTGGTGGGGGTGGAAGAGAAGAAAGAAGAAATGAAGGAACCTTCTCAACCCACTGCAAATGCAAGAGGTCAAAGAAGTGTGCAGGGTGCCTTTGACATGTTTCTCCAAGCCCAGTAGGAGCAGGTTCCTTTTGTGTAGCACCATGTTGTAACTAACAACCCCCTGGGTAATGGGATATAGGCAAGCAATTTTTGGTGGAAACTGCATAAATGCAAGATGGCATTTCAAGATAAAAAAGCAGTACCAGGCAGTGAAACAACACACCTGCATTTTCAGTACAGGCACTTCGTTTGCCTCACTTCATCAGCTTCAAGTTCTTTCCCTCCCTCATGCACACACCAAAATGTATTATTATTGCTGTATCAGTCCTTTTGGAGTATTATTTCATTTAGGGAAAGCTGAACAATGTATTTTGTTATAAAGAAAACATATCTTTCTAAAAATATGACATAAAGCTTTTCAAGTGAGCACTGAAGTGCACACGAAGTGTCTGACAAAGCTCACTCCTGACCCAAACCCTGCTGCTGACATCCTGTTCACTGCTCAGTGCAAGAGCTGGCAGGGTTCCACCAGAAGAAGTCATCCCACCAGAATCCCTTCTCTCAACCTGCTGGCCACAAGCTCTCTGGTTTTACAGATACAGAACAAGATATGCACTTGAGACGTCCCGTGTACACCTGATTGGTATGTGCTAACATGGTCTAGGGCTGGTTTCAAGCAGACACGCATACAGCATAGTAATAAATTCCTGCACTGTTATGCACTGGTCAGCTGGAGTTATCCAGTACAGCTCATAAAGTATAGTTGATAAAGAAACTCCCAACTGATAGTGCTATAAGACCTGTGTTTCACTCTTAAGAAAGCCTCTTTGAAATTCAGCTTCTGAATGCAGTTTGCAGGAGATCTGAGCAGTTTGTGCAGGAAGGTAGACCACAGCTAAGCGAAGTATAAAAGACAAAAAGCTCTCTAAGTAGTAATTCTGAATGGATGTTTCTGAATTCAGCCTCCTGAATCCCAGCTACAGCACGTTCTACTCGAATTGCAAATACAGGCTGTGGTGAACAAACAGCCTTTGGCAAACAAGTGCTCTGGCACACAATGGGGTGTAGGTGGGCTCTACTCAGAATGTCAAGAGTTCTTCCCTCCTGGAGATGAGCAGGAACACAAGCACCATATTTGCATTTTCAAGCTATTTACTGGTATTCTATCCAAATGAAACTAAACAAGTGTGTTGATTTGGGGGGTGTCTCCCCCCCTCAAAAAAGGCACACAGCCTTTTCGCAAAATAGCAGCATTCTAAAGGCAGCTTAGGATCTACAGACCAGACCAGACTTGTGCTTGCTATTCTGTTAATGCTTGTAACCAATTGTTTATGGCAAAAGGCACGTGCAGCCACTGCAGCACTGTTACACGTCAGCTTGCAGGAGAAAGAAGGTAGCAACAATTGAAAAACCAGGGCAAGAAACTGTATCTCAAGAATCCAAAAAGACCAGAGATTTAGGCAAAATGTTGTATGACTTTATGATTTGCTGTCTTTGCTTGTTTATCTGGCTGTTTCCTCATGCTTGCAGATGCCCAACCTGTTCCTGATTTTTTTCCATCTACCAACTAGAGTCTTGGTTGTGATAATCAAGAACAAATACTCTCATTTTCAGTCCTGGGTGCTGTGGGTCAGTGTTTGTGTATATGTGGGTCTGAACTACTAAGTGAGTTTCAGCAATACCTTTCTATAAAGATACATCAGCAATAGCTTTATATAGAGATACATCTCATCCTCTTATACCAGGTAAACCAAACCCAACACAGCATGTCCAAGAACAAGCAGTGGCAGAGGACAGCTGATCAACTTTTGGACTCTACTAAACTATTTCCTTACCATATCTTTGTTTTTATAACACAGCAATCTAGCAGAAGCCACTTAATGGAATATTGGAAATCCGAGTATGAAGCATGGGCAACAATTAATCTTGCTATTAACTCATGACCACTGTTCCATTATGCAGTTTTAAAAAGGAACATGGCAGTATTTAATCTTTCAAGCAAGGACTTTTTGATGTTAGCTGTTATGGTGTTGGGTGGTAAGGACCATAGGGAACGAGGAAAGATACTGTAGGTTACAGCATCAAACAGCAATACCAAGCAGGGGGAGTTACCACAAAATTGTATCTGTTGGCATTGGGCACTGATGTACATGAAGCCATTTTAAAGGGACAATAAGAACTACAGTATTCTTAAAAATTATTTTCTTGCAGTCATTGTTCAAATTAGTCAAATGTTTTTCATATGAGTGTGCTCCTGCACACAAATCCAAGCTCTTCTGTTTTCCTTCTATAAGGCATGAGACCAAGAATAAGTCTTACTCCAGCTAGAGCTTCCCCCAGTGCTGTACTCATTAATCTGGGGAGATGACAGCGTGATTTTAAGCTTGCATAAGAACACAAAAGAGCAAAATGCCAAAGTTTTCTCATTAATTACAGAGCAATCTTTATGTCAGCCTGATTCATTACACGTTTTTAAAATTCTGCAAATTAAGTGAAGAAAATTTTGTGTTCCAGGAAGAAAATAAAAGCATTTTGCACAGCCATGAGGACTCAAGAATTTGTACATCTGGTGAGCTGAAGCTCTGGATCAGTATGTTGTTACTGCAGCAGTAGTAAAATGTGGGAACTGTGCAGAACCTGTACAACATTCAGGAAACTCCCAGAAATCAGTCTCTGTGGGGATGAAGTTGCAATGGTGATGAGGATCCCCAAACTGGAACATGCACCACGCTAAGGGGTGCTAATAGGAGCAGTGTTGGAGGAGGGTGCTAGCACCTTCCACTCCTGGATTAACTGATGAAAACTTAACTTCAGTCTGAAGCAGATACCACAGCACTCAAAAATCTCTGGGTGCCACACTAGCTCTGTTTCCCCTCAGGTCTGGGATGAGTCACTAGCAGGTTTCTACACCAAACTGCTTCCAATTCAAATGTACCTTTCATCTATATAAAAAGGGTTGTGGTAACAGCCCTTCAAAATACCCACTTCAGAACTAACGTTTCATGGTTCACCTTTATAGAACTGTGGTTCTCCCAGGCCTACTGCTCAGTTTTTTCCTTTGTTTGTCACCACTTTACACCCACCTGCATGCAGTCCTCGGCAGAGCAGAGCCACAGGGTGACCTGTGCTGCCGGCACAGTCACCTCCCCTGGGGGGCCAGATGTCTGGCCAAGGGCTCCTCATCACCACCCACCTCCACCAAAATAAAGTTAGGGTAATTACAGATATTTCATCCTTTACCCATCATAAGCATCATTTATTGATTTATAAGCACGTCATTTGTTTCTCACTCTTAGGAGAATAGTGTCTCATTTTCAGAAGAGAAATGTGGAAGCACTGAGGGCAAAACCGTTTTTATACACAAGAAGAACCATGCTGCCCGAGTGAACACCAAGAAAAACTGATGAGAGATGACATCCAGAAGGCTATCAAGTTTAGGATATCATTTAGACCCCAAGAGGGTCAAATGCAAGCAGTCATTAGAAGGAATAATAGCAATGACAGGTTAGGATTTCAGAGGGAAGAGGGGAGTGAGAGAGAGACAATGTGAATGAAAGTGTGCACCCAAACAAGTAAACAAGACAAAGCCACAAAAATCCAACAGGTAAGAATGTTAGAGACCCAGTGAGTCAGTTTAACTTCACATTTCTGAGATAAACAATCCAGAACAAATTAATTCACAATTATTAGAAGAGAACTTTAACTAGCAGCTGAAAGAGATTTGCTAAATCACATTGCTAATGACCTTTGACAAGCCTTCCAGACAGGTAGAAGAGAAGCCACAGACATCACATCTTTTCCCTTTATTGGGCTTTCAAACTGCCTTGAGATATTTTAACAATTGGACTAGAGATGCAGGAAGGTAAAATATTAGTGCAGGATGTGAGAAACAAAGGTTAAATACATCTGTCAAGATCAAGTAGTGATCTGGAAGGCTGTAGTTAAATGTAGCAAGTAATGTACAAGATACTGCCCACAGGCAGGACACATCCAACAGCAATACTGGGTGGGAAACAAGAAGGCAGCAGGCTACAGCAGGTCACAAGAGGCATGCCATGTTGTTGTAAGAAAGACAAATGCTGCAATGAGATATAAAATAAAAACAAAGTGTTGGAGTGCAAAGCCTGAGCATGATCTGCTGAACTCCAAAAATCCTTCTACTTTACTCTGTGTCTGAATAGCTAGGAAAGATGTGGACCCACAAGATAGGGTCTAGGGAACAGTAATGAGAATGCAAAGCAGATAGGAAATGGGACTTACCGGGAAGTGAAATAGACATGCCAGCTGAGCCCATCTGAGGGATAGCTGTTACATTGGAAGACTACTACAAACAGAAGGGAATTGTCTCTTCAGGCACACCCACAGGGAAATCAGTTGATGCTGAGGGTGCAGCATCCACTCTACCCATGTTGGTGTGGCAAGGCTTGTACATTGTGCTTCAGGCCACCTCCAGCCTGGTCCTGTGGGCAGGACACCCTCCTGTGAAAAGCACCCCTGCAGAACATCTGCCAGTCTGACTTTACCTGAAAGGAATCCAGATAATGCTCCCCAAAATCACCAGAAACATGAACCAAAATGTGGTGAGGGATGTACTTCAGAAGCAAGCTCCTGAACTGAACCAACACAGCAACACACAGACTTGCCCTAAGCCAAACCAGAGGAGTCCAGATTTGCAGAGAGCAAAGCAGGACAGGTCACCCATGGCAGACCAGACCACCACCACTTGCCTCAGCTGTCAGATGGATCTAAATACTCTGCAGCACAAGCACGACTGGAGTGACAGAGCTAAGTGTCTTGGCACAGGTACTGACTGAAGAGAACATATTGATTATTTTAACTGACATCTGGTGTGACTAATGGACATCTCCAGTCGGTCTGTAAACAAACCATAACAAACCATCACAATGCTTTCATTTAACCACTGCATTTGCTTTAAATAACATTGCTAATAACCTGTCTTCTTTCTTTCTTTCATTACATGAGGATCTATGTCTAAGGACCTTCTGACTCATATAAATTCAAACAGCAGAACCAAACCAAAAGGCCAAGCACTCAAGCCATCAATCTTTTCCAGCTGCCAAGTCAGAAAGCAGTAACCAAGGCAAAGAACATTCCAGTTTCTCATGGCCAGTTCCTAATTTCTCAACAACATATTTTCATTTCATGATGCAACTTTCTTTTCCTACAGAAGGGTCAGACTGTGCATGTGCCTGTTCAGTGCCTGAGCTGCAAGATTACCCTCTGTTCCTCAGGAGGCCAGTGCTCTCTAGCTTTGGAAATATTTGACACCTTCAGATTCCTTGTTGAGAGCTGTTTTGTTACTTACTCTGTGCACATCATGAATCCAATGTGGTTCCCTGAATCTGAGCTTTGACTGGGTGCTTGATGATAAAATTTCTTTCAGGTCACTTCAAGTGGTGCTCTTATGTAAAACAGCAAACTGATTTTTGCATATGTTGACAAGTTTACAGTGTCATTTGTGAGAAAAACCCTGACAGTGTTATGAGATTCCTCCTTCCTCCTCTATTTTAATTCTTCATAAACAAAAGCACATGAAACAGGAGGAAAAGACCCACCAACAACCTGAACTAATATCAACAAACACAATTAAGTGTTTGCACAGAAATCCTAGATACCTTTCCATACATTTGAGAAGCTACAGAATTCTAGTTTTATTCTCAGATAAACAACAGGAAAAATGTCTGAGGGCATCAAACATAAGAATATCTTCAGTGAGGATCCTAGCCAGCTTGTGCAGCAGAGCTGTGTTTGCAAGACAGGCTTTATTTACACATTCTGGTGAAGTACTCCACACATTTAACATTTTAAGGCATTTTATGAATTTCTAATGGCCTCTGTCAGTTCACATAAAATGTGTTTAAACACCCAGATGCTATGACCAAAACCAAATGAATCATAAATCTGAAGTTTGTCTGAACTGGTGAAGTTAAGTCAAGCTTCTAGTTTAAATTCACATCGCCTTGGATGTGTAAATTAACATCCAAGCAGCCAAACTTACTTTTAATTGGCTAGGATGGTAGATGAACTCTTTCCTCTTCAGTCTGCCTTCTGATTTTAATTGGGCTGAAAACTACTGTAAATATTTTCTTCTTTCTCACCCCTTCTTCCCAAGGCTTTTCATAAACAAGTGAGGTATTGTTTGGCTGCTATGCACTACGCCCCACGCACCCTCAACCAAAACAGAGGGGAAGTACATGCTCAGATTGCTGCAGAGAACTCAGCTTCTTACACATTCTGAGATCACACAGCCCAGAACGACTTGCATACCTCTGAACAAACTGATCAGGGCAACTTACAGCATTTCACTATCAGTGTAAGGAGAGAAAAGCAGGCTTGGAAACTTCAGCAAATGAACCTAGAAAGATTTGCTCAGAGGTCTCTGAGCCCCTGGTCAACAGCTCTGTGCTGTTCAAAGCCCAAGCACAAGTGCATCACTGTTCTCTCATTTAAATGTAGAATAATTCAAGGATTCATGGCAATGCCAGCTTAAACTTAGTGCTAAAGAAACCCTTTGTTTTCAAATAAATCAGTGCCTGGTTTTAGATAATTCTATAAAGAATCCTATTCATCCACCACAGAACCTATTAGTTAGCATGAAAAGAGCACCAAAGCAGCAGCCAACCTCCAAAAAATGCTGAAGAAAAGTGAAGTTAAACCCATCTATCTGACATATGCCTTTAGAGTTCCATGGGATGTGCGAGGACACATACACAAGATGTACAAGCTCCTTGGAAACAGCACAGTTTGTTCTTGATACAGACACTTTACACTAAGACAGCTGAAAATGTTGGAGCACACTGGCCACACTGCCAACAGAGCAAGGTAATCACTTGGGTTTTCCATCACCACTCAGCATCACATGAGGCTCGAGGGACACCACCAAGGGACACTTTGGGGGTCCCCTGGCAAAGAGACCCTGTATGTTTTCAGTCAGGGCTCTGAAAACAGAAGCATGGCAGGGAAGAGTTGTTAGACCCAACAACTCCAAAGCCAACTGATATTCTGTCACCAAGGGATGATCTGAGAGGGTGACATTACCACTGCAGCAAGGAAGTAGAAGTCTCCCAGCTCTCCAAAGCACTTCTCTTCAGGCTTTTGGCAGTCTGGGTCCTTTTGCCAGGTAGCTTTTAGTTCTGAACTGCTCTACATTTTCTCTATTTTGTAGTTTTTGGTAGCATTCCTGATGCATACCTTTAATGCATCTGGTCAACAGTCCTTTTGCAAGGTATGTTTAAATCCCATCCAAAAGGAGTACAGAAGCTATTTTTTTCTTTAATTACCTCCTATCCTTCTTCCATGTTCTTCCCAACAGTAACACAGAACACACACCATAAACTGGAAATTCCACTGCATTTAAGTAAAAGCATTCATTTTCTGAATGCTCAGTCCTTATTTATTTACTAAACTTAGTTTGAAACATATTTTAGGGCTTGATTGTGATCCCAGTTCATAAACACCTAAGAGTGAGCTGCCAGAAAAAAAGTCAAAATCTAAATTATCATAACCTAAATAAAGTAGTTCTGTCAGAGCCCTGCAGACTGAGCACGTTCACATTTAAATACATGTCTCAAGCAGGAACTACACAGAGCTTGGAGGAGGCCAGCAGACAGCTGGTCAAGCTGCAGCACATGCTCTAAGAGGTGAGCAGGAGGCAACTGGACTCACTTGAGAAGAGGAGGCTTTAGGGAGCAGCCTTGCAATGTTTTTGAGAAGGTCACCAAGACAGAGACAGACTCTTGGCTGCGTCACATGGCATGAGAAGGGGAATCACTATGAGGGTAACAATGCTGGGACAGGTTGCTCAGAGGGGCTGTGGAGCTTCTGTCTTTGCAGGTTTTCAAATGCCAGCTAGACAAAGCCCTGAGCAACCCTGTCTGGACTCAGGGTTAACCCTATTTTGAGCAGGAGCTCACTCTCAACACTTCCCAAGTCTCCTTCTTACCCAAGTAACTGCATGATTTAAGACATTTAGCCATAAGCAGCACTTACCCACAGCACTTCCCCTTTAAGCACATCTTCCTGCCTGAACCCAGAAATGGTCCTGTAATGCAATGTTACAGGCAACATCACAGGACAAACACTAACAATTTCTCATTAAAATACCAACTGGAGCAAAGATGAACAATGCAAAGCCCTGAAACATCTAGCAAGATAGCTTCTGAAAATAAGAACTGTTTCCAGCCAGTGCCTTGTTTTAACAGCAAACAGAAAAGCTTTGAGATCTCAAAAACTGGCACACAGTTTGCCTATATTTAGGTACCAGATTGATAAACACTTGGGAGTGACTTCAATTCCACAGTTGTTCAATAACCACTCAAACGTGAGGTATAACTCCCTGGGGCACTACAAATCTGTTCTGATGCACCTGCTACACAAGCAGCATGGAGTCCAGAATCAGAGGCAAAGCCTTCCTGGGCCTGTTGTCTGTTCCAAAACGTTTTGCAATTAACAACAGTTCAAAACCACTAAAAGTGGTTCTGTTTCCTCAGCTATAGCACAAGAGACAGAGAAGCACTGTTGAAGGCAACTGACTGCACCACTAGAAGAGATGGCAGCAGCAAAGCAGCATGCTGGTGCCTCGTAAGCAGATGGCAATGTGCTGGTCTCACTTCTCAGGAGAGGCAAAGGATCAGAAGCTGGTACCCCCTGGGTTTACTCTGGGGCAAACCTAACGGTCTATGAAGTTGCCCAACTTGGGCAGTGGCACTGTTTTGCAATAGCTTTTGGCAAGGCACTCAGCACTACCAGCCTGCCAGTTGCCGTCGGAGATTCAAACAAGTCTGCCAAGAAGTAAAATGTGATATCTCTGAATAAAGGAGCTTTGAAATAGCGTTAGACACCAGTCTTGCTTGTTCCCCCCCCCCGGGCCCCCCCCCCCCCGAACCAGGTGCTTTCCTGCCCTGAAACAAAGAAACACTGTAGCAAAGCAAAGCATTTCAAATATGAGGGCAGGAGGAATTTCCCTCTCCTGGTCAGATGATCTGGCAGGGTGTTTGAGAGACCCAAGTGAAAAGATCACGTGAAGATACAACCTTACTTCTTCCTTTGTGAAAGGCTTGGGAGGAAGACTCTCATCACAGAACTGGGTGAGGGAATAGAGTGACAGGGCAGGTCACAGGCACCCAAACGTGTCATAGAGATTGGTTATAACAACACCTAAAAACCTGTGTAATACAAACCTGCCAGGCTGACACCAGCCTCCACACAGAGACACCACAAGAGAGACGTGGCCCAGGATGGAGATCCCTGCACTGGAACTGGGGCTTTCTGAGAGGATACACTGGATGCTCTCCCCACTCCAGCTTCAGATCTTCAACTCCTGAGCCAGGACTACAAACAGCTATCATCACCCACTCCAGCTCTCAGAGCCCGTTCTTCTCCTGGGCCCAGTCTTCTAGAGCAACCAGCCAAGTGTTGCTCCTCTCTTGAAACAAGGAGGATGCAATGGGAATTCTCACTATGAAAACAGTCTCCTCATCAGCAATCAAGCACTAGATCCCAGCCTTCCTCCCAGGAGAATACAGACACTGCTGCAACCGGGTTAGTTTCTGGTGCACCCCTCATGTCAGCCTTGGGCAACCTGCTGCATCTTCCAGGCGGTGGCCCAGGTTAAACATTCACTTCATGTAACACACTTCACACTTACTTACTATGCAACTGGTGCCGAGGTGAGGGGAGATGTGGGCTTGGGGACCAGAAGACCAGGTTTCAAATACTGGAAAACACTCTACTCTTTAGACAAGTCCCACCAGCACCAGCCTGCAGGAAAAGGTGAGCACTGGCTGCTCTGCTGCTGCTGAGGTTTTACAGAGAAAGCCTAAACTGCTGCATTTCAAGAGCCAAGCAGTCCTATCAGTGTGGATGTTTACAGTGTGCCTGCCAGGTGTCCTACTTTCTTGATCTCCTCAGGGCTTTGATGCTCAACTACAGCAGCTCTAGATAAGGTGCTTAAGAACTTTCTGCTTAAAGAGGGAGATCCAATACTTTTAAGACACTTTCAGAGTCAGGCTGAGGCTGTGTTAGGTGGCTTGGAAGACTCGGGGGATAAATTCTGTTTGAGAAATAGGAACACAGGCAGGACCCTGATTAACACATGTTCAGAGGCTTTCACAGTGTGCTGAAGCCCCTTCAGTTCTACTTTGGAAAGCATAAGTGTTTGCTTTGCAGGTCAGTTTAGCATACAGATACTACTTCAGCTAGAACAAAATGAATCCTTCAATGCAAACACTCAAAGTGCTAATTTCAAATAAAAACATATTGCTTTACCACAGCTCAGTCTATATAATTGCATAGATTACTTATGTCAGTTTCTGATTCTTAGATCTACAGAAAAAATAATTCATAGCAGTATAATTCCTCAGTAACTCAGAAATTTCCACAAATGAAGCCACAAAAACAACCACTACTGACTTCCCTTTTGGCAAGTGCCTGCTCCTTACAAATGACATATTTTGAAATGACAAATTAGGCAGCCAAAAATAAATATTCATTTAGAGTATAACTCTGTGTCATCTGATCCTGATTTGCATGCAGAAATGCAGGGCATTTGGGTCCAAAACGCCTTGTAGCCGTGGGACAGAAATGCCCTAGCACTTGCATGCAAATAATAAAACTGAAACCATCTGGAAAATGGTCAGGGATGTAGGCAGGATAACCCAGGAGAGAGCTCATGTGTGGATGTGGCTGGAGGATCACAGCTTATTAGAAGCTTATCCTGTATGGATGGGATGGAAAATAAGATGTGACATACTCTCTTATACAGGGATGAATAACACAAACCTGCAATTAGCATACATGGCATTATAACGTGACAGATAATTTCCACCATAAATCCTAGGGCCCAGGGGAGACAAGAGTTGCTTTGCATCTATTTTTATTTGCTAATACCTGTGACATTTTATTTAATATACTTATTTTTGGGTCCCAGTATACCCTATTGAAATCTCTTGTTGCTGGGTCAAGTCAGCTCTGGAGGCTTGCAGGTCCTCCAGCTAGCTAGGCTGAAACAATTCTGCACATTAAACCCCAGCAATCATTATTTTAAACACATGCCATTACAGTCAAATTATCCACCTACTTGTGGATTGACTTCAAACAAGTCAAAAAATGAACAGAGCAGTGATTTTAAAGTGCCCACATCTTGGAACATGAACTACTGGCTCCCTGCAATGCATGATTTTATAAGCAGAGTGGGCTATGAGCCACCCAACTCACGTCCCCTGTAGGTCCTCTGCAGACCTTTGTTCAATAAGACTGGAACATCTAGCTTTGCCAGGTTTTCTGGAGGGAGACTCATCTTCAGAGAGTGGAACTGCAGAGAGCAAGAGCAAAAAGCAACAACTCCCACCAGCCACTGGTGATCAGGATGAAGACACCCTCAGAACAATGTCACCAATGAATTGTAAGTCTTGTGGTACTCTGGATGCAGCCCTTGTATACACACCAGGCCACGTAACTCTCCTTCCCTTGGGAGATGTTTAATCCTCTTTTAAGATAACAAAAGGTACTGAATTTGTTAGATTAGCATGAAAGAATTAAATGCAAAGGCTGTCAGCATCTATTTTGAGTGCCCGATGTAAATGTCAATGCTGTTTCAATGCTCAGAGCATCTAACAAAGAGGCTCTACCACTTCCTAGAGAGAAACAGAGAGACTGCTAACTGGATTTTTGCTGCCGGTTAGTGCATATTCCTGCTCCTTCTACACTCCCCAAAACCATTATGCAAAAGCATTGAGCAGCTCCCCTCTGGGGCTGCTCTTCTTCCAGGCTAAGCAGCCCCAGGGCTCTCAGCCTTTCCTTCTCCCACAGATGCTCCAGTGCCCTCAGCATCTCCCGAGCCTCTGCTGGACTCTCTCCAGTGGTTTCATGTCTCTCCTGAACTGGGGAGCTCAGACTCTCTTTGGCAGAGAACACCAGAACGAGAGACCACGTACCCAAACTGCCTTAACAACTTCTCCTCTGCAGGGCTCAAAACAAAGCTAACCAGAGCCTGTCCATCCCACTAGGGCACCGGTAGGGCTCGCTGGAGAAGGGGTCTGTGAGCTGCTCTACATGCCAACACAGAACACTTGCCTTTTCAATGTTTGCTTCCAGATGAGTGTTACTGGTTAGGTGAAATTAAACTGGAGCTGAGATGGAGTTTGCTGGTGTCTGTAGTCATAACCCAGAATCCAACCCTCCCACACCCAGCCAAATAAAGTATAACATGTAAAACTATAAAGACACAGAGTAACACATGAAACCATGAGGGCAGGAGTGAAAACCCTTAGGGCAGGAGCACGAGCAGGAGCAAGTTATGCTGCTGGAGAAAGAAGGGTGGGAGTAAAGAAAAAGGAAGAAAGGAGAATATGACACACAGAATGACTTTGCAAATGTAATGTCTAAAACTAGACTAGCTTTAAAAAATAGGAAAAAAGGAAAGGGAAAAAAAAGAAAGGAAAAAAATAAGAAAGAAAAAGAAAAAAATGAGAAAGAAAAAGAAAAAAAGGCAGAAGTTTCTCCATGTTTGTTTGCTCATCTGCGAGCACTCGGCCCCGGCCGGTGCCAGGGTCCCTGGGTCCACACACCCCACAGAGGGCTGGGGGACACACCGACCACCTCCGCGGGAAGCAGGGAAGAAAAGCCATTTTGGGGCTGTAACAAAAGAGAGACAAACCTGACCCGTGTCCGTGCCCGTGCCCGTGCCCGCGTCCCATGTCTGTGCTCGTGTTCCGTGTCGGTCCCCCACCGGCCGCTAACACCCCCTGCCTCCGGACCGCTCTCTCTGCCAACGTCCACCGACACCCGTACCGGCCCCCGCGTACCTGCCTCCCTCCCGCCGGCCGGGACTGGCCGGGGGGTGTCCGTCCGTCCGTCCGTCCGCTCGAGTGGCCTCCTTCTCTTCCTCCTGGTCCTTCTCTTCCTCCTGGTTCTTTTCCTCCTCCTCCTCCTCCCCGCTGCCTTCCCGCCGCGTCAGCCGCGCTCCTCCCGCCGCCGCCCCGCGTTGAAGGGCTTCCCCCGTCGCCGGCAGGCGGGGCCGGGGCCGGGGCCGGGGCCGTTGCTGATGTCCGTGCCGGTGTCGTTGTCAGTGCCGGTGCTAGAGCTGCTGTCGATGCCTGTGTCGGTGCCAGCGTCAGTGCCGGTGTCAATGCCGATGTTGGTGCTGCTGTCGGTTCCGGTGTTGGTGTCGGTGTCAGTGTTGGTGCCGGTGCCGCTCCCCGTGCCGGTTCCGTTGGTGGTGCCGGTGTCGCAGCCGGCCGTGCCCACTCCGCCGCTGGTCAGACTGGGACTCGGCCCCAGTGCTGCAGCTGCCCGAGGGCCGGGCTCGGTGTCACGTTAAGAGAGCCCGCGGCTGCCGCAGGCACCGGGGCTGGGATGCAAATCCGGATTACCGCGATCCTCCGGTTAACGCCGCCGGTAATCCCAGAAGAGGAGGTCTTGGTTAGGTCCAGCACCGAGCGGCAGCGTGTCTCGGCAGCAGCAGTGCCTGCGAGCCAGAGATACACTAAGGGTTGGTTACACCTTGTCGCTCTGCATTCAGCCTACACAACCACAGGTCACTCCGACAGCCACAGAACTCACAGCCCGGCACCCACAGCCATGGGGGAGTCCTGATCCAGTGTTCATAGAATCATAGAATCGTTTGGGTTGGAAAAGACCTTTAAGATCATCAGGAATTAACCAACACTGCCAGGTCACCAATAAACCATGTCTCTCAGCACCACAGCTACATATCCTTGAAACCCCTCCAGGGATGGTGACTCCATCACTGCCCTGGGCAGCCTTGGCCAGAGCTTGACAACCCTTTTGGAGAAGAAATTGTTCCTCATGTCCAACCTAAACCTCTCCTGGAGCAACTTGAGCCCATTTCCTCTTGTCCTCTCTAGACTAAGAGCCTGCTTTTCTCCGGACTAAACAATCCCAGTTCCCTCAGCTGCTCCTCACAACACTTCTCCTCTAGACCCTTCACCAGCTCCATTGTTCTCCTTTGGACACACTCCATCACCTCAATGTCCTTCTTGGAGTGAGAGACCCAGAACTGAACCCAGGATGCAAGATGTGGCCTCACCAGTGTCCAGTGGCCACTTGGGCTATTACATGCTGGTACAGCCACAGCACAAGCCTAAATATCTGTGAGAATCTTAATCACCATCCCTTCAATATAAGCAATTTCACCTAAGGTGTAAATCTCTAAAAAACAAAGGAAGATATTACAAAATTGCTTGCTCCTACAGTCAGACTTTTCCTTTCTTCCATTGGAACTATCCTACAAGAACAGCATGTTTTCCTTTTGCTCTGGTATTCCACTGTCAGGACATAAATACATGCTCAAAGTCCCCAGTGCTATATCATCTGTAACAGGAAGCACTAAACCTGGAGAATCTTTCAAAGGTTTGGCTCAGGTTGCTGCTGAGCAAACAAAGCTAACAGATGTGCCTACTTCGTTCGTTTGCTTTCTGTCCTTACCCACACCCTTGCAGACAGGTTGATCTGTGAGACTACACAGGTCAATGTCTGAAGAGCTCACCTAGGAGCACCAGCAAGCAACACAGAAGAGAAAACAAGGAAAAAAAACCCAGATGATGATGACATTCTGCTTGTAAAACATAACAAAACTGCCATCAACTTTGGCAGTCTGGGGCATGGGTGAAGGTCAGAGCAAACCCTTTGTCTAACAACCAAAGAGTTGTGGAGATGTTGCACCCTCCACCATATAGGGAGAGATCAAGCCACCAAGAAGGGGGGAAACATCTTTTGCAAGGTCACCATTACTTCTGCCTTCTTGCTATTAATTCTTTTGTTCTCTTTGTCACTTCACCGATTTACATGTCTCCACCTTTCTTCCCTTTGCCCTTCTTCCCCATGGCAACTCTGCCTCCATACATCCTACTTTTGCCTCCTCCCACATCAAGAGTCTGTGTAACAGTGCAGGCTGAACTTCAGAAGGGAAAATTGCAATGACAAAGGGTCGTTAGCTGATGCGGACTGGCAGTGAGCTTTCTAGAGCTATAGGCTATGAGCCGGAGTAGGGAGAGAAGAAGTAGAGACAAGGGTAATAAAAGAAGCTAAGAGAGTTTAAAAGTAGAGAGCAGCAAGTTACACAGAGTGATCTCTCAGCCAGGCCTGTCTGTTCAGCAGACCTGACAGTGCATGCTCAGGCGAGTTAGATCCCCCACAACCACGTCCTAGCAAGGAAATAAATCAATGATTACGTATCATGAGGAAGGCCAAACACCCAGCCAAGAATGACAAGCTATTTCTCTACAAAAAGGAGCAAGAAAAAAAGCTATTATGTCAAGGCTGCCACAGGATGGTTGTACCTAGGTACCTCCAAACAGAAAACCAAAGGATACAATAAAGAAAACAGGGGAGGATGTACACTCATCTTCCTCACTGCAACATGTAGTGACTAAGCAGATAATACCTTAGAGGCCCTCAGTAAAACTCTAAGTCTACTTTTGCCCTTTAAGAGAGTTTTGTAAAGGAAATTGGGATTAAATCTTACTAGTATAGGGAAAAAAATCATGTGATATTAGAATGAAAGTCTCCAAGAAGTTGAAATTGAATGGACTTGCCAAAGCTTCAGTGTAAAAAACCACCCCACTTAGGAAATGGATTTATTTAATGAAGTGGGGCTTTTGTTTCTTCTCTTTTCTCATTTTCATTCCAGCTGTGGTTGCTGTTTTGGGGAACAAGAAAGTCCCTGCTTCAGACGTTTCCCATGAGTTATCAGGAACTACCAAAGATGAGGCAACAGCTTTCCCAGAAATAAACTCTCAAAACTTATCACAGATTGATGGAGGTGTCCTTATTTGTCTTAATATAGGAGTTGGGGTGTAAGGTCCTTACAAGAGAAAAACCCTTTTGAGCAGGCAAGAGTAGAAGGCTGTGAGGAAGCCAGATTACCCTTTCTAACTGAACTGAAGGGGCTGATAAAGTTTATACATGTGAAGACTTTTTCTTTAGCTGCATAAATCCTTTAAAAGACCTTGCTTTTTCATCACAATGTGACTCAGAATCAGTTTGTGATTCTCTGTAGGCCCCAACCCTTTCTGAAGAATGTTTCCTACAAATTTACTCCCTTCTCTTGTGAACAGAGAGAGAAATAAAGTATTATATTTGCTAATTTCTAATCCTATTTCATTTCACCAGCTTGTTAAGATAATTTTGAACTATGAAATTCTCCCTCACACTGCTTGCACCTCTCTCCAGACTAGTGTTTCTTTGCACATAGCTAATGGAGAGGCTGAGAGCAGACGCCTGTGTAACCTCATTTTGGTATGCTTTTGCAGTTTGGTGGTGACCAGCTGCTCTGCATATGCCACAGTTATGTAAGTCTGCTCTAATCAGGGCTTTTCTGTCCAGCACAGCAGGACCCAAGCAGCATGTCTTCTGCTGGCTTGGTTGCAAGGTGTGATGTGAGAGGATGCCCAAACTCACCAAGCCCGAGATAAAAATGTTATCACCTCTTCTCATGTTTGTGGTCTGCTCCGCCTGAGAGAAAACAAGTGACCACCTTGAGCTGCCGCTGTCAACCACTCCTCACAGTAACAGTGCGTTCGCAGAACACCCTCTGGCAACCCCTGAATTGTGTCTCGCTTTTTCCTTGGGAGAAGAGACCAACCCCACCTGGCTGGAGGATGTTCAGCAGTTGGACTGTCTATTTTTGTTTGATTAGTCAATGTCGAAGTAGTTGTGCCCAGCAGGGCTGAGGCAGCTCCCGGGAGGGCTGAGCAGGTTCCCTCGGTTGGCTTCTGCTGACACCTACTGCCAGAGCTGGATGCAGCAGAAGAACACAGGAGAAGGCTTTGATACTGTCCCACCTGCTTCACGGCGTGTAGCTTTGGATTCGGACAACCAGGATTGTACTTAAAGAGACAAAAGAGATAAATACCATCCATAGTTACATGGGAATAAGAGTAATACTCTTGAGAAATGGCCAAGGCTCCAGGAGCAATTTTTTCTTCTTGTTTTTGTTTTCCTTGTTAAATTAGTGTAGCACATGAGTTAATTAAAACTCACTTTATGCATTTTATGTGAGGGAAGCTAATGAGTTTGTGGCTAGAAGTAAATAATTCTCAAAGGCAAAAAAAAGATGTGACTTTTGGTTTGTTTTGTTTTTTAAATAGATATATCTTAATTGCTACTGCAAACATTTAGGTTAAAATCCTCAGAAGAAAATCTGAAGACATAGTAGCTTTGTTTGTTTTTCTTTTCTCAGCCTCTTGATCCACTCCCACCATTTCATACTTGTGCACCAACTTCTCTCTGACGTCTTCAACCCTCAAAAATACAGGCTTTCAGCCTGCCAAATACAAACCAGGCATCACTGCTCTGAGTTCTCTGTAAGAAGCATTCATTATCTTTGTCACCCATTTACATCCTTGACTTGGGAATTCTGTGCTGGAAATAGATGATTATTCTTCTCTAGTAAACTGGGTATTTGCAGAGAGACTCACTAGGGATCAGAGAGTAAACTGAGACACTTAAATACAAGTGCTTGTTCTATAGATTTAAGTAAACCTTCAAGAGCTGCTGAGGTCAGTGCCTCTGCAGATGCTACGAACATAGAGGTCAGTATGAATTGAGTGTGTTAGTTGCTTAGCCTGTTTTATTTTGAAGCATTTCTTTTTAGTGTAATGGAATTGTCCCATCCCTTCTGCTGGTGTTTGACAGAGCACTATGGAGAGCAGAGAAATATTCACAGTAATTGCCACTGAGACTTCCATATAATCAGGTTACACATCTAAGCTAATGACACTTACATTCTCCTCATTTTTAACAGTCAACTGCCCTAAAGATTGATTTTCTATTGACAGATGCTGGATCCTGACAGACCTGATGAATCCAGTGGGTTTGCCAGTTGTGCTGGCATCAGCTCTTAAAGAGATATTCAGCACAAAAAATGTGGGGCCTTCATTTTGCAGAGGAGTTTGCACGTGAAATCAATTTAATTTGCTTGCAAGATATGGCCTCAGAACCAGATTTTGAGCCAAGAAGGAAAGCATAGGCAAAAAAAGCCAGTGTACCCTTGGAGCATCTTCTCTTGGATGCTGAGATTGGGCCTACTAGGAGTGAATTGTGGAGCTCTTCCTGCTGGACAAGGCTGTGCCTGAACAAGCACTGGGAGCATTGACTTTGCAGCAGCAAAGGTTTTAAGCAGGTTATTTGGATAGTTGTAATTAGTATTAGAATCTCTGCCCATTATTTCCCTTCTCATGTTGTTTTGCTAACAGGCTCATGTTTTGCTAACACACATACCACATTTTGAGCAGCCCACATTTGCTCCTGTGTGTGGGGGTGACATCAGTGTTAACAGACTGCATCTATTAGTGGTGTGAAACATACACCTGGTTACAGTGGCAGCAGTTCCAGCTCTGACTCTCTGAAAGCACTGAACAAAACCATTCTGGAGATCTTTGGAAGGCAGTAGAAGAGGGATGTGTAAGTGATCTGATTGGACATATCCAGAACAAGAGTTACCAGTCCAGGTCCTCCAAATAAGTCTGATGCTGTTTTCTAACCACCATTGACTAACTATTCATTAACCCAGAGGCTGGTGAAAGCTGAAGTTGCTCAGTGGTGATTCGTGTCCTTCCAGAACACTGTGCTCCCCTCTGTGTTGCCTCTGAGGACCAGGATGTGAGGAGGTCAGTGTCCAAAAGCCCTTTCTCATACTGCAGTATGTGTGGTGGTTAGTGCTGGGGCTGTTAACAACTGCTCAGAGGAAGGGCAACAAACCAGATGCAGTTCAGAAGCAGTTTGGAAGTGAGTGCAGAACTGGTTTAACATGATGCAGCTCTCTGCAGTGCCTGTAAGAACACTCTTCTTGTTGCTGTGATCTCTGGTAAGATTCAGTGATAGAACAGAGAACTCCCTTATCCAGTTTGCCAGATACAACGTACAAAGCTTGTATATAAATATCCATTTAATTCTCATCATTTATTAATTTGCCAGAGAACTGTGATTTTTATCAAAGATTCTGTGATGAAAGTTTATTGTTGCAGGAACTGCTTAGGCAATCAGTCATGGTGATAAGTCTGCACGGAGCTGGAACACTTACAAATTTCATTCATCAAAAAAATTCACCTTAACTAGGGTCAAGTCACAATAAAATATAGATTCCTCTCTTGAATATTATTTTTCAATTAAATTAATGTAGGGAATAGGAAGCAGAAATGCTTCTGATTTTACAGTCACAGATTATCAAATGCTTTCATAAAAGCATCTGGCTAGAGAAGTAATCAAACCACCAACATTTCCATGGGCTTTGACAGTAAATGTAACTATTTCACCAGGCTGCTACCTATAGTTTACTAGAAGGTACTGTCAAACACTGACAGAAGTGTGTATTTCCCATCTGTGGAGAAAGGGGTTACTCCAGAGGGCTAGTGATGTTACAGAAAAATTCTTTGACCTTCTTTCCAAGTGCAGGCTGGGTTAGCACAGGATTGCCACAGCCCGATGCCCTGCATGGTGCCTGTTCTCAATAGCTGCCACAGTTTCACAGAGGACAGAGCCTTCCCTGTTTGCATTTTTACTGTGTTCCTGCTACTTATGAAGGGAAGACTAAGGAATGAATGGACACAGGCTGCTGATTTATCCCCAAGAACAAGGCACATTGGCAGGATTATGATGCTGCTGATGCTGCCACCTTACTGTCAAACACATAGAAAAGAATTAGTTGCAGGCAAGAGTGAAAATTTGCCTCATAATTTTCACCTTGTCCACTTCAAACCTGCCCCAGATTTTGAATGATCAGATAAAAGATTATGCTATGGAATGCATACATTTAAACACACATATATATTTTCTATGCTTGACAAATCACCTTAATAGAGAGAGAATGAGTGTGCACATCTCTGCTGCTGTCACTGGAAGGTGGCAGTGCTGTCTGTCACAGGGCCAGGCCTGGAGACATTTCTTTCCTTAAGCCTGTGATAAAGAAGACAAACAGAATTTTCATGTATGTATTAATCATCTGAATCTTTAGAATTCATATGTCAGGCTTTATTAAATGGCTGCATAAATTACTTTTCATGAGTAAATGAAAACAGAACATGCTCTTTGTATTGGAAAGTACAAGCACAAGACATTCTCTGTGGGTTTTATTCTCATTTTAAATTATTTGAGTGACTATAGAATAGGTAAGACCTTGGGTTGTAAACACCAGCTGTTTGTCTGATGGACTGAGGATGACTGGGGTGGGGGGAGAGGAAGTGACCATTTTTGCCCTTGTACTTGTAGGGCTGAGTCACTCTGGTACTTGGCAATACCTGGTGAGGTGCTACCTTGTCCTTCAGAGGCTCAGCTTTTCTTTTCCTTTATTAAAGGATAAGTATCTGGAATATCTCCCAGAGAACTTTAAAAAAACCCTGTGCACTAACAACAACCCTCCTTGAGCTCTCTGCATGAATATGCTGCCAGTCCAGTGTAATTAGGTTGGAAGCTGTGAACATGATTCCCTTTCATTTTTGTGAAGTATCATTTCAGACGGCCACTGGAGATAATGTGAGCACCAGCTCCACTGCCTCATTATCTCCTTAGGTAGCACCAGCAGGAGGGATCACTTGTGCTAGCCACTCACTCTCATTTCTCCTCATGTCTTGTTTTGGTGCTATCAGCAGCTGGCAGCTGGGGAACACCTCCACTTTAGATAGTTCACCTCCCAGAGAAGTAGCCTGGCATAACTGCTTGGGGAGTGAAATCCTGCCAAGGGTATGTTGAGCTCCAGAAAGCCCAGAAGGTTCAAAGAGCAGGCACAGCACTGCCATCAATGCTAGCCCAAGTCTGGCCACAGTAACTCAAAGTTTGAGGCCAGAGCCCATGTGCCCATGTCTGCAAGGGCTTGCTGCCTGTGAGGCCACGCTGCCTGTGATGCTGTTTGAAAACCTCCATGTGTAGCAAGCCCTCGGGGCTTACCCCAGGCACTCAGAGCCATCCATGCCCAGGCAACCCTTTGGGCTCACCTCCAGGCACTCAGAGCAAGCCCTCAGGGCTCACCCCTGGCACTCTGACCGTCCTTGCAGAGCACTGGTTAGGAGCAGGCTTGGGCCTGGCCACCACCATGCCAAGCCCTGGCCATCCGCCGTGGCCCTTTCAGGGACAACCTGTTGGAGCTGGACCAGTTAGTGCCATGAGGAGACGGTGACCAAAGCCTGGGAACAAAGCCCGGCGGCAGCCCCAATCCCTGTAAGCAGCCTGCCTGGAGGGATCGGTGTCACGGGAGAAACCTCGCCTCAGTCTTCACGCAGGTGGGGACAACAGAGGACTTTCTATGCGGGTATCCCACCCTGAAGGTTACGCCCTTCCCTCTACTTACACCCTGCAAAGGGAAGTGCAACAAGCACTCGGGAAGGGCACTAAGTGTGTCCCCTCCCGGCTGCCCTCCTCCGCGGCCCGTCCTGCAGCGGACTACACATCCCAGAGCGGCGACGGCACGGCCCGATCCCACACCCCCTCCTCCGCCAGGCATCACGGGCATAGTAGTTTCCCCACCCGCCCCACGCCGGTGTCGCGCTGCGGAGATAACTACCGCTCCCGAGGACCCCTGCGCTCCGCGCCTGCGCCCCGAGCGGCGAAGGGCGAGAGGCCGTTGCGTTACGGGCAGCGGCCAAGGCAGCGAAGAGGCAGTAAGCAGCGGCGGCTTCCGCGTTGGCCGGGGGTGGGGACGAGGAGCGGCGGCAGCGGCAGCGAGAGGGCGACCGGGCGGTCGACGGATGGGTGATCGGCACTGGCGGCACCACCGTCGTTAGCCGTGGAGCGGGGGATGAGCCTGTGAGGGCGGCGGAACGCGGGAGGGGGTGAAGCCCGGCCGGAGCAGGGCCATGTCCCAGCAGCCGCCGCCGTCTCCTCATCAGCAGCCTCAGCCGCCGCCTCCGGCCGCTTCCAAGAAGCGGGACCGGCGCATCTTCTCGGGCACTTGCCCCGACCCCAAATGCCAGGCTCGACTCTTCTTCCCTGCCCACGGGCCGCAGAGCAGCGGCAGCATCGAGTGCACGGACTGCGGGCAGCGCCACGAGCAGCGGCAGCTGCTGGCCATGGAGGAGGTGACCGACCCCGACCTGATGCTGCACAACCTGCTACGAAACGCGCTGCTGGGCGTCAGCGGGGCCGGCCCGCCCCGCAGGAACACAGAGCTTGTCAAAGTCATGGGCCTCTCCAACTATCACTGCAAGCTCCTGGCCCCCATCCTGGCCCGCTACGGTATGGATAAGCAAACGGGCAAAGCCAAGCTTCTGACAGAGATGAACCAGGGAGACATCTTTGACTGCTCCCTCTTGGGTGACCGCGCCTTCCTCATCGAGCCGGAGCACGTCGAAACCATTGGCTATGGAAAGGACCGCTCTGGCAGCCTCATCTACCTGCATGACACCCTGGAAGACATCAAGAAGGCCAACAACAGCCAGGAGTGCCTCATTCCTGTCCATGTGGATGGAGATGGGCACTGCCTGGTCCACGCAGTCTCGCGGGCGCTCGTTGGCAGGGAACTGTTCTGGCATGCTTTGCGAGAGAATCTCAAGAAGCATTTTGAGGAGAATCTGAGTCACTACAAGGCGCTTTTCCATGACTTTATTGATGCAGCGGAGTGGGAGGACATTATCAACGAATGTGACCCTTTGTTTGTTCCTCCAGAAGGTGTGCCGATGGGCCTTAGGAATATTCACATCTTTGGTCTGGCCAACGTGCTTCACCGGCCCATCATCCTGTTAGACTCCTTGAGTGGAATGCGAAGCTCTGGAGATTATTCAGCAACATTCCTCCCTGGTCTGATACCGCTGGAAAAATGCATGGGGAAAGATGGCATGTTGAACAAGCCAATCTGCATTGCATGGAGTAGCTCAGGGCGTAACCATTATATTCCTCTAGTTGGAATTAAAGGTGCTGCTTTACCTAAACTGCCTAGGAAGCTGCTTCCTAAAGCTTGGGGAGTTCCTCAAGACCTCATCAAAAAGTACATCAAGTTAGAGGAGGACGGTGGTTGTGTTATTGGAGGAGACAGAAGTTTACAAGATAAATACTTGATGAGGCTCGTTGCCGCGATGGAGGAGGTTTTCATGAGTAAACATGGTATCCATCCCAGTCTTGTAGCTGATGTCCATCAGTATTTCTACAGAAGGACTGGTGTAATAGGAGTCCAGCCTGAAGAAGTCACGGCAGCTGCCAAAAAAGCAGTGATGGACAACCGCCTTCACAGGTGCCTCATCTGCGGGGCCCTTTCAGAGCATCATGTTCCTCCGGAGTGGCTGGCTCCCGGGGGGAAACTCTATAACCTGGCAAAAAGCACCCATGGCCAACTACGGCCTGACAAGAACTACAGCTTTCCCCTGAACAGTTTGGTGTGTTCTTACAACCCTGCAAAGGATGTGCTGGTACCAGACTATAGCCTGAGCAATTTGAGTTCTTGTAACTGGTGTCATGGTAACTTAGTGCGTCGTGTCAGAGAAGATGGATCTGTTTTGTATTTGGATGGAGACAGAACTAATACTAGGTCTACAGGTGGGAAATGCGGCTGTGGATTCAAGCACTACTGGGAAGGTAAAGAATATGATAATCTCCCTGAAGCTTTTCCTATTACTCTAGAGTGGGGTGGAAGAGTGGTGAGAGAGACAGTCTACTGGTTTCAGTATGAAAGTGACACATCTCTGAACAGCAATGTGTATGACGTCGCCATGAAACTTGTTACCAAGCACTTCCCTGGCGAATTTGGTAGTGAGATCCTTGTTCAGAAAGTTGTCAACACGATATTGCATCAAACTGCCAAAAAGAACCCTGATGACTATACCCCTGTAAATATTGATGGTGCTCATGCCCAAAGAGCTGCTGATGTACAGCAGGGACAAGAATCAGAGTCGCAACTTCCAACCAAAATTATTTTGACTGGACAGAAGGCAAAAACTTTGCACAAAGAGGAGCTGAATATGAGCAAAATCGAAAGAACTATTCAGCAGAACATTGCAGACCAGGCTTCTGTAATGCAAAAACGGAAAAGTGAGAAATTGAAACAAGAGCAAAAAGGGCAACCAAGGACTGCTTCTCCTGGGGCTGTACGTGAGGGGCCGTCATCTGCACCGGTGACACCCACAAAGACCCCGTATTCTCCAACCTCAACGAAAGAGAAGAAAATCCGAATAACCACCAATGATGGGAGGCAGTCAATGCTTACCTTAAAGTGCACTACCACCTTCTTGGAACTACAGGAAAGCATAGCGAGAGAATTTAATATACCTCCCTATTTACAGTGTATTCGCTATGGGTTTCCTCCTAAAGAGCTGCTGCCTCCTAAAGAAGGCATGGAAAACGAGCCTGTTCCTCTGCAGCACGGTGACAGAATTGCGATAGAAATCCTGAAGGGTAAGGAGGAAGGCAGGCAGTCTGCTGCGGCACACGCTGCCCATGCTGTGAAGTATGAGGATGTCGCCGTGACTAGTAAAATCTCATCAAAGGAGCTGCAGGAGCAAGTGGATAAGGAGATGTATTCTCTCTGTCTTCTAGCAACGCTGATGGGTAAGGCTGACTTCAAGATACACTTTAAAATTGCGGTGTTAAGTAGAAGGTAACATTTTACACACTGTAGTTACATTTCTTTTTCTTTTCCCCTTTCTGTAACATGGAGAAGGTTGGTTCCTTTATTCTCTTTTTAGAAGTACAATTAACATGCTGTCAGTGATTTCTTGAGTGTTGTGACTTCTGTGTATACAAGATACTAGTTCTTTCTTTGCTAGGAAGTCCTCTGTTAAAAATTGCTGTTAAGAAGTTGTTGTGTTTCCTCTGCTGCCTGTCTCTTTTTCCTGCCTCTCGTTAGGCACACGTCTGATGTGTATGTGCATGAGCCACGTGCTCTTCTTTTTTCCTACATCTTCTTCAGGTTTCAGGAAATAAATTCAGAGAATAAATTCAGAGCAGAGGTGAGAAGGGGACACAGTGTCTGCTCATCTGAAGGGCCAAATTCTCACCTTTGTAGTAGGATTAAGTCCTGGCAGTTCTCCCCACAGGGAGTTCTGTTGCTTTAAGCCAATCAACACAACATTGTCTCCTTAGCTAACCTGCTAATTTTAAGTGAAGAGCTGGTCTTATTAAAGAGCTGTAAAAGGGGTTATTTCAGAGGAGAAACTGGTAGAATCTACACCCAGATTTGAATCCCAAAGGTAGACATAGAATGGCAAAACTATGAGTAAAAATTGTCGGTTGTGTAAATCTGAGTAAGTGTTAATAATTCAAGACAAAAGGACTTTCTCAGGTGCCTGTGGGGTTTATTGTCATATTTGGACTCAGGAGACTTGGACCTTCGTTTATGTACTTCCTTCATCAGTGTTACAGTGCCTGCTGCTTATGGGAGCAGAGCAGTAATTACCATGCATTTAGTTCTGTGAGCCAGCTGAATAATAATGTTTACAGGGTTTTTTTCTGTGGGAGCCTTCTATTTTGCTGGAGGGATTTGGCGTGGCTGCAGCACGTGATGTTTTAGAAACGAAACAATTAGGTAATCACAGTGGTGTGTCAGAAGTTCATCAAGCAGAACTTTGATTCTTTTCCAAGCCTGATTGTTCAGTGCCCCTGTCTCTTGCAAGATAGCATGTGCTGAATCACTAGCCACCTCATCACACTGACACACCATAGCTCCTAAGTGCAAGGAGAGGTTAGCTTTAAAAGCTGTCTTAATTTTGAGATGAAGGTTGAAATCTCTCCTGTCCTCAGGAAGTGTACTTTTAGCTGTCTTAATTTTGAGATGAAGGTTGAAATCTCTTCTGTCATCAGGAAGTGTACTTTTATTGGCACCTTGGTCTTTTGTACCTCAGTTCCTTCAGCATTAAGATCTGTCATTTTTTTTTTTACAAGCAGTTATCCATAAATTGTGAGCTGATCTCGTGTTCAAGAATCAGCTTTTGTCTTTGACTGTCACTGCTGTTAGATTCTGCTTTTGAAGCACAGGTTGGAATAGAATTTACTTCACTCTTCTCTGACTGCATCCATTTTGCATTACTAATAGAAGTAAAAGTGGCAGCAAGTGATAAAGCAACCAGTTATAACAACTGATGCAGCTACTGAATAAGATGCTATTTTTATATGGTCACTTTTCTCATCAGGGCCTCATTTTCCTTTAAAGATATTTGTGGAAAAAAACTAGTCAGTGGCCTCTTTACAAATGTGATCTTTTTTTTCAATGGGAAAGTGAATGAACTCAAGAGTGTTTGGGTTGCAGTTCCTCAAGGTGGTGTATACTGCCTTTTGGGGATGAGAAGCCTCAGTGTCACTAAAACACAGTGCTGCAGAGTTCTGAGAGTCATCTTATCCCACATGCTCTTGCTGTGACTTTGTTCTGCTAAAAACCTTCATCTAAGTCAGGTTAGAAAGTGTGGAGGAGAGATGCTGTTGAAGCAGCTGTCTGGACCACTTTTTTTTCCCTGCAATGCACATAGTGCAGTCATCTGTAACTATCAATTTTGGATGCTTAAAAGCTTTTCTTTCCTATAGAGTCTCCTGTAGACTGACTTGATTCTTCTTTCATGTTTCGGTTATTAGCATTTTTCTTTTCTGGTCTCAGGTAGTTAACTTACTACAGTTTTAGAGTATGTTCTTTAATTTTTCTGTATGCAATTTAAAAGTAAGCCCCTGTACATTAGATACTGCAGTTTCTGGTCTATTTAAGGCATTACACATTGTTTTTGGTAAAGCTTTCTCCTCTTTATTTTTTTTTTTTTTTGGTTTAGCTCAAAATAAAGAATTCTGTAGGGAAATGACTAAAGGAATTGTAGTTTTATATTAACATATGCAGAAGCAGTCTGGATAAATGTAATCCAAGTATGAATCTACTTTGATCAGTTTGTTTTACTTTGATGAATTCATCAGTACATCAGAAATCAAAATAGCCATGTTTAAATGAAATGTATTGGTACCAGGATTTGCTTGGAATCATACAGCTTGGTTTTAAGCCACATATAGTTCTTGCTAACCTATGTTTACCAAATGAGCTTTTGATTTGTTTTGCTCTTTTGTGTGTCCTCTCTGCTGTATGAAGTGATGGTCTTGGGCTGGTCTTTTTCTGCAGTGCACCCATGCTTGTAGGCAGGATATCCCTGGATGTCCCTGCTCACTATAGGGGGGTTGGACTAGATGACCTCTGAGGTCCCTTCCAATCCTGATGATTCTATGATATGTTCATCTCTTGCCATGTCTTCATGTTGTGGGGCTGAGGTCTGGTCAGAGGGAGTGTCTTCTGGAGTGGGAACAGTGCAGAGAAAATAATCTCTTTGATCAACATAGTGTCTTGAGGGAGTTTGTAATCTAACCAAATGATCGGACAAATTACCTTGTGACCTGTAAACATCTTACTGCCATGGTAAACAAACCCAAAACAAACAGTAAAACCCAACTAGCAACAGAAATGTGCAAACCTCAAGCCTAGTTGAGTGAATCCTACACACTAGTTCCTCTGATCTGGGAAAGTCCTGTTGTAGTTGTGGGTTGTTTTTTTTGTATTCCAGTGGGAGATCTCTTTATCAAAACAGCATCAGTAGTTTGTGTTTCTTTCTGTGGCTGGTGTTTTGTTTTGTGAGCCCTTCTCTCCATACTTTTCTGCATGTAGTCCTTGCTCCTGTTGCATAAAAGGCTGTCTAAGCAGTGATGCTTTTCTGGTGCAAGGCCTGAAAGATCCTGCCCAGAGCAAAGAGGACATCTTTCCTGGGTGAAAGTGCCTCCTGTGTAAAAACATACATGTGCAGTAGTTGTTTCTGCCTTAGGCCAATGGAATTTATCTGTACTTATATTGACATTGCTCCAACAGCTACATCCTGTCAGCTCTCTTGAGCAGGTAGGTGGTTAGCAAAATGGGGAAGAGGGTTTAGGTAATAATGAAGAACTGATTTAGCAGGTGTTGTTAGGTTACTGCTATTCTGTCATTGTGACCTATTTTTTCTATTCTTTATATTCCTTTCCTTAAGTAGTCTTGGGTTTTTTTCTTCCTCTCAGTGGCATTTAAAGTTGTAATATTTCAATGCCATTTTTGGCTCCTCTGAAAAACCCAGTTCTAGGGGAGTGCTGTGGCCTCACAGTTGCTATTGGGTTTCTAACTCAAGAAAAGCAAGGTACAGCCACAGCCTCTGTGCACCTGCTTGTGTGGATGTTCGTACTCCAGCTGCAGTGTCAACTCTGCTGGATGACAGCTGTGAAACTGAGATCTGACTTTTGAGAAGGTTAGGGTTGTAGAATTGAAGTTTTAATGTGCAAGGGCATGTGCTTGAATTTTGGAAGTGTGGTTGAAAGTGTGGGCAGGAGAGAAATGGAGACTTGGTGTAGGGCCTGGCAAAGAACCAGGAGCTGTGGCTTAGATCAAATTGAATTTGGGAACCTTTGGACTAGAACATGTAGGACATTTGACTGCAGACAGTGTTATGTTTTCCTGAAAGTTTCTCAATGACCTGAGCTCCTGTTCTGTGAATTTGGAATTAAAAAAATGAAATTCTTAATTCCATAGAAGAGAGCAAGGATTCAGCATTTAACCAAGGAGTGACTTTTCCAGCCTTTGTCTATGATGTTAAAATTCAACTGTTTAATGATGGTGTTTTGATTTTTACAGGAGAAGATGTTTGGTCTTATGCAAAGGGGCTTCCTCAGCTGTTTCAGCAGGGTGGAGTGTTCTACAGCATAATGAAGAAGACCACAGGTAGTTTTTGCCTTTAACCCTTGCTTTTCAAATCTTTAAAATAGTAAATTGGTACTGAGTCATTTGTAAGCATTATTATTATTGCCATGGTACATTTTAATTTTCGTATTGTTTGTGGCAAGTGAATTAATGTAAAAGGATGTTTTGGCCCAATAAGTGACTAGCCAGAGTTGAGAATCTGCAGTGAATTCAAGGGATTTTTAACCCAGCTGGTCATTACCTCCTAGAAAATGCCCAAGTCATTTTTGCCAGCTAACAATGTAAGAACAAGGGCTGTGGGAGGTGATATTCTGTATTCGAACATAACAAGTGACAGGATGAGAGGAAATGGCCTCAAGTTATGCCAGGGGAGGTTTAGATTGGTTATTAGGAAAAAATCCTTCACTGCAAGAGTGGTTAGGCGTTGGAAGAAGCTGCTCAGGGCAGTGGTGGAGTCACAATCCCTGGAAGTGTTCAAAGACATGTAGATTTGGTGCTGAGGGACATGGTTTAGTGGTGACTTGGCAGTGTTATGTTAATGGTTGGACTCTGATCTTAAAAGTCTTTTCCAACCTTAATGGTTCTATGATTATTGCATTTCTGTGTGTGCAGGTATTTTACACTGCCTTGGTAGGTAAAACTACCATTTCAGCATTACCATTTATGATTTGAACATACTATGAACTACTGAATTTCCACATTAAACAGTTACAGTGTGCAACAATAACTATTTCTTACTTAAAGAAGCTCCTTAACAATTTCTAATACTTTAATGTAATAATGCAACTGTTATACTGGACACTTGGATAAAACCTTTCTATCAATCTGAAATTTGATTTAGTAGATATTGTTTAAGACCTTATTTTGAGATTTGAGGCTTGCAATGTTAGAGGCAGTTTTGATCTATTATAGTAGTTGTTACAGCTCTCTCTTTTGCAAATGAAGGTTGAGCTGGTAAATTAAGTATTTAAAATATGTTCTTCAGGCTGAGTTAGCCTGGTAGGTGTTTGAGGTTAAACTGTGTTCTGTGTGTGTTTTTTGGCTGTATGGTTAGTGGTTCCCATGGGTATGTAAAGAAAGGAGCTGTGTGTCTGAAGTTCTTCACGTAAAATCTCATCTGTAGGTTCTCTGCAGCTGTAAAGTATGTGCATCAGCAGCTGTGGAGGATGAGTGAGGTTGGTCAGTTTTTTCATCACTATAAAAACAGTTTCCGAACGTTTCAGACTGAGTGACCTTTTTCATTGATGCACAGAATACTTGTTGTGACTGCATTGTATTTGAGAACACAGAAACAGGATTTGCTTGTTGGGTTTCTTCCCTTCTGCATAATTTATGATGTTTTTCTTCAAGAATTGTAAGAGAATATGAGGACAAATTCCATTAATTTACCTATTCCTGGCACTTTTTAAGAAGTAGGGTTTTTATTGTGGCTCTCCTTGCATAGCTGACAGAACCAAAGTGAAGAGATTGTTGCAGCCAAGTTTTAATGTGCAGATAGCTTTTAACTGACAGAAAGCCGTTGTCACCGAAGTGATAACCTTACAGCTTTTGCCACAGCCTGTACAGGACAGAGATGAGTGATTTTATATCTTATGGTGACAAACTGGAAAGCCAAATGTTGCCCATTTTTGATACAGAGCAGCTTCAGAACTTATATTTGTCTGGTGAACTCTAAATGTTAGCAGGTCAGTTCAGTTGGAAGTGGGATAGTGAAACAAGCAGCAGATCAAAAATATTATGTCTCCTGTTTCTTTTGTGGAGGTTAATAGTTACAGTTTCCAGGACTGCTGACCATAGTAAGCTTGAAACACTGTTGTTTGTCTAACAACACTTCCTAAGAAGATGTCAAATAGGAAATTTGAAATTCCTCAGGCTTAGCAGCATATGTAGTATGGAAGTGATCTTAAATAGTACTTCTCCAGACAGATGGTGGTTGGAAATGTCCTCTCTGGTGATTTTCTGGTATGTTTTTATTTTTGTTTGGCTGGTTTGGGTTTTTTTTGTATGGTTTTGGGGCAGGAGGTGATGGTGTTTGGCTCACTTTGTCTTACTGCAAGCACATACTGTTTCTTTAACTCTTGTTGTATTAGAACCACAAGTCCCAGCAGAGTGGTTATTTAATCTAGTAATGCTACAGCCCTGTCTTGGCTAGAATTGTCACAGAAGGCAGCAGCATCTCCAGGGTATACTGTGATCACTATCATATGGCATAGGAGCCTACATTGGTTTTTTTTTTTCCAACAGTGTGTTTGTTTTTACATACTTGATGTCTGAAACACCAAGTTTCAATACAGTAATTCCTGTTTCAGATAATAATAATTCAGAGCATGCCTTAAAATCTGTTCGTGTTTTGAACAAGTTTTTCTGTCTTTACAGGTTTGGCCGATGGCAAGCACTGTACTTTTCCACATCTGCCTGGGAAAAACTTTGTCTACAATGCAGCAGAAGACAGATTAGAGCTGTGCGTGGATGCTGCTGGGCACTTTCCTATTGGTCCTGATGTCGAAGAGTTGGTTAAAGAGGCCTTAAGTCAAGTGCGAGCAGAAGCTACTTCAAGAAGCCGGGAATCAAGTCCTTCTCATGGAATGCTGAAGCTGGGTAGTGGTGGAGTAGTGAAAAAGAAATCTGAACAACCGCATAACATAACTGCATTTCAAGGGAAGGGCCATTCCCTAGGAACTGCCTCTAGTAGTCAACAACATGAGCAAAGAGCCAGGGAAACACCACTTCTAAGAAAGCATAGCGTAGAAACGGACTTCAGTCCTTCTGCTAAAATTGAGCCTTCTGTATTCACAGCTGCTTCTGGTAACAGTGAGCTTATCCGAATTGCTCCGGGAGTTGTGACAATGAGAGACAGCAGGCAGCTTGACCCCACTCTGATTGAGGCACAGAGAAAAAAGTTGCAGGAAATGGTCTCTTCTATTCAGGCTTCCATGGATAGACACTTGCGGGATCAGAATACAGAGCAGTCAGCACCAGTTGAGCTATCTCAAAGAAAAGTAGAGGCAGTGAGTTCAACTGCCAAAGCCGGGAGCTTTCAGGCTGCCTCACCCGAAGCGTTTCCTGCGCCAGGTGGTGCTGAACACTTGAATCCCAAACCAGCTGATGGTAACGTGGTCAATTCTGTGGGAACAACATTCCGTGCGAGGTCTAAAGCACAGAAGGGAAATTCGGTTGAGGAGCTTGAGGAGATGGATAGTCAAGATGCAGGAATCACTAATGCAACTGAGCCAATGGATCACTCTTGATAGCTTAAGGTCCAATAAGGGTAGAAGAAATTACAGTTCAAATGTAATGTTTATTGGCTGGGCCACACAAAGTGATTAGTTATTAAATCTTGTATGTATGTCAAAGATTATATCATCTTATTCAGTGCATGATAAGCGTGTGATTGGCAATAGCTTTCAATATTACCATACTGCTGCCCAGGCTGGCTCTGTTACCTGTAAGTTAGTTATTAGGAAATGCACTGAGATGAATATCTGCTGTAAATGTGGGTTCTTGACAATTCTTTGTCATTTTTAATTCCTTAAAAGTCTTAAAAGTTAAGCCTATCCAGGGTTCTTACCGTGCTAGTTTAAGGTTACTGGAAAGGCTAGAACAGGCAAAACTAGAAATGTGACAAAGTTAATCCTGTCCCAGGTACTTAATTCCACTCAACAACACACTATAAACATGAATTATACATAAATTTCAAAAAGCAACTGAAACTAAATTTGATAATGCAGCATATACAGTACTTTAATGACATTGTGCTGGCACCTCCTCTGATTTAAAAGCTTACTCATTCCTGCAGCTGTATGCGCTTGTCAGAAATCTTGGAATAAGAGTAACTTTAGTAAACTCTCTAATTTCTGCATATTGTCAGTTAGAGCAAGTTAGAAAAAAGGCAGCTTAGTGTATGATGAAGACAAAGTTGAGGTGGTGTGGTTATGCCTGGCTGGCTGAGCCAACACAACCATTTTGGTGCTGTTAGTGATAGCTTGTTTTTATTCCCCAAGCTGATTGGATGTTGTGCAACTTTTAACCCAGCTACAGGGGAGAGGTTGGCAATCACAAGAAATGACAAACGTTCCCTGGCAAATCCATTCCTTTTGAAAGACTTTGATTGTGAGCCTTGGTTAGTAATGGCAAAGATGACGTAACAGCTCTCCTCTTCAGAGCAAATTAGCAATTGATTGGAAGGAAATGGCTCTCTAACATACCTTATCCTAAAGCGTTCAGTCCTGATTGAGCTTTGAGCTTTTGGAAGCTTGCTACTCCAAGGAAACAAGGAATACATGCTGTCTAGAAAGACTGCCCACCTCTATTAGCCTCACTTCAGGATGCAGACTTCCCTGCATCCCTGATAATATAGATGGTATCCACTTCAGTAGCGTGTTCATCAGCCCTGCAGTGCTAGCTATTAGGAAGCAGCCTTTGTGCTTGCTCCCTGAGAGTGGAATGTGTATCTGCTACTGCACTTTGCTTCCTATCTTCATACTGATATTTAAATACACTGTCGTTGCTTCCTCTAATGGTAAAATAACATTGAATGGATGAGAGATGGTAATCCAGCTTCAAAGGAATTCAGAGCATTTAAATACCGAAGTCTGTTTGTGCACATGTGGGTTTTTACCAGTTCACAAATGTTGTTTGTATTGCATATATTTGTATTCAGAAGAGTCTCCTCACTTTTTACATTTCTAATCACTTAAAACAGTTCTAGGCATTAGTATGATAAAATGTCCCATTAGGGAGGATTTATTTTTGTATGTGAAGATTAATTGAAGCAAGGCACTTAAAGAGTAGCCCCTGTTGTGTCAAAGGAAATCAAAATGCCTGTGTTGGTTAACTTTTTTTGTAGTGGGAATAAATATTTTCTGATGTAGTGCACTACTTATAGGTAGATAACAAGATTCACCTTTTCACAAATACATGAAAAATGTTAAGATCTCAACCTGTAAGTTAGCAATTTGGAAGCTTGGAATATATGAAGTAATTTGGCTCACCAGAGCTGACCTTGCTGATGCACAGATGAACTGGCAGAGCTTATTCCATGAGAAACAGGATGCACATGCAGCAGCTGGAAGCCTGCCATGACTTCTGGAAACGTTTTGCCTCCCATGAATCAATCTAGCTGTCTGAAGGCTACTTCAGTATTCAAAGTGTTGAGTAGAGGCTTGTGCTTTGTCACAGTGTGAGGTTAGAAAATTACAGCAGTGGCATGTTCCTGAGAAGTTTTAAGTCAAGAGAGGCTAAGGGGAAATAACCTCCTGTATCTCTTGCATTTTAGACAGGGTAACTATCAGTAAGACATTTTTACCCTTTTCTGTAGAAAAAGAAGGCTTCCTTGACTGACAAACCATATGGGCAGTGTATAGGAGAGAGTTTTAAGTGTGAAATAAATGGAAATGCTCGTTGCACCTCACCCTTATTTCAGTGGAAGATGCCTACTTCTTTCATGCCTTTCTGGTAACACTACAGAAGTTTGTGTGCCTTTTGCTGTGTAAAGAGGAAGGCTTGGTTTAGTTTTGACACACTTCCCATTTCAGCAGTAATTTGACATTTTCCTTCTTGTCTGGATAGAAATAGACACAGAGAATAGCTCTGTTTGACTCAACCTTAGCATCATCTTGGGTCGACTCAAGTCATGTAGCTCAGAACACTCCAGTTCCTAAACCAAAATGGTCTCCAAAAAGGAATGGTAAAATGGTATCAAACCCACAAGATCTGCTGATGTGAATTTCTCTGGTGTAAAGCAGGATTGTGCATATTTCTTTGCAGTGTTCTTATTTCACCTAGCTTTCTCATGCCTTTAAATATCAGTGTTTCTGAGAAAGATGGCTTTTAGTACTCTCAAGTGAAGCTAAACTTCATCCACACGCCGGTGAGATGTGTAACTGTACAGGAGAAGTGAAATAAAGAACACTGAAGTGTAAGTTTGAACAGATGTTTCGTTTGATTGCTGGCAGTGAGTGCAAATGTAAGTTGAGGCAAACCTGTGTGCTTGTTAGGTTTCCCTGCTAGAGCCAGGAAAGTGGTGGTGGGGTGCAAGGGCAGGGAAGATGTTGACTCATCATGGATGTGAAGCCATGTCGGTAGGATTGCTCTGATGGCATGGAGTGTCCCTTCCTCCAAACCACCCCTGGCTTCTTGCTGCTGAATTGCCTGTGGGCAGAGGCTGTAGTTCCAAAGCTTTATGAGTACCTGCCTTGATTACTTTCCTGTCTAGGGGCCAACCACCTTCTATAGAGTGTCTCATGGAACAGGTAAATTGTTTGAAAATCCTGAACTGTACTGTGGCTTAGTGTGAATAACCTAAATGAAAGATGATGACTGAAAATACAGGCCCAGTACAAAAAAAAACCACCCAAAAACCCAACCAAAAAAGAGAATTAACTAGATTGCTGATAAGCATATGGGGATTCTCAGGAGACCAGAGCAGTTTTCCAGGCGTATACAGGGTTTTCCAACTTCAGATGGCTGGCTGTGTAGCAAGGTTGACCTGTTGGTACTGCTGTTTCTCTTTGAATTGTTTGCATTTCACTGGAGGAAAATAAATAGCAGCTTTTCAAATGGAAACATATATTTGGGATGTCTTCACTCTTACAGCCACAGACCAGCAGTATATTGTTGGTTTGGTGAATCCCATATAGTTTACAAGTCTTAGAGTGTGAGCTTGCTGTGGCCTCCTGTATGCTAGCAACCCTGTACAACAGGGCTGCTCTTGAGACAAGAGCACTTAATTTACCACCTTTCCAAAAGCAGAATCTCTTTGTCACTGTCAGGAGGGTAGCAGAGTCACTTGCTGCTTTTCCAATGCACTGAAAATGCCAGGTGGTAGATTTCTTGGTATGCTTACAGTTGGGAGAGCGATGTCTGATCTGGGATGTGTGGAAAATGAAGGAGTTCAGAAGATGCCACTAATCTCTCTGCATTTGTTTGGCACCAGTTTTCAAATAGCACAATCTACATGCTTTTCTAAAAGAAGAATTGTATGAAGTTGAACCTTCTCTTAAAGAAAACCACAACAGTAAGTGGTTTCTTTGTTTTGCTTGTGGATATCAGTTTAGTTGCTTAAAGTCTGAAGAAGCTGCTTAAGACCTTTAGAATGCAGGATTCCCTGTGAGCCCTTTGGCCTGTGGTTGAGCAATAAAAGGTTGAAACAAGAGTGGTATTTTCTGAATTATTTTACATTTAATGAGGATTATTGCCAAGAAATGAAAGAGTGCACTTTTCTGAGGGAATGCTATTTAAAATGTATAAATAAGAATTAAAATAGTGTATATATTTAGAAAAACAAATCTTTTTAAACAGTAAGTGCTTTACATGGTGAATTAAAAATAAACTAGCATAGAAACTATTACCATCTTCACAGTACTGGCTGTTATCCAGCACAGTTTGGTTTGGTTTATTTGTGATTGCTGTACTAATTATATTTGATTTTTTTTATCTGTAATGTAACAATAGTGTATTATAACAGTATATAGTGTACTATACTACACTTCACTGTACAGTATTTGGAATTTTCTTTGATTGCTATATTAAAACTATAAGTTAAAACATCTGCTTTGGTTTTATAAGATACAACTTTCATCTAGCCTTTTACACAGGAGCCAGTTTACTTACCACTGATTCAGCAGCAAAATGAATGGGTTGTAATTACATTAACTTCTGCATTCTACATATAAATTACATGATGCTCCCATGCATGAATGCTGAAACAGAAGCTGAAAAACTGGTACAAGTCTTAGAAAAGTAAACTGACATCATCCATTTTTGCTTCTGTTGGGTTTCTCTTTGAAAGAAACATTTTTAAATCAAATCTCTTTATGGGAGCTTTTTTGACCTCATACCTGTTCTGAATATTCCATTAATCACATAGGGCCTTTGGATTTCAGGTTTTTAAAATGGGGTTTTATGTATTTGAGAGCAAAAGTCTGAGATACGAATCTTTTTGTCCAAGTTGTCACCAAGAAGCAGGTGTAGACAAACACTGCCCAAGCCATACATGACATTTGAGGTATCTTGCAGTCTGTGGTTTGAAACCTTGGTCAAAATGCCTTAAAATTTTGCTTTGATATGCCTGTAATACCCAAGTATGAATAGTATGATTTGGTAGAAGCAGGCTTTTGAAAAGTTGGCAATATTCAAAGATGAACATCCTGACAACTACTGAAATTATCTGTGCTTTTCCCACCAACTCCATGTGGTAGCCTAAAAGAGCCTTAAAACCCATCTGCAAAACTCTGCTTTACTTCTTCCTGTGTTCATTGGAAGGCTTTACTTCCAAGGGCTGCTAGCATTAAAGCATCCTTTAAAGTGATGGGTGTAAATACACTGAGTTAATTTTGGTTGCATGCGATTTCACTTTACAAAGTTCATACAATTCTGTGTCATGGTAACAGAACACAAGCTAATTGAGATGGGCAGAGGTATTAGCACTTTTTTACCTCTCCAGAAGTCTGGAGAGGAATTCCCATCAGGAATTTCTCCAAACATGGGGAGGAAGGTCAACCCTCACAGGTCTGATGCAGGCAAGATCACCTTTGGTGCTGAATGAGTGGTGCTGTGACTTTGAATCTAGAGCCAGTCAAGTAGCTGGGCTGAAGACTTAATGGATGCATGTGGTTTAGATTGACATGTTTGATGTTTCTCCCAGGTTAAAGCTCTGAAGATGGAAGTCGGTAGAGGAACTAGTGATAAGGAATTGAAGACTAGTAAAAGGAAAGTATATGGTAAGAAAACCTGTAAGCTCAGGTCTCTGATGAGAAAAGTAGCTAGACCTCTGGCTTGGTTTTGTGAAGCTACTGGAAGGTGAGAAGAGATGGAGAGGAGGATTCTTCATTCTTTCTATGTCACATGGGGAGCACAAGAAACTCAGAACATTAGACCTTGTCAGACAGGACAGTGATATACACAGGATTGAAAAAGAATAAAGTAAGGTGTGTATATGCTTACTAATAGTCTCCAAGGAGAATGTCTACTGGATGTCATAACTGCATTTTTAGGTTATTTTTTTTATAGCAATAAGACCATCAGTACTTGCTAATTTGGCCAATTAAAATTAGACTCAGCAAATGCTTTCAGTATCTATTTCCTACAAACTAAGAACACATATTACTGTGGAAATAGAAAAGAAGGTACTTATTTCAACAACATTTTTATTTCAGGCTCCTTTCACTTTGAATTAAATATAAATGAATGCTAAAAGATGATATTTCATACCATATGAGGCTGTCGACACAGATCTTGTCTCAGGGCTGTCTTCATTCCACATCCTTTTTGATCACAGCTTTTGTAGCTTAAAGGCTCCTGTCAGAGCTTTGATGTTGTCATCTCTGGGTCCTAAAAGTGAATCACGGTGAATGCACGTTGATGCTGAACACCTATTAGTAAGCAGCAGGCAAAGACTACTTGTAAATAAATAAAAACCCCAGTGAATCTGTGGGGTTGTTTTGTTATTTGTTTTTTGGTTTTTTGTTTTGTTGTGTTTTTTCTTTTGTCTGGTAAAGACGTAACGGTACGAGTCACCCTAGCAATAGTAGGTTTGTAAGGCAGGAAAGTTGGGGGGTTTGTGTTTGTTTTTTTTACCTCCGCCTGTGCTTGCCGGGGCCTGAGGTTCCTGTGTGGCTGCGCAGAGGGCGCTGCGGACCTGGCTTTCCCGCTCGCTCTGCTCCCCTCAGGGGCCGGGCAGAGGCGCACCTACACACACAGGTACAAGTGCAGCTGTGGAGGTACCAGGCCATGGGTACACGGCTTCGTTTACACAGTTAACTTCTAGCTCAAGCCTTTTGTGTGACGGATTACCTGGCAGAGCACATCAGTTATGTTCAAATGTTGCTTGGTGATAGCTTCAGGAGATTATTTCCTCTCTAGTGGTGGTGAACAAGTAAACCATTATAAAAATGTATTTGGAATAAGAAACCATATGTAGTTTTGATGATTTGACTATTAAAGTAAAAATCACTTTGATAAAGGAAAAAAGCTGACGGTTCGGCCTTGTGATAGGCTTGAGCACCCAAGGACAGAGCAAACGCTGTGGGGAATCATTTAAACATTGGACCCAGGAATACCTTTATCAGGGAGAGGGAGTGATGTCTCTGTCCTTTTTCTTTTTTTTCCCTTTTTTTTTGGCTCTGTAACTGCCAACCCACGTCTTTACAGCAGGTGCTCGCATCCTTTTCTCCTCAGAGCCCCGCAGAGTTCACGTGTTTGCAGGCGCAGCCATGAGAAGACGGGGGTGCAGTGTGGTGGTTGGGGTGTCCTTATCCCACCGACAGGGGAGCGGATAGCTCTCACCCCGTCAGACTGCCTGAGGTGGCAGATCTCAGTTTAACAAATCTTTACGGAGCACAGATCCACTGAAATCAGGCTGTGTGCCGCGAAACAAGCTGCAATATCAGCTCCCTTCGATAGCTCAGCTGGTAGAGCGGAGGACTGTAGAGGTATCACCTGCGGACATCCTTAGGTCGCTGGTTCGATTCCGGCTCGAAGGAGAGGCGTTACTTTTTACCTCGCGAGGCCGCAGCCGTTTTTTTTTGCTGCCGGGATCCGCCCACCACCTCGCTCTTTGCCGTTGCCTCCGCGCAGATGTCCGTTGCGGAGCGTTGCGGGAAAGGTGGCGAAGGGCCCGCGCGCCAGCCGAACTCACTCCCCCGTCATGCCTCACCAGCTACCCGCCTGCCTGGCCCCGCCCATCGCCCGGGTCGTTTACGGCGGCGGCAGCCAATGAGGCTTCAGTCCGCCTGCGCAGATTCAAACGGTGGCTCGGAAAGAAGGCTGGGCGCGAGATTCGGCGGCACCGGTCGAGCCCGAGTCCGCCCCAAGACCCAGCCCGGACGGCAGCAGGGGCTGGGCGGCGGCGGCGGCTGAGCGGGACAGGGCAGCGGGGGCCGAGCCGGAGTACGGGGTGCAGACTGGGCGCAGCGCAGCAGAAGGGGCTGCTGGAGCTCGCGGCAGCACTGACAGGAGAGGGGCGTGAAAGGGGCTGCTGTGTCCTTGCGGGTAGCGGCCAGGCCGACTTATTCCTGCCGCGCCGGGGGCAGCGCCGGGCCGAGGCTAATAGGTGGCTGTTTGGGCTCTGTGGATACCTCCGGGAGTAGGGAGCCGTCAAAAGAGCGCTGCCTGCCTGAAGCTGTCCTGAGTCGCCAGTGTCCCTCTCTGTCCCCCGCTCTGCCCTGCCTTGCCGTCGGGCTGTGAGAAGAGCAGTCCGGGCGGGGGTTCGGGGGCTCCGCTGCCGTGGCGGCTTCTTCTATGGTGCGCCCCGAGGATGGCGAACAGACCCTGCAGGTGAGTGTGGCCGTTGGCCCGGCCCTGGGATCCTTGCGCCTTCTCGTCTCCTCTCCCCTCCCCTCCTTTCCCGGGCAATTGCTGCTTTCCGCGCCCAGGTCCCCCCCCGCCGTCCCGGGATCCCTGCCAGGTACCGTCCCGCCCCGGCCCGGCCCTCACCCTCCCGCCGAGCTGTGCTGGAGCTGCTCCCGGCCTCGCTGTCACTGCCCTGTTCCTCCCTCGTCCTTCTCCAGCACAGGTATCTGCCTTCCTTCGGCATTACCAGCACCAACGCTCGGGAATCAGTCTCGCCTCTGGCTGCTGTCGCTTCCGTGCTTTGGTCCTGACCACCTTTGTTGTCACTTACCAAGGCAACTCCTCCTTAGCTTCTGCTCTCTCTGGTAGCTAAGCCTGTCACGACGTGGCTTTTCCTGCTGGTCAGTTTCCTTCTGCTGGAAAAAAAAGCTGTAGCTTTTCTCTGGCTTTGGCACAACCTTGATAGAAGGTTTGGGGCTGATCCGTTAACGTTCAGGCTCGCTGGTTCTTCCAATATCTTAAGCACACCTACTGTTTCTGATTTGGCGTATTCTTTGGCTGAGGATGTCATAATCTAGCCTGAAACATTCCTGAGGGAGAATGTTCTCCTTAAGAGTTTCAGCAGCAGCCCCAGATAGTTTTCATACATCTTTGTTTTATTGATATGGAAATGGGTGGGTCTTTGTATTCAGAAGGTGGGTCTTGAAAAGCTGTTTTATTGCTATAGTTATTCTTGTCCTAAACAGAAAATCAGTTTCTGACAAGTGAGAAATAAATGTAAAAGAAGGATTAGGATTGGGAAACGAAAGGATACTTGGTGAGTTACCTGTGGCATCTAGGGTTTACCATGACTACATTCTTCTCATAAAATTGGGGGAGGTTTCAAAGTTGCAGATATTAAAATTGCTTCTGCATTTTCCTCTGACATGAGAAGAGTTCATAATATATTGCAAACGTGCAGCTAAACCAAGAAAGCAGTGCTTTGGGTTTCGGGTTGTGTAAGGAGGGAAGATTCATGAAGAGGCTTTGCTTGCAGAGGCTAACTGCTGGAGCTGTCTGTGCTTCGTTGTCTGCTTGAATCACCTCAGGGAGAGAATGTTTCTTGTTGCTCCTAATCTACATTTTGTAGCTTAAGAGACATTTGTTTGTGGTACTGCAAAGGATAGTTTCATTTTTGCAAAGCTGTAGCTAGGGAGTGCTTTGATGTCATGACGGAAAATACAGCTAGTTCTGGAGACCAGAGGAAAGTTTGGTGTAAAATCAGTAGCCCTGGAGGAATACTGTGTCAGTATGTGATGATGGTACCTCCAAAACCAAACCACTGTCATTATGAGTTTGCTTAAAGGTGACTTCAAGATCATTAATCTAGATGTGGAGTAAGGAGAGATTATAATTGTTTTGCACTGAATGGGTTTAAGTTTAATTTTGTTAAGACTTTTTAATTTTGTTTTTTGGACTTGATGATCTCTGAGGTCTTTTCCAACCCCATCGGTTCTATGGTTCTATGGTTCTATGGTTCTATGGTTCTGTGGTCTTGGTTTTTGCATTTGGAAGCTTAATCTTTTCCTTTAATGGTTCTCAACTCAGAATTGCAAAGACAGGTAGTGCAGAACTCATGAAATACACAAGGCCAAACTTTAGTTACAGGTGAACAGTTTGTCTTGCTTGGTATGAAATAGGGTTATAATACCAAGTTATGCTCCGTATAATACCCAAATACACTCCTGAAGTTTGTCAAGAACCTGTAGGTAAGAGACATAAACCAAAAACGTTAGGAGAGGGAAGAGAAAACTTAATTACCTGTGAGTTTAAATCCTCTTTTCTTAAGTCCTGAGCCACTTAATGCAAAACTCTTGCAATCAATGTGTTTGAAGCTTATTTTTTTGGTTAGTGGAGAACTTGCTCCTGACTGCTAGACAAGCTCACTGCTTTGTATTTCACTGGCTCCACAAAAAAGTTTTAACACGTTGACAAATGACTAACTGCATCATGAAGCTAAACAGGGAACATCCAGGTGTGGTGTAGGGTGTAGAAGCAATGTTAAATACACTGGTCTGCAAGAGGTGGGTGCACTCCATCCTGTACTAATGCTTTCAAGTAGTGCTGCTCTTGAATGACCACATATATGTGTTAGCCACAGAGAACATATTTCATGGGAAAGGGGAATCCCTTCTTTGTGTCTTTGCTGTAACCAACTCGGAGGACTGGCTCCTTGTTTTTAGGCCTAGGTTTCCACCCGTGTTTGAGTTCAGACTAACATGAGTTGCTGATACACAAGTTTAAGAGGGATTTCCATGCAACCTTTCCCAGTGCTGCCTGCTGGCAAGGCTTTGTTTCTCAGGCAGCGAAGTTGCGTTTCTCCAGCAGGTGGAGTGGGATCTACATGCAGTCACAGGGATGACCTGGCCCTTAACTTAGCACTGCTCAGCACTGGTATGGTAGTTATTTCTTGCTGGAATATTTCTGTCTTCGCAGGTTTGTGTCCGATTCCTGTAACATTGAGACAATGCTTTTATGCTAAATTATTTGGCACCTTTGTGTTTGTTGTTTGAGTTACGGAGGTGGAGCATGAATTTTGCAGACTAGGAAACCACTTTGTAAGGTCATTTGTGTAAAGCAAAGGTTCATCAATGTGTTACAAAATCAGGAGCTTAAACAGTAGCTTTTGCTTCAAAGTTAAGCCTTGACTGGAATGGATTGTCTGTCCATCAAGCTGCAAATAGTTGGAAAATGTTATTCAGTGTTATTTTAAACTCTGTTTCTGTCTTCTTCACTCTTCTATTGTACTCTGCAGTGAAGAAGATGATAGCTCTCAATATGTGGATCATGACTATGAAGTACCACAGAAAAAAAGTGTGAAGAAGTTATGTACCAGTGTGAAATGGACACGTGATGAGGTAATAATTGTGGGTTTTTAGCTTTAGTTTCCTTCCTCTGTGATATCGATAGCACAGTAAATATGTAGTTATTTAGTATAGTATTGGGATAGCATGTAACACTGGCTGAGGTTATGTCTTAACAGGATGAAAGGCTAAAGAAGCTGGTGGAGCAAAATGGTACAGAGGATTGGTCCTTCATTGCTAGTCATCTACAAGTAAGTTAAATCTCTGCTTCAGTGAAGTTCCCTTTCAATATTTAGTTACTTTGGTCATTTGTCTAGTTTGGAAATGAAGTGAAATAGGAATCAGATACTGTCAAATGTATGTCAATGACATACATTGCAGAGAAGGTGTGGTATAATGAGATCAAAAATAATTCTAAGTTTTTCTTTAGAGAAGAATAAATTCTGAATTTGATTACCAAGTAAGAACATTGAAGTAATTAGATGAGATCTTTGTGCAAGGCTATTTTTCCTGCAGAAGAATTTTTTATAAGCAAATGGAAGAAGACATAAGGGAGAATTTAACTATTATACTTAGAACAAAGGTCTGAATAAGTCTTTTAATGTGAAATAAGCTAATAATTCTGGCTAGTTAATATTTACAGGTTTGTGTACTCAAGAAGTTAACAGCTACACTGGTATTTTAAATATTTCAGAATCGTTCAGATTTTCAGTGCCAGCATCGGTGGCAGAAGGTACTAAACCCTGAGCTGGTGAAAGGTCCCTGGACTAAAGAAGAAGATGAGAGGGTAATAAAAACTAATTGATACTGTACTCCTTTACTGTAATAAAAATTGGCATATGACTGCTAAGAAAGTGTTCTTTCTTGGGTTTCGTCCCCACGCAGATGTCTGTGCATCTTGTGACATAGATAACGACATTGCTTTATGCTGCATGAGAAGAAAAGTAAATGCAGCTGCTCTTAAGTAGATGGAATGTCTGGTCTGCACAAGTGTTTCATTTCCCTGTGCTCAGATTGCTAGGTGCACTACTCTAGCTTACCTCAGAGGAGATCTCTTTACAGCACTAAAGATCAAAGACCTCATTTACATCTTTTGTTCCTCAGACCCACTAGCCTTAAAGGGCTTGGGAGTTAGGGAAATGATTTCGTACTTTGCTGTTAAGGAAGCTGGCAGTGGTGTGTCAGGCTGCTTTTCCCCACCTCTGCTAATCCACACTGCAGCTTTTTGCCTGCAAAACCTGCATTGCCCTGTAGGGAGGTGCACCTATGGCTTTCACATACAGTATTTCAAATCGGCTGCTATTCCCACTCTTCAGAACTGTTTAAGATGTTTAAAACTAGTATTTATCAGCTTAGGAGTAGGGTCTTCCTAACCTATTGTTTTCTACAGTTCTCATCAGTCTTTTAAGAAAAAGCTTTTGAAGTGTAAAAAACCACAAAAAACCTCCCCAAAAAAGCCAAAAAAAACCCCCCAAGAAACGACCCTAAAAAACCCCAACCACATTGAAGTGGGATGGAGGTTGAGAGCAGAGGAAAACCGGCAAACTAAACACCTTTACAAGCTCCTTTTTTGATCTTTCCTAATGTCAGTGAGTGACAGAAAGTGAACTTCCAAACAAATGTTTTCATCAGTGTATACTCATATTCTAAACACAGGGAATCTGAAGTTGTGAAGCAGGTTTTTGATTGATTGAAAAATAATTTTTAAAGCCCTCAGTGACACTCCGACTCCTTAGGCCTAGTGTCTTATCAAGTTGTCAGTTCTAATCCTGTTCTGAAATGTCAGTTTATCAGTGTTCTCAATCTCTGATGAGGAAAATTAGGTTTATTAAGAATCATAACGTGCTTTCATCTGTGTTCCAGGTGATTGAATTAGTTCAGAAGTATGGTCCAAAGCGCTGGTCTCTGATTGCAAAGCACCTGAAAGGCAGAATAGGCAAACAGTGCAGAGAGAGATGGCATAACCATCTCAATCCTGAGGTGAAAAAGTCTTCATGGACAGAAGATGAGGACAGAATCATCTATGAAGCTCACAAGCGTTTGGGAAACCGATGGGCTGAAATAGCAAAGCTGCTTCCTGGAAGGTGATCTTCAACTCTGTTAAATAGTGGAATGTGGGAAGCAGTCATCACACTACTTCTTCAGTGTAACTTGTTAGAGAGCTTCTGTTGAAGCTTAAGTCACAATGTCTTTATCCTGAAAAACACTGAATTTCTTAGAGATCTTTTGCATTTGATTGTATTTTCCTAAAAAGCCACAAAACCAATAAAAAGACCTCTACCACTCTGCAGGTTCCTTTAAAATCCTCCTGATGACTTGGAAAAGTCTAGTAGAGCTGAAAAGATGCATCCATCCTCTACTATTGCCTTAATTCTTGTCTGCTGTTAAAAATGATTTAAGCCTGCTTGTCAAAACTGCAGGCATTTTCTCTCCAAGGAGAGTGACCACAGGTCTTCTGCCATGCCTGCTTTCCCCACACAGGATCAGGGCCACCAAGAGGCAATGTGATGTTCTTCAGAGCTGGGAATGCAGGCTGTCATTTTAATTTTATTGTATTTTTTTTTTAGAAGACCTGTTTTGCAATGGCAAACAGTAGCCACAGTGCCCTTATTCTGCTGGGGGATAGCAGGGTGATCACCTTAGCTTCATGTTCAGCACATTTGTAGCAGAGGGTAAATAATGTAGTGGTGGCAGGGAACACATGGTTGTTCCAAGTATCAGAGGAAAAAGTTCCCATCCATGATAACAGCCAGAACCAAGGCTTTCCCTTATGCAACTCTTAATTTCCTGCAGACCTGAAGTTTATTAGAAGGAAGGTTTGAAATGCATAGCCAAAACCCATACTGATAATAGAACTTTCAGTCCAAGCTGCTGGAAGTTTCTGGAGTTGTGGCTTTGGATTAACCTCCTGTACAAACCCTGTCAATTATGCCATGTATTAAAATCTGAGATATGGAAAGAAGTCACTGTTGTCCACTTTCATTTTAGGACTGATAATTCAATTAAAAACCACTGGAATTCCACAATGAAAAGGAAGGTGGAACAGGAAGGGTATTTGCAAGATGCTATGAAGCCTCAAAGAGCTAGTTCATCCACACTTGAGCCCCAGTCTTGTCTGATTATGGAGGGTGTGCACACTCAGAATCAATTTTACCTGCCTGTTCAAACACATGTAAGTTCAAACTCCAGAATAATCAGTATTTTTTGGCTGGGAACAAGAAACAAATCTGAAAGAATGAAGATCTGTTGAGTACTTTTGTGATGTTATGGTAACTTTGGATTTGTAAACCATAATAAATAGTTTACGTACAACAAACTAGAGGTAATTTTATAACCTGCTTTTCTTTAGGGTTTGTAAAATGGTTTGTATCTTTCCAGATTCCAGGATACCACTATGCCTCAGAACAAGGCAGCTGTCTAGAGCATGCTTCAGCTTCTTCCAATTCAGTTCAGGTAAATTGTTAACAGGCATTGGAAATGCAGAGGCTGTACTGTGGGCTATGCTGTAAAATGAGGAGCTGTAAAACCCTGTAACTTCAAAATGTCTTTAAGTCTTTGTCATTCACCTAAATTGATGTCAGTGTTCCTCTGTAAGGAGGCTTGCTAGCCTGATTGGTAGTTCCAGATAGGAAAGAAGGAGCTGGCTTTATACATCCCTGGAGCACAATGGTTGTACACAATTCTGACAGAAACATAGCTTAAAAGGTAGTCTAATAGTTAGATCTTTACATTCAAATGATGACCTGTTTAGTACTACCTAGCTTCTGAGAGATTTAAAGACAAGATTTTACTACTTCATATATGTAATAAATAGAACCCTACCTGAAAGACTCAGTTCAGACAACTGGCTGTGACTTGCACTTATGGCTGTGCTTTTTTGTTCTCTATAGATTTTAATGTGTTCTCCTGACTGATAAACCTTTGTCAATCAGTGGAAGATGCTGATTTGAAACCCTTTGTTGCACACTTAGTGAGGATAAGGAACTCACAATTCTAGAAAGCACACGAAAACACAAACACATCTAGCAAGGTGCCAACATTGTTGCTTTTATTAAAGATAGAACTCAGTGTTATAAGGCAGATTCTTTATGTGGAGAGTAGGCAGAGGTGGAAAATAGTAATGGCTTCTTTCTTAAAATTTTTCAGGAGTCATTTGTTGATGATGATCCTGAGAAAGAAAAGAAAATAAAGGAACTCGAATTGCTACTTATGTCAGCAGAGGATGAATTCAGAAGAAAAGCAGTGTCTTCTGTAAGGACTGCCAATTTCTGCAGATACTTGAATGTGCTTTACTGAGATGAATCCTCAGCAAGTTAGCAATGGGGGTTTGGGGTTTTGGGGTGTTTCTTCACCTGACCTTCTAAAATCAATCCTACAGCTGTTGGGTAGTAAACTAAAGTCTGTATGTTAGAGTTGAGGCAAATTATTTTTAGTGCAGTTTTCTATACTGTGAAAAGAGGAAAAGTATAACCTGCAATTTGGCAGCTGTTTCTAAGACCTAGGATTTTAGTCCTCTTCAAGAGGTATTGCAGTTGTTGGTACCACTGCCACTCAGTTTTATTGATCATCACTGTCAATCATCTCTTCAGCAGAGACAGGTGGGAAATACCTAGGTTTTGCCCTGTTTGATTTCAAAACAGCTTCTAAGCTGTAGAAGATTAACATGTTTCTTCATACTTTTTAGCAAGCTGGAAACCCATCTTGTTGGTCTGGAAGTTCTGTTGTGGAAGATTGTGCATCTAACACACTAAATAGCTTTGGGGAACAATCAAGTGAGTTCTACAGTGTGGATGAAAGCTGTGGGCCATCTGTTCAGGAGAATTTACCTCCCAAGTATTTGCCTGTGGAAGCAAATACAATGATACCATCTCTGCAGACCATTCCAGCTTTTGGAAACACACTAGAGCTTATTCAATGTGTAAGTCTGTCTTTATTCTAACAATAATGTTTGTTTAGTAATCACAGAATCGTTGGGGTTGGAAAAGTTCTCTAAGGTTGAGTCCAACCATTAACCTAACACTGCCAAGTTACACAATATGTATCAAGTACTCCTTAAATTACCTTCTTCTGTCCTCCTCTGTAGTGTCACCCATATAGAGTCATTTGGTTTATTGCCTGTTTTAAAAGAATTGTGTTTAAAATACTCACTGTCTTAGGATTGTGTGAAAGATAAAGGGGGAATAACTCAGTCTATGGCTTCTGGGGGTAGAGAGCTGGTGGATTGGCTTGGACATTGTGAAATAATCTTGGATAAGCCTGCTTGTGTTTGAGTGTTTTGTGTCTTGCCTCTTAGGATCCTGTACAGTGGAGTGCTGTCAGCAATTTTGAGCTTACAGAGGCTGTTGCATCTCTCAAGCCAGCTCCAGTAAAACTAATGCAGATTCAACACAGTGATGGGGCTGCTGAGTGCCAGTATAATGTCAGCATTGTGCTTGGTGGCAAAAAGCACAGCAGCACCACCTGTGAGGAAGAAGCAGTGCTTCCAGCAAACACAAACTTACCTAAATTCAGTGCTCCACCTGCTATCCTGAGAAAGAAGAGGAGAGTGCGTGTTGGGCAGTCAGCAGCTAATGAACTGCATGATGTCTTGTGCAGTGATGCCTTCAACATTGCACTGAAGCATGCCCCAGTGAAAATACTACCCTTCTCTCCATCACAGGTGAGTTTGGGTTTCAGTATGGCTAGACATAAAGACTGCAGTGGGTGCATTACAAATGACAAGTGCTTTCTGCCCTGGGCTATTGCAAATGACAGTTCCTTCCCTAGTCATACAGTGTAGCTCAAACAAGTATGTCTAAAAACTTCTTAAAACGTTGGCATGAGGGCACACATATTAAAAAGAAATTGTTAACCAACCTATTTCCTCTGGTTTTAAGGCTATCTGGGGGTGGAGGAGCAGCAACTTGTATCTTGGCTCACACTTTCTCATGCAAATAGTTGTTGTCGAGGCCTATTGTCTCTGTGACCTAATTCAGCAGTAGGGATTTCGAGGAGGAAATCAAGATTTCAGGGATAAATATTGCAAATGTCTTGGAGTATAAGCCCAGAATAGTTTCTTAGGGGTTTGTTAGTAAAAGCCCTTCAGATCTATAGATACTTTTTAAATTGCTCAGTGCAGTGGTGAAGCTTTGTCCTTTAAGGTTGCTTAGTTGGTGTTTCTCTTTTTCTCTCTTGTGCTTAGTTTTTCAACACTTTCTCTGGAAATGAACAATTTAGCCTTGAAAATCCTGCATTTACATCAACTCCAATCTGTGTGCAGAAAGTTCCTCTTCCTCTCTACAGGGAAATGACACCAAAAGATCAGAAGGAAAACGCAGGGTAGGATTATTACATTGAACATCTGCTGGTGGTGCTCAAACAAAACCAAGTTTTTCTAAACACTGAGAAATTACTCTACCTGTGTGCATACTGGGGATGAGTTTTAAAACCCTTGGCACTTAAATACTTGTGTACAAACCAACTGGCTTCCTGTTTCTAACTTAACAGAAGATGTTAGTTTTTCCTTTTTTAAAATACTGAACAAATCCAAACAAAGTTGAATACACCTGGGGTAATGCTGTGGTCACCGTAATACCTTTGGCTTCATGGTGGTGATATCTGTGCTGTAGATGAAGGTGTTTTAAAATGTTTCTTAGATCCATTTTATTACATTACTGTTGATATAATATGAACACTTTTCTGTGCTTGAATAGGTTCAGAACTCCCACAGTTAGAAGATCTCTCTTGGGTTCAACACCAAGGACACCAACTCCTTTTAAAAATGCTTTGGCTGCTCAGGAAAAGAAGTATGGTCCCCTCAGACTGACGGTATGTGGTGGCACTGCTTCTTCTCCTCTTTGTTAAAGTCTAAATGCCCTCTTGGTTTTGAGAATGACCTTAGAAAGCAGTTTCTAACAATGCTGTTGTTTCAGTGACTTTCTGTATCATCCTAGAGAACAGCTTGAGTGGGAATCAAACTGGTTTTGTGTAGTGTGGAGACATTTTCTTTTTGAATGGTGTTTGGTGTGTAGAGTCATTTGGTCTGCAGTAATCTTAACCTCATTGGCTCCACATTTGTGAGTTGTTTGTAATGTCTGCAGCCTCATATGGGATGGTAACATCATTCCCTGAGGTTTTACTTTTAACACTTTAGCATTCTGTTTTTACAAAATAAAGAAGGTAAGCCAGAGAGTGAATGGGTTACCCACCAAGTGGATAACCTAGTGAGAGCAGACTGGTGCAGATGGCTGTGACTGACTTGGTTATTTTAAGCAACTTTCACATTTGTCTTGAAGAACTGCATTTGTGAGGAGAGGCTTAGGGAGCTGGGGGTGTTTAGCCTGGAGAAGAGGAGGCTGAGGGGAGACCTTATTGCTCTCTTCAGCTACTTGAAAGGTCATTCTAGGGAGGCGGGTGTTGGCCTCTTCTCCCTTGTGACTAGTGACAGGACTAGAGGAAATGGGCTTAAGTTGTGCCAGGGCAGGTTTAGATTAGGTATTAGGAAGAATTTCTTTACTGAAAGAGTGGTTAGATATTAGAATGGGCTGCCCAGGGAGGTGGTGGAGTCACCATCCCTGGAGGTTTTTAAGAAGAGGATAGATGTGTTTCTTCAGGGGACGATTTAGGGATAAGAGTAGCCTAGGGCTATCGGTTGGACTAGATGATCTTGAGGGTCCTTCCCAACCCTAATGATTCTGTGATTCTGTCTTTGAATCCTCTGGACTGTGTAAGGGCTGAGTTGTTTTCTCATTTTGGTTCTCCTACAGTGGTAGGACTGAAACTAGATGTTTACCACAGCATGCTAGAGTTATCAGTTTCTTTGGTGGGAAGATGTTTCGGAGTGTTTTAGTCTTTCTAGAGGCTTACCTGAATGATGTCTACAGTTTTCTTCATCCTAGAACCCAAAATCTTAATATAGCAATTCATGATTCCCCTGATGATTCTTCTGGCTCACACAGAAGACTATTGGTTGACTATGGATAATGTTACTTGTTTGTTTGTTTGTTTGTTCCAAACAAATTTAATTTTTGCTCTCTCCCTAGCCTAGCTAAGGTATGTTAATGTGCAATAACTTTTGGAATTCAGTAGACATATGCTTTTCAAGTTCTGAAAAAATTCCAGCCAATATATATTGTCTACTGCTTTCCTGCAAACACAGAAGGTAGCTCAGACTTTGCCACAGGGCTTGGCACCATCTGTGTTACCCTATAGATTCACAGTCTCTCACTATGCAAATGGAGTGGTTTGGCATTCCTGTTTCTGTCCACTATTAACCTCCTGTTCAAAATCACATTTTGAGGGCTTAAGGGAGTTCTCCTGTTGGTACACAAAGGAGCCATCTGTATGGCTTCTGTGAAATTCAGTACTGTACCTAGGACTATCAATGTCTTATTCAAAGATTTGTGTTAAGCTTGATGCAAATTCCTCTTCCAACAACAGTCATACTTTTATAGTACAGGTTTTTAGTACATCTGTATGCATGTATACATACATACAAGTGTTTAGTACACCTAAAGTGTTTTTATCCCTTTTGTCTGTGGATAACTGTGGCCAGTAAATACAAAGAAGCAGTTTGCATGTCTTCAATGCTACCTGGCATTTTTTGAGGCACTGTGTGCGTGTGTATGTTTTATCTGGCTAGAAGTCATGTGGAGCAAAGTGAATGTAACAATCTGCTTAGCTTTGAAACATTGATCTGCAGTTGTTAGCAGCAGGTTTAAGCTATTGTAGTTACACTTTACAAGATCTCTCTTCTGGCCTATGTTAGCTGGAAGTAGACTATGGTAAACAATAGTAACTAATAGACTTCCTGTATTTCCTCCTTCAATTTTAATTAACTTAGTCACTACCACTTGCCCTCTTGGAGGAAGACATTAGGGAAGTTTTGAAAGAGGAAACTGGAAGAGATATATTTCTGAAGGAGGAAGATGACACCGTGTATAAAAGCTGCAGGCAGGAGGTAACATTCCTATAATCATTTCCAGTAGGAATCAGCTGCCTTTAGCTAAGATTTGACAAGTTTCCTCTGCAAAATGTTTGTTGATTGCAGCGCAACGCTTCGAAAAAGGTCCGGAAATCACTGGTCCTGGATTCACAGGAGAAAGAAGAGGCTGGTGCCCAGCAATTCACAGAGGAGAGCAGTTCAGATGTAGAGGTAAGTACTAAACACTGCAGGGCGTCCCTGGCAGCAGTATTAGCACCGAACTGAGTATCTTTCATTCTGTCAACCAAAAGAAAGTGTTTGGATTGAGGCTAGGTTAATAAACACTGCTTGTGACTCCTGCTTCTTCCCCTCTTTTTTGTCAGCAGTCAGAAAATGCATACCTCACATCTTCATTGATGAAACCATTGTTGGAAATATGTGACAACGGCTGTAACCTGACTTCAGAACCCCAGGATACAAGCCCAGCCAGCAAAGAAAATGCAGTCATTCAGAAGCAGAATGAGTGCGCTTCAGAACATTTCAAACCGGAGAAACCTCTTCAGGTCTGGGCAGAAAGAGTTCTGTTGGGTTTGTTAGCAGGTTAACAAAGACTTCTTCTTTGGTTTCTGCCTTGTGCCAATGTCTAGAGCTGTTCTGTTAAGTGATCTGGTTTTGATCAGTGTTTCCATAATCCTTATTTCTCGTAGTTTGGTCATTTGTCCACAGAGTGTTTATTCATTCACAGGCAAGCTCTTTAAATGCAGCCCTAAGGTTTCACTGGGTGGCCTCCAGGATTTAAATGTGGGATAGGGTACAGCTACAAAACCAGATTTGAGTACCCCAGTCTAGAAGTAAGAAGACTTGACTTGGTGTAAACCAAATGTCTGTAGCACCTAAGTTTCTCAAATTTGGCAGACAATGGCTTCCTAATAAGCTCAGTGGGCTTCGTTAGCAGAGTTCATCCCCAGGTTCTGTTTGGTCTTTGTTCTTGTGACATGCCTGATCTTGTGCATCTCTAGTTTCCATACTGCTAAAACTAAAACCTAGTTTTTGCTGTGTCTCTTGACCACCAGGTTTAGTGAGAGATTCCCTTTGACCTTACATGGCACCTTTTCCAGTTTGCCCCACAGGGAGTTAATGTATGAAGTTTTGGTAGAATATCTACAGCTCTATATTAATTAAAACAAAAATTAAATGGGAAGAGACCCAAAGAGATAATGACTCAATTAACTTCCCTTTTAAGTATCAATTGCTGAACTGGTCTCTTTTGGAGGATGTTTTTCATTTTGTGTGTTAGAACTTAAAGCATAACGCAGATGTGCTGCTGGGGAGCTGGATTCAGGGGTGGAGAGGGAGGTTGGCTGCAGGTTTGAGGGACCCTAGCTTGTAGAATTGAATCCTTCTCAGTAAAGTACAGTATTGCTAGAATTGGATAGTTCATTATTACTCTGAGAGGATTGCTTTGAGTGTTTTAGTTAAACAATTAACTGAAATCTTAGTTTAGATTTTGGAATCCAACATCTAAAGATGAGATTTTGAAGCTAAGGAGAATTAAAGAATGTTTTAAACCAATTTTATTTTGTACAGCCCAATTGTGAATGGGAAGCAGTTGTTTATGGAAAAACAGAAGATCAGCAGATCATGACTGAACAAGCCAGAAGATACCTGAGCGTAGACTCAGCTACCGACAGCACTTCAAAGGCTCTGGTACTGTGATGGTCACTGCAACTGCCAACCATCTCTTGCCATTGAAATGGAAAGGGTACTGAAGGTGATTCCAGCACAGTACTTGAAGTAGGTCTTTGCTGTGAGACACTCTTGCCAAGGGAAGCCTTAAAGCTGCCTTAATTCTTTTGACTGACAAAAAACAGACATGAAGAAGCTTTCCTATTCTCTACAGAGGGATAGTACAAAGAGTTCTGCAATGAATTTCTTAAACGTGAACAAAATAATGGCCTAGAATATGATACAGAATGGTAAATGACATTTCAGTACTGACAACACACAGTTTTTAAGTCTGTTTTTCATATTTATTTTTTTGACTTGCATTGCTTTTCTCCTGTTAGTGCATTTTCAGATGTAGAGTAGGCTGATGGGTTGGTTTCCAGATGAACAACACACACGAATGTGCTTCTGCTTATGTAGCATTTTGGTAGTATATAAAGAAACACAAGGGAAAGGAGGGTAAAGGAAGGCTAGGAAGTTGCACTACTAATGTTTTTGGTATGCTGCAAAACAGTGAAATGAACTACAGTGTTAAATATATTTATTTGCAAATGGTACTAGAAGTAGGCAGAGGGGGGGTGGATTAGGTGTTAGTATAAAGCATCAGTATTTTCTTCATAAATCTCAGAATGAGATGATTGTTGAATGTATTGTACAGTATGTAGGAGCAGGGAAAATTTTGTACATTGGAAAGGAGTCTGTTTTTATAACTTATTTTCGTTTGAAAGCTTAAATGTAGATATTTATATGTATGCAGGTTGTCTAGAAGCCAATGTTGTTTCCTGTTAAAACAGCTAAAATGGAAAAAGAAAAAACAAGGACAAGTTGAAAGTATGGAATAGCTAAAGAATGAGAGTGGGGAGGTGTAGAAATCTATACTGTGTGTTCCATCTAGGTGAGGATTGCACTATAACCCTTAAATCATGTTGGTCCACAGAATGATGGGAAGGTTTTAGACAGCAACTGCTCCACTACCTTGTTTAAATATATTGAGAAAGGAATGGTGGGGTCACGTGTGTGCCCCAGGAGTACTTTGTCCTGCATAGGAACTAAAAACTAATGCATTTTAAATATATATTTATTTAATTTTATTTTTTAAGAGAAGAAACTTGGCACCTTGGATCTCAGAACAGTTAATCTGCACTTAAGCTTGACTGCTATATACTGACTGAATGGTTGAAGAGCAAAGAGAACATTCTTTTATTTATGAAAAGTCTTTGTCCTTATTTAAAGGTCTGCAGGTCACAACAGTTGCTTTAGTTGCCTATTTTAGGTATTTGCACTTGTTTTATGTCTGGTTTGGTTTGCTCTGGAAGGACTCTTCCGGTTTGCTTTCGTTGTAGAGATTGTGACGTAGTTTACGTTGGAGCAAGTTCTAGTGGTGTGCTAGCAACACATACTGACAGGTAACTCCAGTTGTACACTGTAGCTGTAGTTATTTATGGTTCAAACACTCTTCCTCTCCACTCCCCGGGTGTGCTGCTGCGGCTCGCGGCAGGATCGGCTTGCTGCTAGGAGAGAAGGAAAGAGCGAGCGTCGGATGCACTGTGTCAGAGGGTGTCAGCTTCTCAGTTAACTTCACGAGCTCAACCAGGACTATGCAGGGTGTGGAAAGTATTCCTAATCACTTCAGTGTCAAATATGGTAGAGAATGATTTTAGGGATGGAGACTTTTCCTGTGGTGCGTGGCACAAGGGAGAGAATTCGACTTTTTGTAACCATCTCAAAGCTTATACAATCCTTATTTTTAGGAGCTTTTTTATACGAAGTATTTGCCTGGCTGGGACAGTCCTAGGCAGAGACAGTTTTTAGCAGTTTTTAATTCACATCAACATTTTAAGGGGGGGGTGGGGGGTGGGGGGAATGCTATCTAAGCAAGGGATCAGAAGATGCCCATCGTGCCAGGATTCATGCCTTGCCCATGGAAATGGAGAGGAGGCAACTGGAATTCTTGGCAGCACTAGATTTAGATGTGCATTGCCAGAATGGATTTAAGAGCAACACTTAACACTGGGGGCAGCATTTAATTCACATCAACAAAAAAAAAGAAAATGTTGAGAGAATGAATATCTAGAATCTGGCTGATCTGTTTGGGTAGAAGTGGTGTCACCAAACTGCCTATACCAAGTTTAAGCATACATTCATGGTTAAGTAGTGGTAATTTGTGTTGATATTGGTTGGATCGTTTAGTTAACTCTGTTGCTTTAGTAGGAAGGATTTAGTCTTTCATATGTCAGGCATCTTTTATTCCTTTTTGAATGTTGTGTGCATTTGCATTTCTTTCTGGTTTCAAGTAGATTGTGCATGCAGCAGCCAAACTTGCATGACACCTAAATACATATTTACTCCATATTTTTGTTTTAAGGTTTGACACAATGTGCAACAAATGCCTGGTTTCTCTTAGTTTTTGTTGTACTACAACCTTTTATGTAAGAGAATCTCACATACAATACAGACCATATTATTGTCAGAAATAAAGCATCTATGTACCAGGTTACTCTAAGTGCCTTTTGTTTGGGAACTGAAACACTGTGTGTCTGTTAAAGCAACATGTGGAACTGGAAGAAATCTACCTTCTCGTACCTTGTCTGGGCAGAGGCAAACAGCAATCCTGGGAATCAGTGGCTTGCAGAGCAGGATGGAGACTGCCCGTGTTTGGGTAACAGTTGGTATTGGTCTCTCAAAGCTTTAACACATGTTTATGTAGAAGACAATTGGAGGGAAGAATGTTGCTAGTGTAAAGCAGTTTTGCCTGCCTTCATCTGTATGGTAGGAGTGATGTTGCAGTGTGTGTGCTTGGCTCTTGGGGGGGTAAATGCAAGTGTGAACTGTACAGTGTGTTTTTTATTTCCCTCCCTAACTAGTACTCACAAATGTATTAATCTGAATTAGCATTAGACTTTGACTAGCTAGAAATGCAGACATCCAACAGATAAAACATCTATTGCATCTAGTTCTGTGACAAAATCTGAGTGGCAAACAAATTAAGATAATCTGTTAAAGGAAAAAGACAAAAGAGGGGCTGACACAAGCCAGCTCTTCAGAAATATGTCCTAGTAATTTGTATCACCCAGCTTTAAGCTGTAGAGACAAACTGTGACTCTAAGTGGAGCTTTGCTGGGCTTCTGGCTGTCCTGCAGAATGTCCTGCCTGTAAAGTTGTCCATTGCTTGGGACTAGTGAGGTGGGCTGGCTGTAGAGTGTTTGTTCTCGTTGTGGCTGGCTGCTGGTGGCTGACATCAGGACGAAGTGTCGGTAGATGAAGCCTCTAATGATGTCACTGGCTGAGTTTTCTATGTCAGCTTTACTCAGTGGAAGAAAGTAGAGCAGATGGAGAGCCAGTAAGGGAAACTGGGGAGGAGCTACAACCCTAAATCTGGTTGTATGAAGACTTTACTCCTGAGCCTGGGAATAAGTAATCTTTAAGGTGAGAGTAACCCCAGTTCCTTCTGGTTTTCCATGAGAATAACTACTTGAGTTGCACCAAACTACACCTGATGCAATGTTGTGACTGAATCAAGCTGCATGAAATCAGAGTTTGAACACTGGGTATTAACTAATTGTGGTTGCACCATACCTACGACCCAAGGTCCAACACAACACAAACAACGAAGCTGCTGAAACTGGAACTGATTCTTGCAGTTGGTTTTGTGACAAACATTCAGACAAAGGTTCAGTGCCTAGGCAGAAAGTACACTGATGTCTTCTCGTGCTAGACCTCATTTTATTTTGCTTTTCATAAGTTTCCTTGATCTTGGATAAGCTGAAGCTTTCCAGGCTTAAATGCATACTTTCATGAGGAAGCTGTGGATTACTGTTTCTGTGCCAGCTGAGCCAAAAGACTGGTCCCTCCTGAAGCTGCAGCACACTGCTCTGTGTGGCTTCCCCTGGAGACAGCCAGTTATCCCTGGAGCGGGTTGGACTCTTGCCCTGCAGCTAAAGGCAACAACAGGATCCTTGTAGTGCTGCTAGCATGATGTGTTGGAAGAAGAGGTAAGCCTTGGACATTTATACATGATCTTACATTTTTGTATAAAGTAAAAAATCCAAATGCTCATACCTCCTGTATCCCAGCTTCATGATGATGAGACCTCAGTAGGGCAGCTTCTGTTTGCAGCTGGAGGAAGAATCATAGAATGATTTGGGTTGGAAGAGACCTTTAGGGTCATTGAGCCCAACCATTAAGAGATGTGCTATATGGCATCCCTCAGTGGCAACTTATGTTGGTGGTTTGGTGTTTTTTAATTTCATTTTCTCTTCTGCTTCATTGCTCTGTGTTTTTTTTGTGAGGTACAGGAGTGGGAGAAGTCCTCTGCTGGTGCCTGCTCCTGGACTGCGTCACCCCAGTGATACAGTCACTACTGCCAAGGGAATGTAAAGCAACAGAGAGCTCGTGTGAACCAAATGAGCTGTGCACATCCATTAGGTGGAAAGACAAAGCTTGGGAACAGAATCAGCTTTGGAAATCAGAGCACCTGAGGACGTGTCTGCAGGTATGTGTGGGGATGGCTTGGCTGGTGGCACACGGGAGCACAACATCCTCTTTTGCCCACTTCTCATGCCGCTAGCCTGCGTTCCTGGCAACTTGGTGCCAGCGAGGTCTTGCCCAAGCACTGGGGCGAGGTGTGAGCTGGGCTGAGAAGACCGGACCCAGGGGCTGGAGAAATCAGGGGCCGTGAAGATCAGCTGTGGGTGATTTACAAATGAATGCCACTTTCCCCTCAGCCAAAGGGGAAGGAGCAGAGCAGCTCAGCGCAGTCTGGAGGGCCTGTGTCACCAGAAGTAGGCCAGTTTGTGCCTCGTCCTGCGCTGGCAAACGGCCAGGCTTTGTGTGCTCCAGACACCAGATGGGAAGCAATTATGAGTGTGACAAGCAGGTCAGCTGGCAGACACTCTGCGGCCCTGCTGCTGCATAATTTTTGGCGGGAAGAGGAGAGCTTTTTCTCTTCTCTTCTCGTCCCCCTCCCCTCCCTTCTTCTTTCCTGCTGTTGTGAATACAGCCTCTCCTGTGGCCAACCTGCAGGGACTTGGCTGGGGAGCCTCCTGCGGGTGCTGAGCCTGTGCTCCTCTTGTGCCCTGGCTGGTGCTGAGCCTGTGCTCCTCTTGTGCCCTCGCTGGCACCAGAGGATAAGTGTGTTTCCATTGGTTACTCTTCTGTTTGCAGTCTGCAAATGCTCTCCAGCAGTGCTGGAATGGATGTTTCAGCAACTTGGCAAGGCAGGAGACCTCTATCCAGCCCAGGACAGGAGAATGAGGGAGCCTGGAACCTCTTCTGGCACTCGCCTGGTCACAGAATGCCAGCATGGTGGAGGTGGGAAGGGACCTCTGGGAATCATCTAGTCCAACCTTCTCCTGGTCAGGAGAATGTCATGAAGTTTGAAGCTCAATCTACATGCATAAACCCCTAAAGTTCAGGTGGTGGCTGGAACAAAGCACTTGCCATTGTACTGTGGTAACTTCTTTTCCTTCTTAGGCTTCCCCCCCACCCCCAGTTTGGGAACTCTGAGAGATCTTTTGAGGATGTGGAGGTGGTTGTTTTGGGGTTTTTTTTTGCCTAATGACTATGGACAGGATATTTTCAGGCAGTGCCTGTTTCAGCACAGGAGCAGCCAACACCTTGCAAGAGTGGCTGGCTGGTTGTGCACCATCAGCTCCTGGCACAGCTGCACCGAGGGCTCACTGCACCCAAAAGTGCCTCGTCAGGGGCTGGAGGGGGGGTGTGCCTTTTGCATGTCTCTTCTGCTTTCTGGTCCAGTGCACCCCCTCCCCAAAAAGAGGGAGCATCAAGCAAATAGATGGTGTGTTGTCTCTTGCTGTTTCACCACTATGCAAACCCTGACAGGGCAGTAGGAAAATGTGAGTCTAAAATAACTGTTAGGGCAGGTGAGTGTGCAGAGTGGGGAGGTGAGAGGGGAGACACACCTGGGCCTGGGGGCTGCCAGCCACTGCCTGCACTGCTCTCCTGCCTTGGGGGCAGCTGTGGGGCACTGGCTGCTCCATAGCACTTCTTAATTAATAAGGTGGTTAAAAATGATGCCTTTTTTCTGACAGTGACTCCAACCTGATGGCTGAGAGGAGGAGCATCATTTCTCACCTGCTTCCATTTCAGCCTGAATTGTGCCCACTTTGAGCTCAGCTGCCTGGCTTTTCTGGGCCCTTGTATAGTCAACTGTTGGTTGTTGTTTTTTCATTCTAAATGCTTATTTTAGTGACCTGTGAGCCATTTAAACACTAGTTCTGCCACATTCAAAATAAATTTCAATACTATGTAGGGTCAAGCTGCTGAATAATCTGTGGAGCTAACACTGAGCTTCTTAAAGCCTCTCATAAAGTATTTACAGCTGTTTGACATCTGTGTTGTTTGTGGAGTTCACCTGCAGGGTTTCAGCTAAGAACTCTGACATGTTTTGGTTTACTTTGTAGATGCAAGTTCTGATATTGCAGCTTTTCTGGCTGGGTAACTCTCAGGAGTGAAATTTTTCTGCTAAGGTTTGAGTTAAAAATGTTTTCTGTAAGAAGTGTGTGGTGATCCCCTAAGCAGTGATGATGTGTCCACCATCAGCTCTTCTGGCAAACCCCTTTGCTACAGGATCTGTGAGTGCAAAAGGGGAAGGAAGGGAGGTGGGGAAAGCAGAGCTGAGATTCTTTTTTTCATGCATCAGTAGAAATTATTTTCTCTAGTAGCCTACCTTTAAATAGAGTAGTTTATTTAAATCAAGTGGTATGCAAAGTAAGGATGGGTATTTTAGTGAGCAGCTTGATCATAAAGGTGGTTTTGAAAGGGTGAGAAGAAATTAGAAACCTTTTTTTTGGAGGTGAAGTATAAATTACTGTAAGGGTACCAGACTGTCATCAGAAGGTCTTTTCCAGTCTGGAGGTCTGGGGACCCCAACATCATAAAATGACATAAAACACAGCTGAGAATGCATCTTCCACAGCTGTCAGAGTATGACAATGTGCATGTGGCCAGCCAGTGCCAGAGGTGATGCTTTCAGCTGCACTGTTACCAACAGCACTACAGACCTTGCCTTTACTTTCCATATATGCTTCCTAAAAGCTTTCAAGTCACCAAGAGCCCTGTGCCACCATATGCTACTTGTTTATTTTATTAGTTTATTTAATGAATAGGACATATTTTATTTGAATCTGTAAGTATTTACTACAACACAAGAACTCTCCACAGCAATTCCTGCAACACAGAGAAGTTGTCTCTCCTCCTGCCATGGAGCCACATTATAAATTAAATAAATAAGCCATAAATACACATTTCAAGATACAGCAATTATTAGGTAGAAACATTAATCATTTCCTCTTTGCCTCCATTCTCAGACTGCTCAAAGCTATTAGTTAACAAAGGCAACACTAGGACACAGCTTCTCCACAGACAACAGGTGCTGCCCTGGTGCTCTACAGGTCATGTCACCTCCAAGGGCAGGTACCACAAACACTATCTTACCTACACCACATGCAGCAAGTGGACATTTCCCAGGGTCTGTCCATCCTCATTTTCACTTCTCTTAGGGAATGAGACTAAAAATAAAAAAGGGCAATGGGTGATGATTACTCTTCTCCCTGCTCCTTGAGTGTGTGCATTGCTGTGCAAGAGAGGAGTCCCACAGAGCTTACTAGGTTTACCTCTACAGATGAATACAGCACATGCCTGCAGGGCCAAGGCTTCTGCAGGACTTCCATGGGAGTGTAGTGTGCTTGGTGATCTTTGTAAAAGACATTTCAGGAAGATCTTGGCCATGGCTCCAGCTTGGTTCAGCCACAAGAGGACCTGATGGTGCCAGGGTGATGGTGTCTGGGCTATGTGTAACTTAAAGGTGGTGTGGGACTCGGTGAGAAAACTGCTCTGGAGCTGTTCAAGATGTGCAGCCTTCAGCAGGCATTGGCATTGCTCTGGCATGTCAATACTGGGCCACCACTGCTTCTTCTTGCCTTGCCAGCAGCTGGGGCTTTTCAGCATGTGGTTAACCAGAACTGTGTTCTTCTCCTTTCTTTCCAGGAGGAAGAAAGAAAAGCAGGAGAGCAGATCATCCCTCTGCCAGGCTGCTGGGCCAGGGAAGGACACTTGTCTGTGTGATTTCTGGCCTCTGAGAGCTGTTGAGCACCTCTGAAGAAGCATCCTGTGACTGTGATGTGCAGCTGAAGGTCAGGGCTGATAGAGTTTTCTGAAGGGCCAGTTCCTCTCTCCTCCCTGGCACACTCTGGCCTGAGTTGGCTGAGGTCATATGAAAAGCCACTGTACCTTTTTAAATGAGAACTTCCTTCTCTGTCCCACTGCCTTCTCCAGCACATCCAGCCCCACACAGAACAGAATCATAGGCTCATTTTGGTTGGAGGAGACCTTTCAGATCATCAAGCCCAACTGTTAACCCAACACTGCCAGGTCACCACTAAACCATGTCCCTCAGCACCACATCTATATGATTTTTGAACCCCTCCAGGGATGATGACTTCACCAATTGCTTGTCCCATCATGAAGTTTGGAAAACGTGTGTTTGCAAACTTGCTTAGTAGTTCTGACTTTTGATATTTTGCATCTTTAACTCCTGTCTTGAAACATCAAATCTGCAGAGAAGTCTGTTTACCATATGCCATCCAGCCAAACATGTCCTAAGATGTGGGTTTGATCCTGTCATAGGAGAGGGGGAAGAGGACAAGCAGTAGTGCACAAGGAGCAGACCCCCTGGGATTTGATGGCACTCTGTCATTGATCTCTTGGCTTGCAGGAGAACACAAACCTCTTGGGAGGCTTTTCTTGTTGCTAGTCTGAGCTGATTCAGACAGGAGATGTCAGGTGGTGGATGGGCCAGCAGCAGTTTCAGCATCACTGAGTGGAGGTGTAAATCTAGTGGGACACATGGGATTTTAGCATATTGCAACCAAGAAAGGCCAGTGAGCTGCATCACATTCACCATTTTCCCCTTAGCCTTTCTCCCAGCACTCTGAGGCAATGGCATCAAGTAACAAAAAGGATGTTGTTTTCCTGGGTGAGCTGTGCTGTGTCTGTTCCCTCATCCATCCTACAGCACCTTGTCCTGGCTGAAGGGCCTTCTGTCTTTCCAAGTGGTGCTGAGTCCTATCAGTCTGCCTCAAAGGCACTGTTTGTTGCCCCCAGGTACTCTGACTTCTTCTTGTGCTTCATCCACATCTTCCTCAGCAGGCTGGGTGTCCCACACAGGTTGCCTCCTGTCAGTGGTAGGGAAGCTTCTGCTCCCTGTGGCAGGGTCAGGTCACACTCTGCTGGCTTCCTCCACCGCTGCCTGTGACTGGCGAACAAAACAGATCAGAGAGCCATGGAGTCACAAAATGCTTTGGGTTGGAAGGGACCTTCAAAGGTCATCTCATCCAACCCCCCAGAGGCCAGCAGGGACATCTCCAACCACAGCAGGTTGCTCGGAGCCCCAAACAGCCTGACCAACCCTCACCTTGCTCCAACCTCCTGTCAGGGAGTTGCAGAGAGTGAGAAGGTCTCCCCTAAGCCTCCTCTTCTCCAGGCTAAACAAACCCAGTTCTCTCAGCTGCTCCTCACTACACTTGTGCTTCAGACCCTTCACCACCTTCACTGCCTTTCTTTGGACACACTCCAGCACCTCAAAGGCCTTCTTAGAGTGAGGGACCCAAAACTGAACCCAGGATTCAAGATGTGGCCTCACTAGTGCCAAGTACAGGAGGCTGACCCCTGCCCTAGTCCTGCTGCCACACTACTCCAAATATAAAATCTGAAATGAGAAGCAGCCATGGCTGATGATTCACTCAGCATGGTCATGTTCAGCTGATGCCTCCCCACCTTTGTGGCACAAACAGCATGGCTTTGCTGTGTGTCACTGAGGTTTCACAGCTGCGAGTCAGAGATGTGCAGCTAAACACTTTCTGGTTCTGGCAAGAAGGTGCCACGTGTCAGAGGTGCCCCATCCCTTCCCTGCCTGGCAGCACCCCATGCACAGCTCCCAGGCATGGCTGGAGGGCTGGGAAGGGACTTACTCTTGTCTAGACGTGCCATTGGGTGAGTCTGTGACAGCCACTGCTTTCCCTGCGATATGGGCAACTGGTGATGGTGGAGACTGGGGGAGGAAAAAAACCATGTCATTAGGAAACCTCATTGCTGAGCAGGGAGCCCAGGTTGGGCTGAGGAAGGAGATTGTTGGAGGCAAATGAATAGTTAACATAAATATCTTAAGAGGAGGAAGCAGATTAAGGATTTGCCTTCCCAGCTCTTACTCACATGGTCCCACTCAGCCATCCAAGAGAGCACTTGAAGCCATAAAGTTTCTCTAGCATGGTCTGGTGTTGCTCAGAAACTTTTCAAAGGACTATTTGCTGTCTGAAAATCTAGTTTTTATCAAATGTAGGGGCTTGGAAAAAATGTTTTTTGCAAGAAGGAGGAGGGAGGGAAGATGTCCTAGTAAAGCTGAGTAATTTTTAACACAACAACAACAATTGCCTGTCCTTTACAGGACAAATTTGGGGGTTGTGTGTGATGATTTTCCTTTCAACTCTTTATGACAGTTTGGATTGATCTGATTATCATGTCAGCTTGGCATTCTGCAGAATATGAATTATTTGATGTTTGTTCCACAATTCCTCCTTGCTCTTGCAGATGGCTCAGCATCCAGAACAGAAGCCTGCCTCTTTCCATCCCATCGCCCTTCCTAGTTCCTTGAGAAGCAGCCATCTCCTGCCAGTTTCTGCTCCCAGCTAAGGATCAACTCTGGCATAAATCATCTCTCAAAGCCTTTTCAGAGACTGAAATCTGCATGTCCTGTGACACACTGACCTGCTGTTGATGTGGGCCATGCTGACAGGTGTGAGGGTTTGAGATGCACCAGGCAGCAGTAGCTGGTCTTGCTGTATTTACTTACCCAAGACTTTCCATCCAGGAGGTGACTGCAGGATCTGGATGACTCTTGTTCTGTAATTCCCACTGCAAAGTGTAGGAAACATGGCATTGTTGGTGCTTATCCCATTGGCACAGCATGGACTAAGAACCTCCTTCCATGAAGTGAAAGCCAGATACGGACAGAGCCCAGACTCTTAGCTGGGCAGTGATGTGTGCTACATCCACCCCATCACTGATAGCTCATCCACAGAGTAGTGCTCACTGAGATTCCTGCTAGTTGTGCTGAGGAAATACATGACTGATGCATGCCAGATTTTGTTCAGGGAGCCAAATCTCCCATGTGGCTGTGGGAATGTGGATGTCTCTCTCTTTTACCTCTTTCTGTCAGCTCCTGACCATTTTCTGTTGTCTGCTGGTTTTAAAAGGACATTCCAGTAAGATGAGAACAAAAAGCTCCACAGAAACACCAGGATGCACCAAGACAGAGGACAGACTATGATTCACAACTGCTGTGACCAATAGGATACAGAGAAGGACAGCAAACACCCAAAAATAACCAAGGTGCTCCTTAAAGAGCTAGCTCCAGCACGAGTCAGCAGTCAGAACTGTCTTCTCCTTCTGGGGGCAATATTTCACCATGATGAATATCCTACCCAGCCTCTCTCTTCCTGCTCCCTGCCTGCCACCAGTAATTCCATTAGGTACCTACTGCATCCCTCACATCCAAGTTTAATTCAATTACCTCCTCTCAGCTTGCATATTAGGTACTAACAGTATTCAGCAAGTGGCTCCAGGCACCAGTGCTTCAGCTAATGCCCAGGTTTTTTTCTTTTCCTGTTTGGTTGTTTTCTTTGCTCTTATATTGCTGGATTCTTCCCTTCAGCCTGTTCCTCCTTCTCATTAAACATAGAAAATGTGCTGGCAAATGTTTAGCAAAATATCCAAGCCAAAGTTAAGTCCTCATAGCTTTGGGTTTGTTAGTGCTCCTCAGGACAGTGCTGGCTGCAGCATAAATTCCACTTCCAGAGGGGGCTATGGATGCCCAGACCTGGGACTCCATGCCTGTTATGCTGACCTCAGCTATGTTTCCAAGGCAGGTGCTTGCACAAAAGCATGGCACAGAACTGAGTACTTCTTTCCTGGAGAATAAGGCCTTTATGCTTTGTTGGGTTTTTTTTTTGTTTTTAATCTATTTTAAACTTAGTTTCTCCCTCTTTCCCCATTCAGCATCCTGGCCTCTTTGCCCAGCCTCTTCCCTTTCTCTCCACTCAAGAACTGTTTCCCCATTTTCTGTCCTTCTTTTTGGATTCCTGCATCTTTCCTCTGACCTCCTTTATCTCCTGTTGTCCCCAACAGCAGGGACCTGCAGTCCTTCCCTTCTCCCTCACTGGCTCTCTGCCACCCACTGCCCCACAGCTGCTTCCAACCATACCTCCTCCTCTCCCCACTTCAGCCCTGAAGCCCTAGCTCTTTCTCCAGCCATTTCTTAGCTCCTGTCCCAGTTTGAGATCTTTCCCCACTGTCCCAAGCTCAGTTTCTCCCCTCCTGGTTTCCCAGGCCCTGCTCCTAACTGGTCCATGTTCCTAATGAGATGGCTTCTGAGCAGTAAGGGCGCAGCCTGGTGGTGTGAGGAACATGCACCTTCATGGTACTATCTGCTTGACAGATCTAGCACCTTCTAACAGCTAAATGTCCAGTGCCTGTACCAAACAGATGCCATATGGGACTTTTTCAAGGGCTTATGGCTTGACCACATCTGGGTGGTTTTTAAAGGGAGAGCAAAAGCTGCATCTTTGATTAGAAGGCCACCCTTTGCCAAACTGCATGGCCCTGCTCAACAGCTTCATCCCTCCAAACACAACCCACCAGCCCTGAAGGAGCTGAATGACCAAGTCTGTTGATGTTTACTCATTTCCTTGGTTCTGCACTGGTAAACTGTTTTTCCTTCACAATTCTCACAAATATGCCAAATGAGTTTTGCTTGGAAAAAGAAACCCCAAAATCAAGTCTGGGTCTGACATCCAGAATCTAAATTTTGATCCCAAATAATTATGTTCTGGCAAGTTCTCAGCAGCTGAAGAGAGATCTTATGTAAAAAGATGACTGAGGCAAACTCAGCAATTTGCAATCTCTCATCACTGAGATAGTGCCAGCCTTGGGAGAGGGAGTGGTGATGGCTCTGAACAAAGTGAGTTTATGACTCTGTACAGAGCAAGAGCTCTGCAGTGCCACAGTCACTATCTCAGTCATTCCACCAGACAACTTCAGCATGGACACACCCTTCAGGTCCCTAAGACAGCTGCTGCTTCACCACAGAGTGGAAGGCTGCAGGACCTTTGCTTGGACTTGATGATCTTAAAGGTTTCTGTCAACCCAAAAGATTCTATGGTTGCAAAATGTTCTGAAGCCACAGAGGAACAAACCCTGCCTGAGGACTTACCCTTGGTGGAACAGGGTCCCTGCTGCCTCCTCTGCAGGTGCCCCAAGCCCTGCACCTCATCTTCACTGTTCAGCACCTGGAGGAGGTCACCCTGGTGGGGATGCAGCTTCTCTGTCCGGTGGGGCCGGTGGTCGGATATGGTTACTACCTACAGGGAGGAGGCAAAACCATCCTGTTACACACAGCCTTGGAGACCCTGTCAAGGTCAACAAAACTGACTGAGAGCTGCATCTCTGGACATTTAAGCCCCTGTACCTTGAGGAGAGTCCCTGAAAATGAGCACCAACAACATCAAGGTCATCTCTCCATCGACCAGGGCTAAGCCACAGCACTCACTGCACTGCCACAGGCAACTGGGGAGGTCAGAGCTAATGTAAGCTTAAACAAATAGGGATAGGCTCCAAGCAGGTGGATCCATCAGGACTGTTATCCAGGATGGTCTCCTCAAGAAGATTAAAGTCTTGACAGCAGGGAAAGACTGTTTCATGCTTTGGTTGCTGGTTTTTGTTTTCATTCTTCCCTGAAGACTTGCTACTGCCATACAGAGACCCAGTGAAGAAGCCAGACTAGCAAGGAAACAAGGCACATGGCACTTATCCCAACTGTTTCCTGTTAGATCTTACCTTGGAAGAGCAGGGGAGAAGCAGCTGCTTACATCTAACTGATGACCAACAGTTGCCATCTACGTGTTTCTACATGTGAATTCTGACACAGATGTCAAACCACATGCAGACCAATGTTTTCCAAAACAGGAAAGAAGTAAGAAAAACCCCACCAACCTGGCCACTTCTTACTCTTTTGACTCCCTGTACCCTCAGGAGCCTGGAGAAGGCTCCATAACCTCAGGACAAAGGAGCAGAAACTGCCCAACAGCAGGCAAAAACCCTTCTGGAAAGGGCTGGTGAGGCAACCAAAGCCTAATCCAAGACCTAAGAGAGGTTTTCTCTTAGTTCTGTGGATTTTGGCACACAGCCTAACACAGTCCCTGCTCTGTAAGCTACTTAAGAACATGCCCAGTGTTAAGTCAAAGGAACTGGGGGTGTCCTTGACAACAGGCACATGCTGAGGGAGGGCCCAGCTCTGCTGACCATGAATCTGATGAGGCAGGACAGAGCCCTGTCACTCAGACAATTCATAACCGAGGGTGATGCTGGTGGTGAGAGGCATCACCAGCCCTCTGCTGCTGAGACACCTGAGGCTGCTTCTTTCACATGCTCACAGACAGAGCATTGCTGGTCAGCAAGATGCTGGCTGCAGTTGTCTCTAATCCTGAAAGTGGCTTAGTTGATCAGGGTAAACCATCAGAGACTCAAAACTGAACAATCTGCTTGTGGGCTGCAAAGGATGAAGTATAGTTTGGGCAAAGGAAACAGGATTTTTACCTCCATTAACAACAGGAACTATTTAAGTGCATTGCCTGTTTCCAGGATGCCTTGTTACACGTCACATCAGTAATGCCAAAACACATTCCAGCAGGAGAATCTCTGCAGATAAGCTGCAATGCCACTTCCCATGGCAGCTGGGGAGAGCAGTGCAATCTCCATAGCACATCTTCAGTAAACATCCTTCTCAACAGCAGCTGGCTGTAGCATACTTCTGGAGTTTCTTGTCTCCTAATTCAAGACCCCACCATGGCTCTGGCTACCTCACTCATTACTGTAATAGGTAAAGACTTATCTAGGTCAGGAAACTAAACCTGCTGGAGCCTGGTTTTGATCTCAACAGAAGCTGACATTTCTCTAGGGTACCCAGGGTAAGGCAGAAGAATCAGCTGCAAGTCATTTTGTTTTCTAGCCCAGGAAGTGGAGATCTGTGTGAATGGCAGAGCCAGGCAAACCAGGCAGCATCAGTAAAGAGCTCTCTGAAAACCCCCTGCTTTTAAAGCCTGGCCTGGCTCAGCCACTCTGCAGGATGCCAGCTCTGAATTCAGAGCTCTGCAAAGTCTCTTTTTTTGTGGACTTTACCAAGCACATGGGAGCACCAAGGTCTGGCACAGCACCTTGGGAATGAGCTGCATTAATGGGGGGCACAGAGGACACAGGAGGGATGCAGAGCAGTGCAGAGGCTGTTCCAGCAACCCTGCTCCTGGACCCCAAATCCCACCACCAAAGCAAGAACCACACAGAAAAGGTGGCAGTTAAACCTCTGGCTTAGGATAAAACTGAAGCTTAGGAGGCTGAATGACAAACTGCTTCTTAGTGGAGGAACTGCCAGATTTGGGGAGTTCAGCTCTTTTTGGTGGTCTGATGCTGATCTCATTTTCAGTGTGGCAGCACTAGCATCCACAGAGGGATTGGCCATTTCTCTGCAGAGTAGCCAGGCACTAGTGTCCAGACTGGTTTAAGAGTTCTAACCAAAGGATTTTGGGCTGGGAAAGCAAGGGAAGAGAAGGGAAGGATCTACAATCCCTGAAATAACTCTTAATAGGGCAATAGGAAGAGCAAATCAGGTGTTTCTCTTAGCCTTCTACAGTCATGATCCTGCTTTTGGGGTGGGCTCTTGAATGTGATGGAAGTTACACCCCCAAAGTCAGCCATTTGCATGTTAAATCACTTCATGTTACACTGCTAGAGTATTTCTGCCATGAAAAACAAGTCTGGCAGATGTCCACCTTGCTTGCTATTTTTGCCCTTGCTGAGGATTAAAGTTGTGCATCCACAGCAGTCACCAGAGCAGAAGGTTTTGCCTTAGCTGAGGCATTTCCACCACACCAGCTGCAGGTGCAGGCCTCAAAGTGAAAAAGAAATCATCATTCTGCTACTTTGGTGTGGGTCTAGGAGCTGGCAATGACAACTTCCTCCCAGGCATGGATATTCCAGTGCACAGCATTGATCTGAACACCTGCAGAAGCAGCAATATCTTACCCAAGGAGGGGAATGCACAAGTCCAGGAGCTTACTGTGCCAATCACCTTGGTTCCAGAGCTTTGCTCTGAGTCTTATCTGCAGACCATTCCCTAGGCTTGGTGCTCCCACTGCTGACAGGATGCTACCTGCATCATGACTAAGGGCCAAGCCAAAGATGTCTTTAACTGGGGTCAGGAAAGCCCCAGAAGGGAGGAAAAGATCCTCTAAAGATACAGTGACAAAACAGGGACTTTCTTACCTTGTTTTCTTAGACCTCTATGAATATAGTGCTGCCACAGCAGCTGATCCCATCCAAATGAAACATTTCTTTCACAGAAACAACAAGAAGAGATGCAGAACATGCTAACAGACATCCAGTTGCCCTGGCTTTCAGAGAGAGCTGGCTGAAAATTTCCCAGCTGAATAGTTTTATGAGAAAATTCTGGTTAGAAATCTGGGCATTTTGTTGGCAAAGCACCTGGCCAAAAAAAGGGAGAAGGTGTCTGAGAAGAGAACAAATCATGAGATGCTCAGATAACTTCTCAATTTCAAGTCAGAATAGTTCACTTTTAGCTTGGGCATGCAAAAAGGTAAGGCTATGGAGCAAAATGTTTTGACAAAGTGCTGGAGATCAGACAGCTTTATGTCACCAATCATCATCACCATCTATAGCTTTACAGAATCTCCCGTTTCCCACCCCACACCCTGCATCAGAAACAAACACACTTTTCTTCCCTGAAAGAGCTGCTTCCCCCTTATCCACAGCATTTTTAAGGACCAGTGTAGCCAACTAGAATTAATAATAAAAGAAAGAGCAAAGAGAGGGAGAGAAATGGGAATTTTCCTTACACTCTTGGTTAGGATGTGCTGAGTACATCTGGCTCGTCGTCGGGCAGGACTACAGGCTGTGGAGAGAGGAACAGGAACAGTCAGGGTGCAGCAGAGATGGACAAGCTGAGGTTACACATCCCTCTGAGGATCCTCTATGAGAATACCCTGGGGGCTGGATGATGAGCAGGGGAAGAAGAAAGGGTTTAAGGAAGATTCCAGCCAAAATTCCTGAAGAAAACCCTTCTTAATGTCACCTCAGAGACCAGGCTCTAGCTATGCAGTAGACATCCACAGGTGCAGGGCAACGGCCTCCTTCAAGCTTCTGCACCTCTCATAGGCTTCCAGGGGGACCCATCCTTCTCCTGCCTGAGGTTTGAGCTGGCCTCCCACCTGCCAGTGTTCCAGAAGGAGATGAGGTTTCTTTCCCATCCAGTCACCCTCAAACATGACCAGTGCACACATCTACTTCAGAGGCTGTTGTTTTATCTAGATAGGGACTGTTTCAATAAGCTCAAACCCCTTTGTGCTCTCGTGTCACTCTACTGCTCAGTGTCCAAAGCACAACATTTGCTCTCAGCCTAGTTTTTTCCATACCCAAAATGACCTCTTTGGTTCTTTAATTGGGGGCATTTTGCTTAAAACCTGTTTCTTCATTTTATCACTTAGACCTATGAAGACACTAAAATCATAGGCAGAACAGGGTCAGTAGCCACACACCATGCCAGAGCCATAAGCCAAGCTTTTGACTGGGCTGAAGAGAGTGGTTTGGGTGGTGGGGTTTTTTTTTCAGGGTTTTGTGGGTTTTTTTTGGACAAGGTGAAGACTGTTTAAACACTTGTTTCCATCTGACTTGAAACTGGCTTGAAAGACTGTGCTACTCCCAGCTCTCATCAGCTCTTACCCTTTGCTCTTTAAAATTATTACTTCAGGCTACAGGATTTAGCAGCCAGGGGCAGAAACAGGCCTGCAAAAACCTGCCAAATTTGGAGAATTAACTCAATTCTGAAGGCTGACCCTGAGGGCAAGGCACATGAATAGGGGTTCTCTCCCTCTTCAGCCTCCATCTACAAGCCAAAGGCTTTGGAGAGCCAGGAAGGGTTGTTATGGGATGATTTGTGACTCCTCCTCTCCAGGTGAGCTTCCCTTTACCTTTTTGGCACACATTCAGCTTCAGCAGTTGCAGTGTTTATCACTGCTATGTGTTCATGCTTGCCAAGAGTTTCGAAGCTGTGGAAGCAGCTGGAGGTCATCCAAGGCTGCTCCTTACTACAGCCAGACTCCTCTCCTCTGACAGCAGGAGTAACAACAGGCTCTCCACAGCTCCAGTATGAGCAGAGCTGGCAGTGGCATCAAAATCACTCTTAGACAGCTTGTCTGAAAGCTAGCCCTCAGTACCCCAGGGAGGATGTCAGTGCTGAGCACTGGGACCCTGCTGGATGGAGACCAAGCTTTGGGTTATGCTCTGCCCATGGAGAACCAGGAGAGTGACACCAGGAGGTGACCAACCTCGCCCCAGGTTACACTTCCACACTGAGCCATCATCACAAGGAAGCTCTCTGCCTGACTACAGCTGGAGAGAGCTGCCAGCCTGACTATGGTCTGTTGTGCAGTCTGCTCTCCTCAGATCCCTACTGCCTCCTCCTGCAGGACACAGTTTAGATTTTAAACCACGGGGAGCACAGGGGGAAAACCAGACAAACATCACAAAAGTGGGGTGTTTTTCCTAGGAATATGCTGTAACTTGCTTTTGAAGGTGCTCTACTTCTGGAATTTCAGCCTGTGAGGACTAAACTAACTGCTCACAAGCAAAACGCTAAGTGCAGAAAAATTTAATGATGCAAAGAATTATCTTCCTGTCTCTCTGGTATTTTGCTAGGCAGTGTGAGGAGCACACTGATAGATTTCCACCAGAAACAAGTGCTGTTACCAGCAGCCAGGAACAACACAGAACTGTGCCTAATGGCAAGAAATATGTGTATTTTTCAGAGTACATGTGAGCCACAGCCCAGCTTGCTGCCTGTCATCTGCCAGAGCAAACAGCAAACTGCTTACAGGGGCTGAAGAAAGGCAAAGGAATGAAAGAGAAGTCACAGCACCAGCAAACATGCAGCTCCTTCAATAGCCATTGAGAGCAGAGTGAATCAAGGAGGCAGCCAGAAGTGACCCTCTAGTGCAGGGAGACAATGACAGCAGTGCACACAGGGGCTGGGGGAGGAGGGGGGGCGCTCTCCCTCCAAACACCATTTTCCCCAGAGAGCAAGAGCAGGAAGAAAGGCAGAATAAATCCTTGCAGGTGATGTTTCTGGATTTGCCTGCAAAAAGATGTTTGTATCTCCAGCTCAGCTTTCAGGCAACAAAACCAATTACAGGGATGGTTCACTTTGTCATTTCCACTTACATTCTGAAATTAAGCAGCTGAGAGCTCATGCTCACAGCTTGCCAGGAAAGCCCTGGCCCCACAATTTGTTTCCTCTGCTTTTACCTGCTTTCTTGTTGCTGAAAGATGCAGCCATTGAGATTAAACTAATTTGTTCAATCAAAGGCAGACTGGGCTTTGTCCGGTTCTTACTCTTCATTACAAGCAATTAATGTTAATCATGCATTCATTTCCAGGGCATGGCTTTGGAAATGTTCCATGCACTGAGCCAGCAGGCTGGAATTCCACACTGCCACAGCGCACCCGCTTCAGCCGAGCTGCTAACTGCTCACGGAACTTCGCTCTCTGCTCTACCACAGGGCTGCAAGCTGTCACTTTAGCAATCACCTCACAGAGGTACCCATACCCATCCCAGCTCTCCCAGTTTGGCCAGGGCAAAGATTTTACACGGCCACAATGCCAAAGCACCTGCAGGGTTGGGCTCCAGAGCCAGGCAGGGAGCGCGGGGCTGCGAGCGGAGCACGGCAAGGCAGGGCTGAGCGGATGAGCTGCTGCCTCTGGAGATCTCCTTGCTCCCACGCTCCCCCTCCGCCCGAAGGAGAAGCCTGCAGTGGAGTTCCCCGGGGGGATGGCTACTCACCTTTGGATGAAATCACAGTGGTGAAAACTTCCAAGTTTTCGTCGCTGCAGCTGTAGATCTGGTGCATTTTCCACCTCTCCCTCCTGACTGCCTTTCAGCCTCATGCAGCCGCTCTGAACTTCTGGTAAAGAGGTTTCACTAATCCAATCTGGCTCTGTGATCATTGTCCAGATCTACAAAGGACAGACTGATGCTGTGATCTCATCTCATTCCATATTCTTCATCGCAACATTTTCTGCTCCCATCTGCCTTTCTATGAATACTATTAGTGCAAAGGCTCCATTTAGCTGTGACTTAAGCCTCTCCTCAGACGGGAGCACTTTATTTTCAGCCTCCTTTTACCAGTTTAGAGAATCCTCTGCAACAAACGACTAATAGATCTGTGCAACACAGAGGCAAATGAGCACAGAAGTACTGCAAGGATTTTTAACAGAAGCTGGGTTAACATTTTATGTGCTTTAATACATCTGGCATAAAAATTTGCTCCTCCTGGATAACAAGGAGCTGATTCTAGGTTTATTAACAAAAGCATTTTGTGTTTTACCTTTTAAGTTCTTAAACTTTGGGCACTTCAATGTAAAAATCCCAACTGCAGGTGATTAAAGAAGGGCACATCAGGCAGATGAATGTAGATTTATATGTCCCCTACACTCCAGTGTTTTTAGAGGGAGGGCAGGGGGCTCGGTCATAGATGGGTTCCTACATGACTTGACGGTCTTGGGGCCTAATTCTGTGCTTATGAACTGCAATGAAGTGTCTGCTTGCCAAACCTTTTCACTCCTTAATGCTCCCATCCAAAACTTTTCCTTTCCACATCTAGGAAAACCAGTTCCTGGTGACTTGCTGCTGCCACGGACAGTTAAGGTGGAAAATTTTGGCTTCTACATTCAGCAACTGATGCAGCAGAGACACTTTCAAGCGTGAATAATGATATGAAATATCAGTCTAATGAATAACCTCCATTCCTAGCACATGTGTGCAATGAACACAAAAACTAGTGCTGTCTTCTCCTGCAGACCACCAGCCCCAGCTGGAAAGTGCCAGCAAACGTGGGCTGTCACTGTCATATTCATGATCTGAACTAATAATCATTGGTCAAATACACATCCTGAGCCTGGAAACGTTTAGGTTGAGTGGAAGGTGTCACTGTTTCAAGAGTGAAGAGAGACGCTGGTGTCACTTGTCACCTCCCAGAGCAGCCTCCTGCTGTCCAGGGGCTGGGGGCATTGTCCCAGCAAATCATGCCCTGTCTGCAACGGATGCTGGGGCAGTGATAGCATCAGGCAAAAAAAACCCCCCAACTTCAATTAGGTTTTGATTTATTGTGCCACATGTTCTGCTTGTGGGAGCGATGTCATTAACATCAGGCTGGGCTGGCACGTTGATCTGCCCCTGCCTGGCCCCCTCTGGAGGCACACGCACCAACAGATGGGGAGCCAAGGCCATTGTTGATCTCCTCATTGTCCTCGTGTCAAGCAATCAAACCAAAGCCATTACCCGCGAGAGAAAGATCAGCACACCCTCCCTCCAGTGGGGAATGGGGCAGAGGAGGGCAGGCAGGAGGGGGAAAGCTTCCAAAAGGATTAGAAAAAGTAAAAAAAAAATATAATGAAGAGCAACACTGAAGAGTTGGGGCAAAAATAAAGCTAGAGGAAATCTCAGCCACCCTTTAGTTCATCTGGGGATGCTCAGAGTCTGGGAGAAGAGGCACTTTGGATCTGAGTCATTGTTTTCCTAATCATAAGTATGACCTAAAGGTATTTTTAAATCACAGAAGCCCAGAGAATCCCAGCATGGTGGGGGTTGGAAGGGACCTCTAGGGATCACCTAGTCCAACCCCCCTGCTCCAGCATGGTCACTCACAGCAGCTTGCCCAGGGTCACCTCCAGCTGGGCCTGGAATCTCTCCAGAGAAGCAGACTCCACAACCTCTCTGGGCAGCCTGGGCCAGGGCTCCAACACCATCACAGCAAAGAAATCAAAGCTGAGCTTTAACATTAGAGCAAATATTTGGAGTTTCATCATGTTGAGTGGTAGTGGGGATGTGGAAAAAAGACTGAAGAGCTGGTTACCAGCTGGGATTTGCCGCAGAGGCTTGGAGCAGGCAGGTGATGAACACCTATCCTGACAAGGGATGTGATGCTCTGGGCATGAGTCACTGTTCAGAGAGCTGACAAAAGGCTCTCACATCACAGACAGAAAACCAGAGCTCAGGAAGAACAAAACAATGTGTCTCATCTGGGAATGAATTTTCCTCTCTTCATAAAAGGGATTGTGCTGCTTCATTCTGCCCTCACCTTACAGGTATTCAGGTTCCATGAATGCTCAGGGTTTGCAGGAAATAGAAATGTGGGTTCAAGAGAAGGCCTGCACATACTAGACAAATGTCTTGGTTTATCTAGATACCAAAGAGGTGTGATAATATCTGCCAGGAAAGTGTCCTACAAAGCCCAACTGCATGCAACCTGCAGGCAGTGATTTTAGACTTGAGGAAGATTCTCTCCACAATATCCAACCTAGGAACTGCTTCCAGAGCCACATCAGATGATTTCACATGGTATTTCCATCCAGCTCCCTACTTACCCAGCAAGAGCCCAGTCTGTGGTGGGAGCAGGAAAACAAACAAGTTATTGATTCTGTGAATCATTTTTTGTTCCCCAAACAACATAAAATATCTAGAAACTAGGCTCAAAGTTTTCCTTGCTGCTAAACACAAATAATAAGCTATTCATTTCATTTACATGGTGCCACTAGAGCCACAAGAAGACCCCCAAAAGGGTTTATCTTTCACTGAAGACTCCCAAGCCAGCAAGTGGAATCCAAAGTCCTCACTGTGGGCTGTGACAGAGCTGTTGTCCACATACCTGAACTCCAAGTGTTGTCAGCAAAGGATCAAGACATTTGGTGGTGCAAGAACTTGGCATCCAAAGGTGAATGAGGACAACTGAGGAGAAGAACTCAGGACACATGAGCAGGCATACAGTGTCTGACAAAACATCCACCTCACTTTATCTGCAGGTCTGGGACTGGGAAGGTATTTGATTTTGGGGGATGTGGGCAGAAAGGAAGGAAAGGTAGGGCAGGGGAAGAGACGTATGCTGAGGCTGAGGGAAGAACAGCTGGTGAGAACAGCAGAAGGCTCAACGAACCCTGTCAGCATGGCAGGAAATCCCATAAGCTGGTGGAATGTCCCTCTGGGGAGATGGCAAGGGTGCTCCTCCCATGGGCTGGATCTGTTCAGCCACACTGGGGAGCAACAGGTGTGGAGGCTTGTCCTGCTTAGCAAGCATGCCAAAGCTGGCAAGCTTAAAAGGGATCAAACAAGCAAACAAACAAAAAAATGGTTACAAAAAACTGTAACTAAAACTTGGAGTGATGCAAGGCAAACATCAGAAACCTCTAGACCTTACTTCTCCTGGCCTTTGGAAACAAATGACTGCCTCTCCACACTCCCAGTGAAGGTGGTGGGAAGCATCCTGGTGCTCTCAGCACAGGCAAGGGATGTTGCCAAGGGATTCCCTGGCCTGCAGAGGACAGAGCTCCTCCCCAGGCAGGTCTCTGGCTTCTCCCAGGCTCTTGGAGCCTCTTGCGTAAGAGGCGAATCTAATCCACACTGAGCCACTTGAGCCTATTTCTTACTGTTAGCTGGGCAATATGAGCAGGATAAACCCCAGGTATTTTTGGAATAGGATTGGGAACCAGAGGTAGGCACATTTAACCATTTAAAAATAAGAGGGGATCAAAGTGCACATGCATGCTGCAGGCACGTACTCTGGAACGCGGCTGCACGATGCAGTGCAAGAGGCACCTGGCACAGAGGGAAAATCATTTCATTTTAGGGCAACTGCCAATGTCTGAAAAGGAAAAACCAACAAAACAAGCAAAATATAAAGTGAGATTCTTATGCATAACGTGCTACTGTTCTCTAAATGAAAGGAAGAGACAGAGATGCTATCAAGAACACCTCATACTTACAGCAGTCTGCAAAAACAGTTTAAAAACTGAAGTAGCTGAAAGGTCTGGGAATAAGTGAAGCATTTTCACACCTAACATTTTAATTTGTACCTGGCTGGAAGCTGCTGTAACAGATTTTACCCAAATGGGGAAAAAGATCTAGGCATTTAAAAAGCATTTTGAACTTTCAGTTCCTTACAGGGGACCAGGAGAAAGGGATGCAAGTGCTGTGCAGTTTGAAAGGGCCAGTGCACAGAATTCTCTGCTAACCAGGAAGGGCAATTCCAGCCAGAGCTGGAAGCCAGGCAGAAAGCATCCCCCCAGGAGTGACAGGAAGATGCTGCAGGATCCTGAGGAGAAACCCACAAGCTTGGTTGGCTCCTCTTAGAAACAAAAAAGAGTTACATATAGATAATTGGACATTCACAAATTTGCCCTAAGCTTGTCAAACACACTTGAGTAAGTTCATACAATGATTAATCAGAAACACAATGCCCAGCACAGCAAGGTTCAAGTCCTGCAGAGCTGGTGCCAGCAGCAGGGATTGCACGGAGCCAGCAGCAGAGCCAGGGCCAGGCTGAGCACGTGGAGCCTTAACAAGCTTTCATCCACTGGTCATGGATTGGTAATCCCCAGAGAGCATTAAAAATGTCAACAAAAGAGAGATATGGCCAAGCTGGGCTGTGACAACAAGAGCTTATTAAGATGCCAAACTTTGAATTACATTTGCACTAATTGATCAGTGAGGTCTTTATGCCCCGATAAAGCACGATCATTTTTGGATGGGGTTTTTTGCATTCCTGACTTTTTTTCTCCCCTGAAAACACTTTATTTTGACCCTTGGCTCTTGCTATGGACATAACCACTTCTGGACAATCAATCACATTAACTAACCCTTGTCCTGTGGTTCCAGGATTTGTGCAGTGGTGGTAGCCCTTTTGCTGGGAGTGTTTACTACACCATACAGAAGAAAATCCACTGCTTGGGTAACCAGGCACAAACTGCTTAGGATTTCTCTCCCATGGATAAGTCTAAAGGATGAGGCAACCTGAACTGTCACCTTACTTGTCTCTAGTGTGTCCTCATGCTGCCATCAAGCTCCCTTTGCTGCGTGCAGCACACGTGCTCTGCAGGATGAAGGTCTTTGGAGGTATCAGATGGCATTGCCTCCTCTGGCTTAAGTTCTGTTTGAACATGAGATTAAACTGAAAGCAAGGACAGACCATCATCCCTGGCATGCTGGGACCCCAGAGCTAGAAACTTCAAAAAGCCAAGTAGGAGAAGCTGCACTGAAGGCACAGGAACAGGATCATATTTATCAGTCCTCTCTTTGCCCAGATTTAAGCTGTGATGCCTGTGTGAAGCAGCAAGGCAGCACAGGAGGTGGCACTGGGACAGAGGAGGTTTGCAAACAGAGCAGGAGCACCAGTATGGAGTTGGGAAATACGAGACCTGAGTAGCTTTTGTGCCACAGGTACATCAAATGCCCATAGATCTGAGTCTGGAGGGGGAAACTGGGGTACACCCTCTGCTGCAAATCATCCTAAGAAGGTTTTTGGGGAGATGAAACAGGTCATTTGGTCACTCCTCTGGTTTGGTCCTTGGCCTCTCTCCTGATGCTGCTAGCAGCAGTGTCAAAGATCTGCTTTAAGCACCTGACTTGTTTCTAGGAATCTGATTAAAGTAGATCACCTCAGATAACAAGAGGAATTAATGCTGCAAATACATAGGAGAGGATTTTCAAGCTCATAAGCTACCCAGAGGTCAGTCCTTTTCAAGCCAGGCAGCCTCTGAGATCTTTGATTTTCATAGCACTGATGTTCTTTACCTGTCCTATCAGCCTTCCCACTTAACCACCTCCCTTCATCAACTCAGTTCTAGCTCTAATCTGCCCAGTTGCTCTGTTCACTACAAGGAATCTGCTGTACAGAGGCAAGCCTTGGGGAGAGGAAAGCAAAAGGGAACAGGAAAGAGTTTCCAGGAGCTTTGCAATAGCCATGGCACATTCTCCTTAAGAACTACATGGATTTAGATTCTACATCCTTCAGGTTTCTGCAATATTTGGTAAAATGCACATTCATGTTCTGGGCCTGAAATGAAATGTGGGAGATGGACACAGGAAGGCTGTGGGATGTGCTGCTCTAGGATGTCCTAACTGCCAGAAATGCCACTGTGAGTGTGTCTGAAGGGGACACTCACTGGAGAGACACCATAGATCTGTGCTGCTGACCTAGAGGTGAAATGACTTTCTTTGTCCATCTGAATCCCTGAAGCATTCAGACTCCTGATCAGGGAGGGGAAGTTCTGATCTAAATGACTATTAACCTTCCTTAAGGTGAAGAGGTCAGAAGAGCAAGTGACTCAATGTTAACTGTTTTTTACACCAAGAAACCTCCTTTATTTCCAAGGCTGTATTAAAATATCAAGCAACACTTCAACATCCAAACTTCCACAGTGATTTTGTGAAACTGATGTCAGCTTTTAGATAGATGACAAGGTCCACACACAGTGGCAGCCCCCCCAGCTGTGTCCATAGCCACACCAACAATGCCACACAATGGTGTCCTTAAATCCCATAAAGGCAAGTGACAATGCCACAGAATGCAGGCACTGGAGCTGCTGACAATTGGTCTTTAACATGTGTTATCCCTTTGACTGCAGGTGTAAATCAGCATTTCAATGTCAAGTTGCTAATTTAAGGTTGTATGGTCCAACATCCAAACAGATACCCCAGGAAAAGCTCATTGTCAAAGTCACTGCAAGTCAGGGGAGAGAGGAAGAGTTCCATGCCCATAAGCCAGTGTTTGTGCTATGATACATACAGCCACAGAATCAGTAGGGTTAAAATGACCTCTGAGAACAGCAAGTCCAACCACTGACCCAACACCCCCATGCCACTAAACCACGTTTCAAAGTGCCACAGCTGCATGTTTTCTGAGCTCCTGACTCCAGCACTGCCCTGGCCAGCCTGGGCCAATGCCTAACCACTCTTTCAGAGAAGACAGTTTTCCTAATGTCCAACCTAAACCTCCCTGGCACAACTTGAGGCCGTTTCCTCTTGGCCTATCGCTTGTTCCTTGGGAGAAGAGACTGACCTGGAGGTGATCCTAGGCAACCTACTGTGGGTCACACTGCTTTAGCAGGGGGGTTGGACTGGATGATCCTCAGAGGTCCCTTGCAAGCACCACCACGCTGGGGTTCTCTAACAAGAAGCAGAATCTGATTTAAATGAATTGTACACACAGCCACGTGGACTTCTTTCAAAACCAACAAAAAGTAGCATTAAAATGTGAGTTTCATTTCTCCCTTTCCCACTTCCCTGTCTCACTGACAGCCAACCAGCTGGTTAACTGCTCTGAAGGTGCACACTCACTCCCTTGTTTAACCAGTGCTCCCAGAGGGGCACAGTGCAGCCATACGTGACACCACCACCTTTTAATATCGAACCACAGCACAGCACCACTTCCTCGAGCTGGTGGCCACACTGCCAGTGACAGCACCTGCAGCAGATCAGCAGAGGCAATTCCTTCACAGGGAAGCAAGACACAGTCTATAGCTTCTTGCCACAGAGCGCAGCAGGAAAAGGGAGCTGTGGCCTCCACAGAGACAGGAGGACAGTGATGGACGATGCCTTGCCAGCATGCTCCTGTTGAGCGTGTGACCATGTTTTACTCTGATTTTGCTCCTCCTATGAAGACTTCATACAGATCTTCAAAGGAAAGACAGATATCTGACAACACATGTCAGAATTTTAAAATTTAAATTTTAAATTTAAACTTTTAAAATTTAATTTTAAATTTAAACTTTCAGGTACTGTTTTCCAAATGTCTATGAAGTGTCTTTTAATGTCTATGAAGGTTTTTCCTTAACCAAACAACAAAAGAAGTACTGCAGTTCAGCACCTTTGCTCTTAGCAAACCAGATGGTAACAAGATAAGGTGGAACAGAATACAGCAAGGCAACACTTTCTGCAAGGGAACTCCCCTTTCCTAATTTAAAATGACCTCAGTTATTTCATCTTCTAAAACCATGGACAATTTAAATAAAGCCCAACATTTGCAAAATGGTTTGGAATATCCCTTAAAGCACTTTTTTGCCACCTTTGACCACCTCCAAAGCACAAAGCAGCCTTTAGTAAAGTGAGAAATCTGCTCCAACTTTGATGCACTGTCATACCACTGACTACTGAGCAAGAAAAAACCCACAATCCAGCCTTCACTTCAAGGCATTATTTAGTTAAAGATGAATTACTTGACCTTTTGGCAGTGTACAATGGAACCAAAGTCAAAGGTACCCAAATTCTTCCATTCTCTAAACAAATTCAGCCCCAAATCTATAGGAAATTACCTTTGTGTTAGAATAAAGCACACTTTTCAGAACAACATGTTTAAGCTAATAAAGCTTCATGGAAGCCTCGAAGAGAGCAGCTAAGTCTTCTTCTGTTTGGGGACGTGGTGACAGTTTAGTCACTCTCTCCTGCAAGATGAAAGAAAAACTGGATTACAGCAGGTTGCCAATAAACTGAATCAAACAGTAGCTGAACCATATGCCTTTGTGCCAGCCTCCTTCACAGAGAATAACAAGGTTTTGCAAATAACTAATCAGACAATTAAAGCTGAAGCATATGTTAAAATTGCCTATAATTAAATAGACAGGAGCAAGATTAGAATGCAGTTCAGCTGTAAAGTCAGGTACTTCAAACACAAGTCTTGGATGTCAGTTTGCTGGAGGATATTATCCTGGGAACACAGACCATTTCAAATTTCATTTGCCAGCACTGGAACTAGAGTTCAATTTTTAGGGACCAAGATGTTCAAAATACATCATCTCCCAAAGTCCAGGAACTGCTGTAGAAGGAGAGAGGAAACTGCTTGCAACTCAGACTGCAGAAAAGAGGCACAGCAAGGGACAGTGAAACTGCTTATCTGCAAAGCCCCACAGGGAGCCAGGAGACCACTGTCCTGACAGACTCTAGCAGTTCCCAGCTCCACTGGCAGAAGGCTGCAAATGGATGTTCCTCCTGTATGCCTCGACACAGAGGCACCAGCCCTCTCTCTGCACAACCCTGCTGGTATCTGCTGGTGCCACACAGCAAGGACCTGGCTCCTTCAGTCTGACTCAGTGCACTCTGGTCTAGTGCCAAAAACTAGCAGCTCTGGGCTTAGTGGTGGTTCAGCCATGCTGTAGCTGCCTCTGGGATGTCTGCAAGGGGTGATGGAGCTGGAGAACAGCCCTTCTGCCATCTCGCTTTTTCAGTCCTTCACCTGTCCCCTCAAACACCACCACAGGGCTGGCCACCTTGGAAACACCACCACCACAGGGCTGGCCACCTTAGCCCTTGGGACAGCATCTTTGTTAGCCTCACTGCTCTCTGTAAACAGGGTCAATTTCACTAGACTCACTTAGACAGGAAAATCAAATGTTTTAACTTCAAGCATAAATATTTGTCCCAACACAGTTCCCACCCCAAATCCCAGCAGTTAGAGGAGGTTAGTTTTGTTTTCCTCCAGCTTGCACTTCAATACACTCTGCCACCACTGTCCTGCTGACCTGAGGGAATCAGCACAGAAAACCTACTGCAAGATGAAAGGAAACAACATACCAGAGATGAAACTGTAGGGACTACCTCCGTGGGTAATAATGGACTACTAAGGAACACTAACACATTTTCATCATGTTACATCTCATATACAAAAAAGAAGTTTGAGAAACTGCTAGGTCATCTCATTTTACACAGTAAAAATTAATTATCAATGCTGGGAGATGACAGCAAGTAAATTAAAAGACAATTTGAGCTAAGCTAACAAATGAGCAAAAAACCTCTCCAGCATCTTTTAGTGAAGAACCTTCCTGCTCCTCCAGCTGTAAGAAACATGCCTTCAATGAGATATTGTCTTGTGATGACCCAAACCCCATTGTTTTAAAGGGACATTTACCAAAACAAACCTCCAAAACACCCCATAACAAATTACATGCATAGCTTGTTTGATGGGCACTCAGAGACCTTAGCTTTCATCCTGCCCTTACCACTGCTCTGTTGTGTGTTCCTAAACAGCTGCACCTTTGTGTCATTTTCTCAGGTATAAAACAGGACTGTTAATATTGATCCTCTGTTACCAGTTGCTCTGAGATAGATAACTGAAAAGAACTAGACATGGTAAGAGGCACTGCTGTAAAAAGCAGATAACCTTTCAGCCTACAAAACATTAATTTTCTCCATAGTGTTTATTTCCCTTTCTGCTTGGTAGAAATAAATCCCAAGTAGATAGAGCAGTTCATAGCACATGAATCAAACTGTCTCTTTACAAGGAAGACACTGGATTTTGCTTTTGGAGCAGCGTGTTGCTTTTTGCAGTGCCTTTGTGAGCCCTGAAACAATAAAGGGTATTACCAGTTTAATCTGTATCATCCCAGGGGAGCCGATTTCAAATTCTGATGGGGGTCAATGGAACAAAAAAGCCATCTGGGAAGAAAAGTGCAACTTCTCAATATGGAAAAGTTTAATGCAGAGTGAGCTCGCTCATTCTTACCAGATAGCACTTGGTCTGAAGGCTTTATCTACAGCCCATCCTGCATACATAATTGACAGAGACAGTTAGGAGAGAGCAGATCTGCTACACAGATCAAAGCTCTATGAAAAACATCCTCTTTTTTGAAGATGTGATGTTTAGAAACCCAACCAAACACTGAGCCCTTCTTTCTGAACCCATGTGAAGAGCAGACTGCAGCACACACTGCGTCCCACTGAACAGAAATCCCTCAACTGTGCAGAGACACAAAGCAGAGCTGACTGGCCATCATTTCCCCCATTTTAATTGTTGTCATGTAGGACTAGAAATAGCATTTGCTTGAAAAGAAACACTTCTGTATTCAGTTCTATTTGACAAGAAAACCTGTTTTGCCTTCTGTCTTACCTGAGGCAGAGTGCCTTTGACTAGGGCAGGGATGTCTGCTTTAGAATAACCAAGTGCAGCTAAGCCATCATCAACATTCAGATCAAACAGGAATTTCCGGAGCGTGTCTGCCAAAACCAACCCTGCATCTTTGATTCTGGCACTGCGGATGTCAGCTCCTAAAATAAGACATAATGCCTTGACTGTAGGGTGGAGAGAGCAGAGGAAGCCAGTTCTGGACTTGATTTAATCATAATATCAGCTGAATACACATCCCCACGTAACAGTCCCTGCCCTAAGAGCAACGTGAAGGAGAAAGAGGAATCGGTCTTTATTGTACTGCTGGAATAGTTGGTAAGAGATGAAATAAAGCAAGATTGGGAGAAGCAGGTGAACTGCTGCCAGAGAGACTAACTGCCACATGAGGTTAACTTCCTTTCCCTCTCTGCTGACAGGGAGAAGCACTTTTCGGTCTGACTAACTGCTGGGAGGAAAGGAGCTAGCACAGGAACGTCAGTGGTGTTTATTTTCACGGACTGCGTGCCAAAAACCTTGCTCCATTTGAAGGCTTTGAGTTTGCTGACATCTAGAGGACACAGAAACCAGCGGCCAGGCTGTTCAGTTACATTCCAGGGGAGGAGGAGAGCATGCCAGCTGAGAAACGCAGGGCAGTGCTCCAGGGGCTAAGTAAATCCTAAACTGAATGTCACCCAAAGATGCGCTGAGACTGGTGCAGGGTCATGCAGAACCGAGGAGGAAGAAGTGGCATCTTTGAAACATCTACTGAACAGGAAGGAAAGCATCAATGGAAAAGGGAAGACTACCAGTGTTTCCTACAGAATTCCCTGCTTCCCTTTCTTCAGTGAATGGTCAGGACTTATCTGAGTCATCATAAACCCATCTCCAGATAGAAGACACAAGTTCCTCTGTATGATTTCTTTTCAAAGTAAGCTGAGCTAAATTTGTTCTCTGCGTAACCTCAATGATGTCACACCAGAACTATGTGAGGTCCAAGTGCCGCACTGAGAGATGAGTAAGAGCACAGCACAGCTACTGGAAAAATATTTTCTGTGGTCCTCACACAGTTCAGTGCAACATTGAAAGAGGGTTAAGCGAGCAGGAGACCAACAAGCTCATTTGAGGAGCTCAGATACCCAGGCAGCATGACTGGCAGTGCTGTAGTAGCTAATGTCTAGGAATCATTGATCAACAATACATGATAGCCTTGTAGGAAATCTTGTGCTACTGGGATTGTGCCATGCAATCTGGGGTTATCCTGAGTATCTGGGACAGAAAGCCACTGCCTTCAGATAGTAATAAAAGGGAAAGGGAAGAGGTGGGGGAAAAAGGACAGTAAATGTGAAGGGCAGTTTTAAAATATTGCTGTAGTTCTAGTACTTTCCTTTTGCTCAACCTAAAGGATACATCAGTCTTTGACTGCACTTAGAAAGTTTCTGGCCACACACACACTGCCCTATTTCAAATGCTTCAGAATCCACCCAGGGAGGTATTAAGCTTTTTGTGGCTGTACCCAAATTCTCAGCTGTACATACACACAACATAACTATTTAGTAATCTGCTTCATGTCATAAAATACCTTCTTAGTCACTGCACTTGGCAACATGACAGATTTGAATCAGCTACTGCAGCCAGTTGGACTCTGGACTGGAATCAGAAGTAAACACCCCAGGTGGGAATCAACAAATTCAATTCCACATGACATGTTTCCAGGAGACAATAACATAGTTTAAATTTCTACTGAGAAAACTAACAGAGCTTTTAGAGACAAGAATTTATGGCAGCAGTTCATACTAGAAAGCCTAAAGGAACTGCTCTTCAACCACTTGTTTTAAAATCAAGGAACCAAAGTTCAAATCCCCTGATATTCTGTGTTAGACAGTTATCTAGGAACACTTTCTTAGTCTCCTTTGAGTTGTGTTTTGCTGCAGTAGGAACACAGATATCTTGTAGCTTAGTACATGATTCCAACAAGGTTTGTGTTCTGCTTCTGGCCACAGGCAGGACTGCATACTTGGGAGGAAGGCCTCAACAGCCTCGCAGCCAACACTCACCAAATAAGTGGAATTTTACAGGCTGGTTTACATCCTCTTTAAAACACTGATATTTTCATTGTCTATATAAAAGTTGTGCTATTTCTTGGAGCTCACACTGCTTTCAGATGACTTCCTTGTAGAAGTCATACCCGTGACTGGACTGCTGTGACTTGCACACAGAAGCCTGACCATACAAGGGGCTGGAGGAAAATTTGCCAAATACCAGGAGAGTTGCCCTAACCACTTTCTCCTCTGTACACTGCTGTGCAAGTGACTGACTGCTCATGGCTAAGCAGCTAGCTTAGTTGAGCTACAACACAGGAGTCTAGAGCAGACAAAAACCTGACCTTAGATATAAATAAATCAGCCCAGTGCAGGTCCAACCCAGTAGTTGTTGGTTTTATGGTATCTATTCTAAAGCAACTACTCTCCATAAAGCACCAAGAGAGAGGCCAATCACAGCTAGTATCTCCTGATTCGTAACAGATTTACAGCTAATTTCAGCTGTCCAGCTGTTCTTGTCTAGCCAAGAAGCAGATTCCTCCAGCTTGCTTCTCTAACTCCATGATCCAAGATCAAAATTCAGAATTCTTTTACCTAAGCCTGCATTATCTGTAACTCAGACTCAAGAATCTTGGGTCTTTTTAAACTTAAAGCCCCTGCAACAACCAACTATAACTGCTTGCACACTTCCCCCCCTCCCAAAACAGACATTCTGGAAATAATTCCATTTGTACGAATTAATTGTATCCATAAAGATTCTTACCTAGTATCTCTGCAGCTTCCAAGTGCCTCTCAGGATGTACCTGTGCTGTGAAGGCAAACACTGCTGGAGATGTCAGCACCACAGAGAGCCCGTGGGGCTGGGGAAAGAAGAAAGAAACAAGAATAAAACCATATCAACAGGACACAGACTTTAAACTTCAATGTGCTTTAATGCTCATTAATGTGAGATAACAGAACTGAAATGCGTAATACAAAAGAAAGATAAACTGAGTTTTACCACTAAAGAGTGATCCACATTATAATCCTTTGGTTTGTAAGTTTTCACCAAACCAGAAATAGGGTAAGACATTCCATGGCTGGAACAGAGAGTTGAGAGAAAGTGATTAGGGCAGATCTCCTCACATTTGGAAAACTGGTGTGGTCTGACTTCTGTATGCAAGTCCCTTAGGCACAGATACTCAAAGGGTATTTAGGGACAGGCAGCCCTCTGCACCTTGGGGACCTAGTTGTAAAAACCTCCTCACCTGGGGAGGGTGTAGTTATGTTACTCCACTGACTGGACTGAAGATGCTGAGTTACTCAGGTGATACAGATATGCCCAAAATGGCATAACCTGCATCCCTATCTGATCACACTGCCTGAGAAAATAAACATTAAAGTGTAATTAAAGACTGGACCTGCTGAAATGAGAGGAATGAGAGGAAGGTCTCTGAAGAGAGTGACTGCTAATAACTTCTCCACACAACTCAAGCTTGGGCTTTGCCTCTGAGACTTTCCCCCATATGAAACTCCATTGCCTTGCAGTGTTAACTCCAGCTCATTTCAGCCTGCTGAATGCCTGCCCCACAGATGAACTCCCAGTATATGTTCACAACAAAGACAGTCACACCTTTGACAATCTGAAACAAACACTAGCTAAAAGCTGACCTCAGATGGGGTTAATTCCTTTCTGTACTCACCAGAGATGAACACCAGCATTGCCAAAGCCAATGCCAGCAAAAGCACTTGCTAGGTGCATGTTGGCTCTTGCTTCACGGTCTTCAGGGTTTCTGATGGCTCTGTGCACCACGGAGACAATGATACTAGTGAATTCACACACACAGAGTGGTAATTCAGGATGGAGAAGGGAGAGAGGGCTTCTTTACAGCCAGATGTACAAAAACCTCTCAGGGAAGCTCAGTAAAAATTCTGGAAATAGGGTCAAGTCACACTGCAGTCAGAGAACAATCCTGCTTCTGGATCTTTAATAGAGGTGCCCATGGTGTATGAAAGCTGTATACAGAATAAAACTCCCCTGGTAGGGAACAAAACCAACTCCCAAGTCAAGCCAAAACTCATTCTAAACAGAAGGTCTTTCTAAGTAGAACTAGTTTTCAGTAAGTGCATCATTTTGCACATTCTGAAGTGCATGGAGTTACCTTCTTAATGGATGGAGGTATCTTAATTTACACCAAAGGTCACAGAAGTTACACCAGCTGGATTTCCTTCAGTTTGTTACTTATTCCCTTATATTGTCATAGAAAGAGGACTCTTGAAAAAATACATGACTGTTGCTCCCATATTAACCCAGCAGCTTGATGTACCTTTAACTGAGGACTTAGCAAAACAGATTCACAGACGTATTAAAAAGCTACTTCCTCAAGACAACCTAATGACACCTAGTAACCTTAATTTTACTTTCAATTTGATTTGAAAAAACTTTTTACTTTATTTCAGACAAATCCAGGGTAGAAAATGAAGGTTTAATGTAGTAGTTTGCCTTGTTTTATCCTAACATTCATGTTCTTCTAAGCATCTGGTTTTGGCCACTGGAGACCAAATGCCCTATGCAGGGGGTGGCTGTTCAGCTTACCCCAAATGGTCTGTGCAGGGGGTGGCTGTTCAGCTATTACCTTTTCAAATACTTGGCCACAATGTGCAGAGCATGGAGAGCCCAGACATCACTGATGGGGTTGCTGCCCTGGTACGCCGGTCGGTGGATGGGGTTGGAAGGGCAGGGACCCCGCATGTTGTAAGGAAGAGCGGTGTATGCTTCCAGAGCATGGCTAAAAGGAAGATGAAGAAATGAATGCACTGAACAGAGGAACCACCTTCATTTATGACCAAATGTCTCCATGCCATTAGAGACACTGCAGTTTGGGAAGCTTCCCCAGGCTTGAGGAATCGCACTGTGCCAGCGTACATCTACTACTTCAACGTGCACAGCACCCAGAAGCAAAGGAAGCTCTGGCCCTCTGAATGGAAATTTCCAAGCATTCTCTGCAGTTAAATCTGTAGGTTTAAGATAATGACAATTTTGTGCCAAGTGAAGAGTAAATTATGAGAGAGGTTCTGAAGATGGTCATGAGTTGCTAAGACCTGCCAGCATCCCACAAGCCTTCACATTTTTGTTGACGCATGGTGGCTTCTATTAGAAGATCCCTGTTCTTTATTCCCTGCCATGTCTGAGACATGCTAAACACTGTCACAGTTGTGATTAATCATCTTTAATAACCTAATCACTGATCTCTTCAAAGGGGACACCTGGATTCTCTTCCCTGACAACCACCACCCTGGAAGCAAATGGTTTCTCCAGAAGACTGCAGAAACATTACAATTTCTGCAAATGAGTGATTGGTTTCCATATAATCTGGGGCAGGTAGTGAACTTAAGTAAGAGGAAAGGGTAACAGAGACCACATTAACAAGAGCAGGAAAGGGAGAAAAAAAAAGAGAATTCTTTTCTGCTCCTACAACATGGGGCTTTTTTTCTACAGTCATCATAGAAAAAGTATAAGATTGTACTAAATTCCAGTAGCAGCTTAGCCAGAAAACTCACCACAGCACATCAAAGCCACTGTTGGCCACCACTCGCTCAGGCATGGACAGTGTGTGTAAAGGATCAACAATGCCTAGTGTTGGCTTGATGGCTCTTGAAGCAATACCTGCAACGTGCAAGTGAGGAAAACAAGTTAGCAATGAAAGAGGATGAGACAAACTGAACATTCAAAGCATAACAATGAGAGGAAATTATTTGAAACTGTGAAGGTTAAAGAAAGAGGAGGGGGAGTAAGGAGCATCTATGAATTGAATTCTTACTGATGATCAACTCCTTGTAAGTGAGTTATATGATTTGAGACTGTTGCCTGAAGTGATTTATAGCAGACAATGTTCTCTCTCTGCTTTTAACCCTCCCTGGGCAGCCTACACTTGCAAAATGTCTGTGCTGAACTGCATCTCCAACAGCCTCCTGACATTTGTGTCTTCTGTGAACAAACAGAGGGAAAGAATGGTGTGTTTACAATCAGTTGCTATTGCTCACTGCTGTCTCAAGCACCTGTAATAACCATATACTCATATTTTCACTAAGGGGGCACAGATGTAGCTTTCAGAGAGACAGACAGACACAGACAGACTGATGACTCTCTGAGCTATTATCACAGCTCCTTAGCTTGCCCTTTCAGGTCCTGAGTACTGTGGACTGTGGGCATATAAAATCCACATGTTTAGAACTAAACCTTCAAAGTTTAAGATGACATTCTAGCCCCAATCTTCATTTGCCAGGGTTGAAATGTCCAAAGGAAGACAGTGCCCTTCACTCACAAAGCATCTCAGGCCCGAGGTTTCCAAAGCCAGGAAAAGGAACATTTGGTTGCAATTATACAACAATGAAACAGAGCCTTAAAAGCAGAAAGCAAAATACAAAGGAAATAAGGAACAGTTGGCTGACCCTGAATGCAAGTAGAAATTTCCTTTGCAATTAACATTTTCTGCCATTTCAGAACTTGAAAGATTTTAGTTTCCTGTTTTGCCTTCAAACTATAATCCACTGTATGACATAGGTATTCCATTATGTTAATATGCCTTAAATGTAATCCAAGGAGGAAACCTTTAAGCTCTTCAAATTTGCCTGTGGCAGTTGAATCATACAAAATGACACCTGAAATGACACGCAGTATCCCTTTCTTTCAAGGCAGGGAAATAAGGAAGACACTGGAAAAGCAATTGCCTTGACTAACACACAAAAACCCCCAAACAACTCACCAGTTTTCACTTTGAGTTCTTTGAAGTCAAAAATGGCAACACCAGTGGTTTCACTTCCAGTTCCAGCTGTTGTTGGAACTTAAAAGGAAGAATGAGGATAAGAATACATAGTAAGTAATACACAATACTACAAAATAAATAGCCAAAAGCACAATAGTAATGCCACCAAAAATAGAGGATCCAGAAAATCCCAGAGAAATCCCTGATCCAAAGCCAACAGGTTAAAGAGAAACTGTCACTTTGATCTCTTTTCTCAGTAGGAGGAGTCAAACTTAGTTAAACAAGCCAAACTAATTACAAAACCTGTGCTCTTTACTTCCACTGAAGGAAACAGCAAAACTGATGCTGAACACAAGTGGAGGAGAAGCACCACAGGAAGGTAAAACAGTCCTAGTAGATTCATTTCCGTAGAAACCCCCATAGAGAGTTGATGAATGACTCCTCCAAGCCCTCCTTTTCCACACCCCCCTCCTGCTTCACCTGCAATGAGTGGCTTGAGGGGCACAGTGACAGGCTTCCCCTTCCCAATGGGAGCATTGACGTAATCCAGGAAGCCTGCCGCAGGGCTGGACGCATACAGGTTGGCAGCTTTACAGGTGTCTATCACAGACCCCCCTCCAACAGCAACATAGGCATCAAACTCCCCCTTCTTAGCAAACTCAATGGCCTCCAGGAAACTGGGGAAACAAGAAAAGCTCTCCAATTAGCCAGGAGAAAAACAGCATGTAGAGAAACTACCAAGAGTCAGCAGGAGGTATTCCAGCAGCTGTATGGCATGCTGCAAGAGCCTGGGCACCTCCTGGAGAAGCCCAGTGTGGAAGCAGTACCTTTGGTCTGTTGGCTCCACTCGGACCTTATCATACAGCTGGAAGTTTATACCATGTTTTGCCAAGGAATTCAGAGCTGCTTTTACAGGAGGGAGTTGGAAGAGGTTCTTGTCTGTCATCAGACAAACTCTTCTGGCACCAAGATTCTGCAAGTCCTGCAGTAACAATGAGATGAAACCCAAACCATTAGTCTAGAAGCATACACAGAGCTATTAATTACTAATCCTGATCAACTTCAACAATAACAAAGCCCTAACCAAGAAATCATTGGTAACTGTAAAAGTTTTGAAACAGCATCAGATAAAGAGGATGAACCACATACATACAGGATGCAGAATACAGCATAAAGCTGCCAAACTTACCTAGCTGAAGTCTTACAACAGAAGAAAACTAAAGATAAAGATGCTGAACAAATGGAAGTGATCTGGAACCACTTCAAACTACAGTAAAACGTAAAACGTTGGCTGAAAGTGTATTTTTCCTTCACCATTCCTGTGACATAAAAACCCCTTTTCCACGGGTTAGGTCTCTCCTGCCTGCCTACCAAAGCATGGCATTAAAATCTTGAAAATTTAATATTCAGTATTAATTTATTGATGAAAAATCAAAATGAGTTGGCAAGAAGAAGAGGAATACTACTACTACTACACTATGACCTTGGCTAAGTTAATTGTCACAGTAACTATCCAAGAGATGCAATTCTAAACAATACAAATGCTGTTCAAAGACAGAAGTTGTGTCCATCTTCATTTACTGTCTGGCTATTAATACACTTTACACTTTTGCAAGTAGAAAAGAGATCTGTTGATGCCAAGAAGAGAGGAAAAGATGATAAATGAAAAAAACCCCAAACCCTGATAAAGGCAAAGTGGAGCAATGTCCTCAGGTGAATCATCTCACACTACTGAAACAAATTCACTTTCAGAGTGGGAACACAGAGCTGAATGAATATCCTAATTTAGTGGCAAGTCTCTGATTCCTGTCAGTGAGCATTAGAGGAGATGAAAGTGATCTTGAGAAAATCCTGGTGAGTCACCTGGATTTAAAACTTTTGGAATTTAATTCCCTGTCAGAGGAGAAGCTTGTGCTGTAATCCTGGCCAATCATCACCAATCAAATCATCCACTAGGCTGCATTTCATGTGCTCTCACACCACAGCAACATCCACCTAACATGTTCTTCTGTTCTTTCCCCAACAGCATACTCTCACATTTTTACTCTGCTACACACGACCACACACACTGCAAAGCAGTGGAGATTCAGACACACCAGATAGAAGCTTTCCCTTACAAAACGGCTTGGTAGCACCAGCAGCCCTTTAGAAGGTCCCTTTCCCCCAGTGATGGACTTACACTCCAGGAGCTTACCATGCCAATCTCTTTAGTAACTCCTTCTCCATACCGGATGTTGGAAATGGCCATCTACAGAAACAAACAAAACAAGCTTTTTCCTGGAAAAAGGAGAAATGGCACCTAGCCCCAAGCAGTCAAAAGGAAATAGAAATATTTACTACTGTAAATATCTCTGAAGTGCCATCTTTGGAAGTATACAAAATATTACTTTTAAATCAAACATTTTCTTAAACCTACCTCAAAGGCATAGTCTGTAGTTCCCAGGGCAGGCTGTTCAGGGACTGCAATGGAAATGAAACAGTAAAATTAGGGAGTAAACAGTGACTTCAGTTTGTATCTCATTACTAGAGTTAGCAGATTCCTCTGCTTGTAAAACCACTAATACATTTGCACAGGTCATCTTGGCTTGCCTGGGGAGCAGTCTCCCATTTCATCCCTTGTTGTTTGAGAGATCAAGTGATCCAAGTACTTAATATGATTGATATAAATCAGCAAAACAAGTGTGTTTTCTCCTCCTTTCAAGAATTAATTTCTTCCTATAAAAACTGATTAAGTTAGCAGGAAATTTGCATGAGAATTTGTCTGCAAAGACCAGAGAAGCAGGTAACAAGTGAGTATCTGCAGGGCATCCAGGCCAAGAGGTGTTACAAATGTGGAGGGGCTACAGGAAAACCTTCAGAACAACTTTGAAGACAATTCCATGGGACACCCTCCATACCCATTTGGAAGGAGAACATCTTTGGTAGGTGTGAGAGTAATACTGGCCAGTGTTTATACTCCTTTTTACTTCTGCCTAGAAAGTACCAGTTCAGTTTCATGTGAACTTGCAGGTGAAATTGAATTGCCTGCTTGAAAATGAAGACACTGCAATTCCTGTGTCACTATCACTTTTTAGTAGAAGAGAAGATATTTAAAAGGACAGTATTTCAGTCACATCCTCTCTCTGCCACGTCACCCTCACATGAATTTCCACAGAACTCTCCACTTCTTGCATATTCTGATTTTGCCACAAAGTGAAGCTAACTACATCAACTGGAACAGCCCATTCTTCTCCCAGAGAAGATCAGATGAGGCATTCTGCTCTTCCTGCTGAAGTCATGCCTTCTGTCTGCTATATTAATTGAAAATATGCAATTTGGATTCAGACCCAATGAGTGAAGCCATGATAATGAGTCTTACAGACACTCTGGGGTGCAGCGAAGCACTGACCCACAACAGGAACAGAGATGTATTAAAATCCTTTATGCACTTTCTATTCAAGCCCAGGCCAGCTGCTATCAGCTCTTTGATTGCCATCTCTTGCCAGGCTGTACATGTTTGACCTCTCCTGGAGTCTGAGTCTGCTGTACTCTCAGTCATTAATGTGACAGGCTAAGAACATGTCTGAGCCACTTACTCTCTTGCTTTCTGACAGCAGAATAGGTCTCCTGCTGTCAGAGTTTTGCCATATTCTTCACTTTCAGGGAGAGTTTTACTGAGTTAAAAAATTGCACTATTTCTTTGGACTCTGTCAAGAAACACATCACTTCTTTTTCTGCTATGGTCACTGTTAAATGAATTCCCACTACTTAGAGACTTCTAGAACTGGTACCATTTTGCTGCACAATGAGACTCAATGGCTGCCTAAAACTTCCAGAAAGGTTCAAGCAGACGAGCAGGAGAATGACATTCCATTTCTCAGCTGCACTATTGGCTTCCTCTATGATGGTGCTGGTCAAAACAAGTATCTGAACATGTGCATTAGCTTTTCCATATGTGATATGGTATTTCTTTTAACAGTGTCTTCAGCAAGGCACGTGAAACCAAGTCACTCAGAGTCACACACTGCTGAAATTATGGGCAAAGTTACAAATTTGTCTAGAAAATATAGCTATTTCTTAGCTGTGCAACCTCCTCTGTGTGACTCTGCTTTAGCAGGGAGGTTGGACTAGATGATCCCTAGGGGTCCCTTCTAACCCCTACCATGTGCAACCTGCTCTGGGTATGGAAGCACCTGGACATGATCCTGGATAACCTGCTGAGGGTGACCCTGCTTTAGCAGAACAGTTGGACTAGATGATCCCCAGAGGTCCCTTTCAACCCCTACCATGCTGGGATTCTAGGATGTTCTAGGTGCTTTTAGAGTACTAAACATGGACCATGTGGGATATATTAAAAGATTCAGAACATGTGGAGACTGACCAGCTACCCCCATAGACCTACAGTGAAAACTTGAGTGTGACTCGGTCACTTGGAGCAGCTCACCTGCCCTCACCCCACCAACCCTGGCCTCAGCTCAACCTCCAAGCTGAAGCAGACCTTTGTGCATAGCTCTTTTTTATCTATACCCTGTTCCTTTTCTAATGCAACAGACATGTACCTTCCCCTTCAAAGCAAGTTGAGGCAGCTCAGGTGATGACAGCAGTAGCTACAGCAAATTTCTGATCAGCTTCTCCCATAGCAAGTGGAGGAGAGAGGGTGCATTAGTTGTGGTTTATGTGGAAAGAGTGAATCCAACAACCACCAGTGTCTCCACACAGCTGCAAACTAACAGTTTGCTTACCTTATCCTTTAAGGTGTTCTCTCTCCTACCTGTTACCTGCACCCTGGTCCCACCGATAGGTACAATGGTCTCCTACAGAACTATTCTGGAGACACAGATTATGTCTTACCTTGGGAATAAGTGTGGCAATGGCTTGGGCACCGACATCTAGTTGAAAGGCAAAAAAAATAAAGGAAGGGTTAAAGGGTGGGGGGAAGGGAGGGCTAAAAGGGAAAAAAGGAATCATTAAAAGGGGAAAAAAAGGGAAAGTTAAAAGCAAAATAAAGGGAAATTAAAAGGGTGGGAAAATAGAGGGCTAGGAGGAATAAGGGAAGGTTAAAACAGAAAAGGAAGGGTTAACAGGAAAAAGGAGAAAGTTAAAAGGGAAAATAAACGGAGGGTTAAAAGTGCGCCCCAAGGCAGAAACCCAAATCCGTCCTTGCCCAGCAGCCTCCTGTACGTTCCCGTCCATGGCACCCCCAGCCCGAGGCCCGTTCCGTTCCGTGCCAACTGCAGGAAATTAGCTCAAACTCTGTCGCCGCCGAACCGCCTGAGCAGAGCCAGCCCGGTCCGGCAGCACTCACACTGCCCGGGCACAGCCAGCCCGGTCCGGCCGCACTCACGCTGCCCGCTGGAGCTGCCGCAGGAGGCTGACGACTCGGTCCCGCCCGGCAGCCATGGCCGCGGCTCTCCGGGACCCGCGGTAGCGCCTCCTCCCGGGGAAGGCAGCCGAGCTCCCCGACCCCCGGGGCAGTCGTGGAGTTAGCTGAAAGCAAGCAGTCAGAGATCATAACGTCCAACTGTTAACCAGCACTGCCAGGTCACCACTAACCATGGCCCTCAGCACCACATCTCCATGGCTTTTCAAGCCCTCCTAGGACGGTGACTCCACCACTGCCCTGGGCAGCCTGGGCCAGGCCTTGACAACCTTTTTGGGGAAGAAATTGTTCCTAATATCCAAACTGAACTTCCCCTGGGACAACTTGAGGCTGCTCCCTCTTGTCCTGCCGTTTGTTACTACCTGGCTCTAACCTCCTGTCAGGGAATTGGAGAGAGCAAGAAGGTCTCTCCTGAGCCTCCTTTTTTCTGAAACTTTTGAGAATTTGATTGACTTGAAACTGCTGGAACTTGTTCAAGACAAACCTCTTCCAGTTGCAGCCTATAGCTGGTCACCAGTTCTTTGTTTAAATCAACACAACTCTCGAGGCAATTTGTACAATTTCATAGGTCCTGCAAGAAATCTTACAGCAAATTCTCATGTTCCTTTTGAAACTGAGCCTGAACCACACAAAGCTGAGGAGAAGCAGCTGACTTACAGAGCAGGAGCTCCACCGTCAGGCCACTTGCCCACAGAAAGGAGCAGCAGCCACGTCCTTTGCCTGTCTCTGGGTCTGAGCAGGCTCTTACTCCACCAAACACAGCTCAGCCACAGTCCACCCCCAGCACCTGAGCAAGGAGCATTGCTCAGTGTCAGTCTCACCTGGAAAGGCTGCAGCCACAAAGAAACGTCACCTGGCTGTCCCTGTGACACTGGGGGGAACTGGGGCTCCTGACCCCCTCGATACACCACCAGCTCCCCACAGACAGAGGACATAAGCTCTCCTTGACTGACACCTAAGAGCCAAACGCAGACATTTTAGAAAGGCCGGAGCATATTTATTGACAAAGAGGCACAGGAATAGAACACCGGGCAGGAGGCTGGCACTGACAGTCCCTTCCCATGCCTCGGTGGGCATCCCCAGCCCCGTGCTGCACGCAGTCCCTTTGTCCCTCATGCCTTCTTTCTCTTGCCACCGCTGGTGCCGGTACTCGCAGGTCGCTGCTGCTGCTTCTGCCGCCGGGCTCCGCTCTTCTTGCCACGGCCGACCCGCTGCTGCCGGCGGCCACGCTTGCCCCGCTTGGACTGTTTCTTGCCCTTGGCGGCAGCCGCCTCTGCTTCCTCCTGCCGCAGCTGCTTGTTGACGGCTCGGGTGATGTCGAGGACCGGCTTCTTGCTGCCCATGTCCCGCAGCAGCTCCAGCTGCCGGCTGCGCTCGGCCGACAGGTTACCCAGCAGCGGATCGAACCGGCGCTTCCTGCCGCCGCTGCGGGATGGAGGCTCCACCGGCTCCTTGGGCAGCCGCGGCTGGAAGCGGCCGAGCGAGGCGGTAGAGACGCGGGCCACACGGGCGACGTGGCCCAGCTCCTCCCGGCTCTGGTGGCCGGTGGGATGGAGGGGCTCGGCGGGGACGGCGGTCCCGGCGCGGTGGGCTCGGGCCAGGTTACGCAGGCGGTTGAACTCGTTGCGGGCCACCCGCTCCCGCTTCTCCCGCCGCAGCCTGGCGAACTGGTCCTCCTCCGGGTC